>CM069060.1:33051246-33636246 GCA_035220775.1 Malus fusca | reverse complement strand
ATTTTGTGTAGAATTAGGGTTTTTGGTTCTTTAGGTCATTTAAAGAAGTGACTATATAAAGAACTTTATAGCCTAAAATTCATAAGGGGTTGATTTTAGAGAAAATTGGTGAGAACTTGTTTCTTCATTTTCTCTCTAAGAGGCCAACCACCTTGGAGGGTGAATCTAGCAATCCTACTACTCCAAGGTCACTCATTTCTTCTTCAATCCAACCTTGGTGTAGAATCTTTAGAGGTTCTCTATTTTGGGAACTTGGAGAATCCAATTCATTCAACCAAATCCATGGAGCTAAGAAGCAAGGAATGAAGGCCCTATCTCTTGGGTGATTATCCTTTGCATATGCAAAGAGGAATCTACAAAGGTAAATATTTCTCAACTAACAAATGTTGTTTTAAAGTTGAGTCAAGGTTCACCAATCTACTAGGCTTTGAATTTCATGGTTGATGTTTTTGTTTTTGAGTGCATGCAAGCATGATTCCGCCTTTAATTGTTAATTGCATGCTATTGATGTTGCTCAAATGAACATGTTTTTCACAAAATTTCCTTCAGAGAATGCATGGCTGGTACAGTTGATGAGTGATCTACATCAACCAGTAGACTATCCAGTACCATTGTACTGTGATAACCAATCGGCAATTCGCTTGGCGGAAAATCCAGTCTTTCATGCAAGAACTAAGCATGTGGAGGTACACTACCATTTCATTAGAGAGAAGGTCTTGCAAGAAGAGATTGAGATGAGACAAATCAATACAGATGAACAAGTTGCGGACTTGTTCACTAAAGGTTTGAGTACCGGCAAGTTTGAAAAGTTTCGTCGTCAACTCAGCATGAAGGAAAGAATGAGCTGGTGTTGAGGGGGATTGTTGAAAATACAACACCAGCCCAATAATAAAGGGCCAGCCCATTTGGAATCATGAATGAAGGTATGATTTTGCTAGAAAAATCTAGCAAGCATGTCGGTAGGAACAAGCTAGAATTGTCTAGCTATTATAATCAATGTGTGGTCATAATTAGTTGCTAGAATAATCTAGCAAATGTCCAAGTCGGCAACCATTGCCTATAAATATGTATGCTAGTGTAGTGTTGTAATCAAGCAAGAAAACAAGCAACAATCAAGTAAGCTTGTAAAGATGTAGTAGGCAACCAAGTGAGAGTGAGAAGCAAGAATAGTCTTGTAGGAGTGTGAGTGGTCTAGAGTTTGTCTCTAGAAAGTGAGTGAGTGTCATTGCTTCTCAAGTGTGTCCTTGAGAGTTTGTTGTGTTGTAATATTTTGTGAGTGTAATACAAGTAATTTGTTTACTTGTTTGTCTCTCCAACACTTTTGTTTAGAGTTGTGTACTCTAAGTTTTTCCCAACAATTAATATTGCAGAGTATGGAATGGATGGAATTGTTTCGACGCAAGGAGATGTGTACAGTTTTGGTATTGTAGTCATGGAAACATTCACAAAAATGAAGCCTACAAATGAGATGTTTTGTGAGGAAATGAATCTAAAGCAATGGGTTGCAGATTCACTATCATCAGAAGCAATAGCTGAAGTTGTGCATGCCAATCTACTGTTAGCACAAGAGCAAGATCACGAGTATTTGACTAAGATAGATTGCTTATCGTCCATTTTGCGATTAGCTCTTGTTTGCTCTTCAGAACCACTACACGAGAGGATAAGCATGCGAGAAGTTGTAGCCACGCTCAAAAAAATCAAAATCAAGTTTTTGAAGGACGCTGCAAGAAGTGTGCAGTTAAACCGTCGTCATGTTCAAGTACTTCGATGAAGTTCTTATTAATGGATTTTATGAAATATTTCCTGCCCTTTGATTCAGTTTTTGTCCTTATTTGCCTTTATGTTTGGAACAATTATTGGCTTGAAGTCTATAGTGAAGAGTCGACTGGTCAATCAAAAATAAAAATTTCATCAAACATGACATAACCACTTAACGTTTTAGCTAGAAATTCTTGTTGTCAAAGGAGAAAGAGAAAACAAAACCTCTTGAAAAGCAAAGCATAAAAACCTAGTATGAAACTAAATAAAACTGGCAAATTTGCACCTTACCGTCAAATTCTCAATTTTCTATCCAAATGTATGTTTAAAATAACAGTGACTAAATTATTTTAAAAGAAAAAGCTCAAAAGGATCAAAATTAATTGTCCATGCATCTAGTTATTAGGTCACCTAAGCAGATTTGTTAACCTTGCAGCATCCAGAAGGGTAAAAGGAAGTTGCCGTTGAAGAGTCAAATTTTAAGGTTCGAAGAGCTTCCATCTCATGACCATCATTAAGCATAATATTCCTGCTATGATCGTCTGATGAGTCGACCTTTTCTGGTTGGTAAATAGATTATAAAAAACAAGGGGCATGCCTAAGGACGTACAAAGTAAGGCAAAAAGCCAGAAACAGAGACCGGAAAGCATAAAAGGGTACAACAAAAATAAAAGCACCATGGTGAGTGCATGAAGGAGAGTGACTTAAAGCGAAGCTTCAGTCCCTGACCCCATTTCTAAAAACCAAGCCCCAGAGAAAGACCATCTTAGGATGAGGATAATAGTGCAAAAGGATCGTTACCTTCTAATTTGAGTGCAAAAGGATCTATGCCACTTTCTAGTGATATCATGATAAACTTAATTGTCCAGCATAACCTACCACCAAAATCTATGCCACTTTCTAGCTGACGAACTACCTCAAACCTCAAGGTATTGCGAGCCTTTTTTTTTAGGAAAACTAATGAAAAAGGTTTCAATACTTTGATTTTTAATCAAAAACCATGTAATAACTTTATTTAATGATTAGGACAAAACACAATATCAAATCAGCCCAATAAAGACTGGCCCAAACAAATAATTTATTGAGCTTCCAATTTTACCCTACCGTCAGTATTGGCCGTTTATGTTCTACGTTTCCATCACGGGTGTTCTTCTCATTTGGAGATCGTCTCCTCTCTCCCTGCCTACTGTTTGGATCAAAACTTGAACTTTGGGCTCGGAAAGGAGATGGCCCAAAGGGAGGCCTAGAAGGGGAAATGGCCCGAAGCCCAGCCGAAGTCCAGAAGGCAGGAGAAGCCCGTTTTTGACTAGGTGCAGACCATATGAACCACTTGCTCACCTACCCAAAGGCCAAGTGGTATAGACTGACCAGCTATACAGCCCATAAAGTACTTTATGGTGGCAGTACAAGTAAAATAGATGATGAGTCACTACCCTTCAAGCTGCATTCGGGCAAGGTTGCTGCTACAGGAGGCAAGCCGAGTTGTCTATAAAAGAAGAAAGAGAAACCAGGAATAAGGACACTCAAACAAACCAAAAATACAAGCACAAACTCTGCTCAAAAACCAGATTTGCCTTCAAACGAAGCTGTAGTCAGCAAGCCTTCATCCCTCTCGGGATAAACCCTCATTCAAGCCTTCATCCCTTTCGGGATAAACCCTTTGTAATAGCTCTGCTACCCTGTTCAACTCTTGCTGTAGTATCGATTTCTTTCTATAAACTCATCTCCTTACCCTCTTTTTCTAAGCTTTCAAACCCCCCTGATAAACCACAAAGATAGGAAGTTGCAAGACGATCAGCCTTGCCCGACAAGGTTAAACCTTGCCCGACCCTCTTTGTTTTTGTCTTTTCATTCATTAGCCTAGCAATATGTTGTATACTACAAGTTGTATTCAAGTTATTTCTAGTGATATGGCTATTAAAAGACTATCTCAGCGCTTGAATCCGATTTGAATATGTCTTCATAGTTCAAGTCAGATCTAAGTTCTAAGCCCTCGGGCATGTAAGATTTGATCACTTAAAAGTCCTTGACCTCAAGGCATAAAAAAGAACCTTATGTGGACTTAACCCATCCACGACAAGCTTTGATAAACAAGAAGTCCGAAGTTACTTGAGGCGCAAGTAATCGACATATCACTTAGTTTTATTTCTATTATATTATGATGACCATAGAACGTTTGAGTACGGAATGAATTCTGATGGGAAGCCTCAAGGCCTATCTAAGGCCCTACAAAGGCACTTATTTGGATTCATTCCGTTCCTCGGGCTAGAACGTGTGAGTATAGAGTTAATTCTGATAGGAAGCCTCAAGGCCTACATCTAAGGCCCTACAAAGGCATCTATTTGGATTCATTCTGTTCCTCGGGCTCAGGTAATCAGAAGTATAATGGTTATAAAACTCATATAACCAAGAACACGAACCTTATATATTCGAGTACTATGTTAGTTATTAACGGGAAGCCTTAAGGCCTACACCTAAGGCCCTACAAAGGCACCTGTCATAACTAATATAACCTCTTGGATATATATATAACCAGAACTCAACATCCGTTTTACATCTGCCATGCTGAAGATGGCAGTGGCACGCCTGAGCACTTAAAAGTTAATCTTGATTGTGAGCCTCAAGGCCTACACCTAAGGCCCCACAAAGGCACCTTTCAAAGTTAACTTTGTCGTTCTCTTTCAGCCTTGCCCGACAAGCCTTGCCCGACAGGCTTTGCCCGACAAGCCCACCAGCGAAGCAAAAGCCCGACAGAAAGCACCAATCGACGCCGACCTCTCAGGGAGCTGTGTGGTCGTCGGCCGGGAAACATCCTCGACGGTAATTCCCGCCGCGAACACCTACACTCCTCCTCCTCCTCCTCCAAGTCCGCCAAGACGTCATCTCAGTACCTCATAAACCCACCATCCCTGCAACCACAAAAGCCATCCACGTCTTCCGAAGCGCTCGCATCCACCATCTCCGGCAACCTCAAGATCAAACTCAATTTCTCGATATCCACAAGCTTTCACCTGTCGATGATGGCGTTGTATTTCAGATCCCGCATGATGCTATATTGCTATATGGACGGGTGGACGGATCCATGGTTGAACTAGAACCACGTTTCGAGAAGACCTTGTCAGGTTTAAGAGCACAACTTGTTTTAGTGATTATTATTATTTCTCTTATATATGTCAGTCCACCATCAATATCTAAAGTTCATCAATCTTTCCTATGGCCACCAAAATTAATTGAAAATTCAGAAAACCTTATCAGCTTTGCCTTTGGTTGTGAACTGCTATCTCAAAATTGCCAAGAGCTCTTTGTGTGCGGCACAGCTCTGCATTTTGTTTTTTGTTTTTTTCTCTCTATTTGCGTCCTTTCAAGTTATCGAAATCGAAGTTTTGAGTTTACATGCATTAGTGTAGGGGTGGATTTTTTTGCCAAATTGCCATGCCAACCGAATTGCCAACCGTGCCATACCGATTTTGTGCCAAATTTTTTGTACCAATCGGTAATGGTACGGTATTGTACCGTACCGAAATTTCATGGTACGGTATTGGTAATGGATACCATTACCACGGTATTACCGTACCATACCGAAAATACAATATAATATATCATTTATAAATTATATAATAGATAATTATATAACACATATTTATAATATTCCAATAATTTGAAAATAAAACCCTACTTATATTAGCATTGTTGTTGGTGACTTTGATATCTTGAAATTGTGGAAATCAAACACAAAAGAGTTCCTAATTCTTTCACAAATAGCCAAAATATCTTTGTAACCCCCACTTCTATTGTTGCTAGTGAAAATGCATTTAGCCTAGCGAGGAGGGTTGTGGACCCTTTTAGGGTATCCTTGACTCCTAAAATAATGGAGGCACTAGTGCGTACTAGTGGTTGGCTTAGGGCAGATGAAGTAAACTTCTACAAGGAACCAACGGAAGATATGCTTCAATTTTACAAGGAAATGGAAGAAGAGAAAACAAGAAAGATATGCTTTAATTTTTTCAGTAAATTTGTTATTAAATGGTTTTCAACTTTAATTCTTCTTGCTACTAATTAATATGTTTTCTTTGTTTGAAATGTAGGCTTGACACAAACTCAATCTTCTACAAGTTCAATGCCTCCTCCAAAAGCTTCGACATCTCAAGCTTGAATAACTGATCAATGAATTCTCCTTTTTGAAGTTTACTTCCAATTTTCATTTGGTTTGAAACTTTAATTTCTATTTGGATTGTTAACTTCTATTTGTTTTGGTTCGTAACTTCTATTTGGATTGTAAGCTTAATTTTCATGATGAATCTTGATGCATCATTTGAATTATTATGTGTGTGAATTGTGAATGATGAATTTAATCTATAATGTATGAGATAAAGGTACCAAAAAAAAAAAGTTTTGCCCTTGAATTGGGTTAAAAAACAAAAACAGATTTTGTCCCAAAATAAAATGGCAATTACCATTGCCATACCATGCCAACCGAACTTTTGGCAATACCGAACTTCGGTATACCGAAAGTTTAGTATGGTAATGGTAATAGATTTTACCAAACCGAAAGTTTGGTATGGTAATTGGTACAAGGGTTTTGGTACGGTAAACGTACCGAACCCACCCCTACATTAGTGTGACAAAGCTTTTGCTTGATTTATATATATTCTGACAAAGCATAGCATTAGTGTGACAAAGCTTTTGCTTGATTTTAACCAAATAAATATTATTCTTGAAGCTTTGGTTTGGATATTTCTTATCATTTCGAGTTTAGGCCTTCAGTTAACTTCGGTTCGTCTTGCTAATGTCATTGCGTTTAGTAGTATTCTTTTTTATTTGTAAGTGAAAATTACGTGCAACAAATATATTATTTTAAAGGTCGCAATGGTGCGATAGATAAAATTATCATGTGTTTATATAATACAATTTGCCCATTATATACTTATCAGGTGGTGTCACCGATTACAAGATAGTTTCCTCGACTCTTAAAATGTTTTGGTTGTGAAATTTTTGTTTTTGGTTGTTTGAAGTTTTTGGTTGAAGTTGCCAAGAGAGGAGATTCATGTTATTATAAACTTTGATTTTTATGTGCATACATTTTATATTGATAGTACCAATATTCAGTTTCAGAAATAGTATATTACTCGAGTTCAGTTTCATAAATAGTATAATACCCCTATTTAGTTTCAGAAGTATAGTACCCGCAGTCAGTTTCATAAATAGTGTGGTACCTGTGTTCAGTTTCATAAATAGTGTGTGTGGTACTCATGTTCAGTTTCAGAAATAGTGTAATATTCGTGTTCAGTTTCAAAAATAGTGTAATATTCGTGTTCAATTCAGAAATAGTCAGTTTCAAAAATAGTGTAGTACTCGTGTTCAGTTTCATAAATAGTGCAATACTGTTTATGTTTCAAAAATAGTGTAATACTCGTTTTCATTTTCAGAAATAGTTAGTGTTTCGTTTAAGAAATAATGACTGGTAGTAACTTTTTTAAACCCACAACAATCTCAAACTGACTCTTTATAAATAACTTAAATGAATTTTATATTAATCTTACTTTGATTCTATTATTTCAATAAGCATTTCAACACGATTTTGATATGGTAGTTTGTGGTGGATGCACATATATTTATAGGCTTGATTATAGTACTAATAAATTAATAATTAAAAGAATACTAACGGACTAATAATTGGGGATGAAGGTTATAATTTTGGAATGAGAATCCTCGCCAGATTAAACTTTCAATGACAACATCATATATTTATTTACCATTTAGCACAAAGATGAGGTTAAGGGAGTCAGACTCTTACTTGCTCCCTTCTCAACGTAGGCCCATAAGGCCTCCCTCACCGCCATAGATTTGATGGCTAAACTAGAGGCTGCCCTCACTCCACCACGACCTCCTCCCAATTGGAACCAACCACTGCTGTTTCTAATCACCCAACCCGTACCACTAATCGCCGTCTCTTCTCTCCATGCACCAACATAATTAACCTTCTACCAACCAAATGCCAGTTTCCTCCACACAAAATAAACACTATTTATAGAAAGATAGCAAAATAACTCACAGTATTTCTGGAATTGAACAAAATAAACACTATTTATAGAAATATAGCAAAATGACATACACTATTTCTGAAATTGAACCAAAATAGTGCACACTTTTTCTAGAACTATCGCAAAATTACACATTATTTATGAAACTGAACCAAAATAACCTATAATATTTTTGAAATTGAACCAAAATAACACACTATTTCTAAAACTAAGCAAAATAACTAACATTATTTATGAAACTGAACCAGAATAACCCGCACTATTTATGAAACTGAACTAAAATAACACGTACTATTTCTGAAATTAAACCAAAATAACACACACTATTTCTGAAACTACAGCAAAAGAACCCACACTGTTTCTGAAACTGAACCTAAATAACTCACACTAATTCAGACCAAACATAATCATAAACTAGTTTCCAAAAAAAAAAAAAAAAAAAAAAAAAACATAATCATAAACATTGATGTGAGTCTCGCACTTTAAGTTTCACTGATCCAAGAAATCTTGCCTTAACCTTCGTTGGTAATTTTAGTGCATTGAGTGCCCTTTAACTCCACATCACCTTGCCAGACACTGATCTCGAGGGCCTCCTTGTTGAGCCCCCTCACATAGTTCCCCAAGTACCTTTGCAGAAGGTTCGCCACCTGATCCTCCAACATAATCTCTTTGGCCGCCCAATCTTTCTTCCAAACCACTATCTCATTTCAACCGACTGAAGTCGGAAGAAATCGCAAGGTGAGAGGAAGCTCGTTCGTTGGAGGAGGTAGGCACCTTTTGAATAACAAACCTATTCATCTCTGTTTGGTGGATTAATGAGGTAGTGGCATACTTGTAAATAAAAAGAAGTTTAATTCTAACAGATTGGCTGACAGAATGGGATTTCTGTTAGGGGCAGGGGCTGGAAAAAAATAATAATTTCGTTTTGGGCTTTTAATTCATCTCATGTGGGTTTAATGGTTGTGGGCCTGAAATAGATTAGTTTTATCCTTATGATTAAATATGAAGCCTTTTTGATTAAATAATAGTATAGGGTGGTTTTTTATTAAATTAAACTTTGTCCAAGCCCTTTTCATTAAAGCTCCCTTTTTTTTTCCCTCTTGACGCCAAAATCTTGCCCGACAGAAGAAAAAATAAACTTGCTCTGCAAATATTTGTAAAGTCTTTCTGTAAACCTTCATTGTTGACCAAACTTTCCCTACTAAATGAAAAGTTCGTCGGGTAAAGGCTTTTAACCGACGAAAATTGTTCTGTTGGGCAAGTTTTTGTAGGGCAAGTCTTATTTTCTGATAATGCCATATATTTAGTACAATCATTATTTGATGATTAGATATATTTTAAATCAATAAACAAATTAGAAGACCAAATCTGACTGTTGAAATGATAATTGTATTAAATACATATAAGTATTGTAGTCAAATCCATAGATATTGTATTTTTTTTTCTTTTAATAAATGATATTATCTACATTAAAAGGGTAAGATAGTGAGCTAAGCCTCACAATGGGCTAACAATAATGTGGTTCAAATTCGCCTTTGACGAGAATCGAACCTAAGACATCTCACTTACCAATGAAGATGAATACCACTAAACCATAATAATAAGTGGTCATAAATATTGTGTTTTGAGTTTGAATAACGAAGATTTTAGAGCAAAAAAAAAAAATGTACGAATTAAAGTTCTTCAAACAATATAAAATTTGGTCAACTATTCAATCAAATATATTTTTGGGAATGAAAGTGAAAGATCATCTACCCCTATCTTATTATCTGTTTCTTAATGTCTTTATCATATGTATTACCATTTTCTACAATTTGAATGCGCGTGGTAGTTGAATGACCAAGGCGCTACCTCCATCATTTAAAATATATTCAAGACTTGTGCAACACATTAAACTTATAATTTGTCTGAAAATGATGGTTACTAAAATTGGATGTATACAACAGCCAACGTTATTTACTAGTAAGAAAGGTAAAAAAAAAATTGACTTCTTGGTTTTCGCTTATCCTTCAATTTTCTTGTGCCATCTTCGCCTTGGTATCGTTTTTACTTGGCAAAGAAACACAAACATCACTGTAAACGAGAAATTCTTGCGATACAAGTGTACAGAGTAATAATTGTATTAATGTAAATGTAGGGTTACAATCTCTTTTACAAATTTGAATTTCTCTATTCGACATCCACGGTGTAAAGTATGTGTGTTGTTGATCCAAGGGTTATGGTGACTTGATCTTGAATGAACAAACGCCTCAAGGTTTTGGCTTGTGGCGATGGGGGAACCGGCACATGTAGGGCTGCTTGGTGGTTCTTCACAAGTGTGACGAAGAATGCAGAGAGTTTTCTGAATCTTCTTAGTGTTTGAGAGTTTTCAGGGCTTGAGAGTTTGAGCGGCTAGTTGTATGGATGAATTTATGAGCCCCTTTTGTTGTCTTGGAGCCTCGTATTTATAGGCTCTCCAAGTCTTGTCGACGGCTGGATTTGCCTTGATTGTGGACTTGATTAATTGATGAAAGAACCAAGACATAATTTTGGGCTTGGTTCGTGATTTGACTTCATCAATAATCAAATAAGGGTTTTTATCACAAATGGTCCCTGAGATTGATCAAACTCATCATTTTGGTCCCTCACCTTCAAAATAAATCAATGTCATTCCTGACATTCACTACCGCACATAAATTTGGTTGTTTCGTTAAGATTTCGTCAACTATTCTGTTAGTTTGTATGTGGAGCCCACAAATCCAATGAAATGGTGACACGTGGATTACACAAAATAAGAGTTTTTATTGCAAATGGTCCCTGACATTGATCAAACTCCCCATTTTGGTTCTTGAATTTCAAAAATCAATAAATTTGGTCTTAACTTTCACTACCACACATCAATTTAGTCAATCTTTTAATTCATCAATATTTTTCGTTTGTGTGCTTTTACAGAGAATGAAAGGTGAGTTCAGGAGGCCAAGTACTTTAGTAATGTCATGTTGCCTTTGTTTTCTTTTTGAGATACCCTGATGAAGACGACGATGCCTTTTTCTTTCTTTTAGTTTTGGTTTTTAGTTTCTTTTTTTACTTTTAGTTTTTAATCTTAAAAAAATAGTTTCTTATAGTTAATTCATGTGGCACCATATGATTGGATTAATAGGACAAAAAATATTGACGAAACTTTAACGGAAGGATTAAATTGGCTTGTGGTATTGAAAGTAAGGGACCAAATTTATTGTTTTTTGAAACTCAGGGACAAAAGTAAGGAGTTGGATCAATGTCAGTGACTTTTTGCGATAAAAATCCTTATTTGTGTAATCCACATGTCTCCACTTCATTGGATTTGTGGGTCCCACATACAAACTAACAGAATAATTAACGGAATCTTAACGGAATGATCTAATTGATGTGCGGTAGTGAATGTCAGGGACGACATTCATTGATTTTGAAAGTGAGGGACCAAAATGATAAGTTTGATTAATCTCAGGGACCATTTGTGATAAAGACCCATCAAATAATTAATCACATTTAAAATTTAAATCAATTAATTAATTTAATGAAAATTTAAATTTAATTAATTTCCGCCAAATGTCAACATGTGTCACTCTTGATGTTGTCCATTTTTGGTGAGTTACGTGTCACGTGTACGATTTGTCAAACACACGTTGCATGCCACATAAGTGCATGTTGAGATTTTAATGTGTTGGTGAATATTCACTTCATCGATTTTTTTTTTTTTTGAAACAAGAAGAAATTATATTAAAGCAAAAACTCCCGAGTACAACCGTTCCTTACATTATCAAAATGAAGAGCATGCCGAGCAAAAGAAGGAATACAGTGATCCCAAATTTGACAATCAGTAATAAGAAGGTCATGGCAAGCGAAGGTATCCGCTACAAATTAGGCAGTAAATTTGGGTTTAAAGAAATATTAATAATTTAATTAAAAATAATATGAGTGTATAATATGCTAGTGTGGAAGCCAGACTTATGGTCATGGGGAGGCTGAAATGCCTTTGTGAGTATTCCCAACCCCCGGAAGGGATGGATGGCTTGTCACCAATTGTCTCCTTTTTTCTTTTTCTTTTTTTTTTAAAAAAGAAAAGAAACTTGTTTTAGTGTTTCCACAGACATATTCCACAAGATACACATCCCATTAAACAAAAAATGATATGGAGGATTTTTTGTGTTTTAAATGTTGAATTAGTCAATAATTTATTTTCGTTTTGGCAGTCATTCAATATACAATTCAAGTTTTCAAAGTTAGAAAAGACTACCTTTAAGTTCCCATTTTTCTTTCTTAGGATTCTCACCCCTCATTTTTCCATTCCCTTCCATCCTCTTCTCTCACATTCTTTATTTTGTCTTTCTCTTTCTATAAAAATTTAATATAAGATGTTAACGTGGCTTAAACGTGACCGTTCGAATAGGAAGAAAAGAAAGAGGAGGGAAAAAAAAAGGGAGAGAATCCTACTCCCTTCTTGGTACACAGCGCACACAACCACGGCGAGAACTTGTTTCCTCTCTATTACTATGCATGCATTATCTTTTAATTTTATTTCCTTAATGACCAAGTGTCCTTCCAGCAACGTTTTACAAACGATTTTGGGTATTTGTTTTGCAAAACGAAAACGACAAGTAGGGTTTTGCTAGTTTAATGTCTTTCAATTGTATAATCATGAATAGCTGAAGTTCTAACTTTATGTGGTATGTTAATATTGCAGAGTAGAATTGTTTCGACGCAAGGGGATGTGTACAGTTTTGGTATCATAGTCATGGAAACATTCACAAAAAATGAAGCCTACAAATGAATATGTTTGTTGAGGAAATGAATCTAAAGCAATGGGTTGCAAATTCATTACTATCAGAAGCAATAGCTGAAGTTGTGGATGCCAATCTACTGGTAACAAAAGAGGAAGATAATGATTTTGTGACTAAGTTAGATTGCTTATCGTCCATTTTGCGATTAGCTCTTGCTTGATGTGCAGAGCCAGTGCCACCGGACGAGAGAATAAACATGCAAGAAGCTGTAGCCAAGCTCAAAAAAAATCAAAATCAAGTTTTTGAAGAATGTTGGAAGAAGTGTGTTGTTGAACCGTCCTCATGTTCATGCACTTTGATGGAGTTCTTAATTTATGGGTTCTATGTAGTATTTCAAGCCTTTTGATTCAGTTTCAATCCTTATTTGACGCAGTTGTATTTGAAACAATTATTGGCTTCAAGTCTATAGTGGAGTGTCCAGACTGATTGATCAAATAACAATTTCATCAAATATCACCTAAGCACTAAAGCTGTCGCTAACAATTCATGTTGTCAAAGGAGAAAGTGGAAACAAAGCCTTTTGAAGCAACTAAGCATAAAACCAAGTATTAAACCAAAATTGTCTTCTTGATGAATCAAACCAAGCCTCTTGTCAAAGGAGAAAGCAAACCCACCTGTAACTCCTAATGTGCAGTGGAGAAGGAACTAAGAAAAACCCGCGAGCATTTTCAGGTACAATCACACAATAAAAAGAAGAAAAAGAAAGATACATGATATGCTACATTTGGATAAATAAACGATCTCCGATTTAAATGATTTATTGTAGAATGATCTTTAAATTGAAGATTAAAAAATTGAACCATTTTGATCATGAAATTTGTACAATAAAAAAATGCTATTTACAAGAGTGAACTATTCAATCAAATGAAATTGAAAATATTTCCTCAAATGTACATATCCCGAAATTTTGTGGGGTCTTGTTGTGGTAACAAGAAACTCCATTGCCTAATCTGGTTGTACAACTATATTTTTTCTTGTGTAAAATATTTATATATTCACCACATTACACACGATCTACAGACCACCGGCTTCAGTGCCAAAAAATTTTGTTGGCCATCGTTGCTAGAAATTTTTTCCAGTCGCTACAAAATTTCAAGTCATTGTTCAACAATGACATAAAAATAGCAATAGGTAAAAAAATTTCATCTTCTATTCTGTTTGTTCAGTGAGTTTATTTTTATTTTTTTTACATGCACACAAAAAAACTAGAGACCTTACAAGAACGTTCATCACCTAGTATGTTTTTTTTAAGTAACTGTTGAACAGTGACCTAGAGACCGGAAATGGCAAACGTTGACATCTCGGAACGTATTAGGGTTGAGTGACAATTATGTACAAATTTTTAATTATATATAATAGTATTTAGTGAATTGTTTTAGTTGACTTTTTCATTAGTACCTAAACTAAAAATATGATAATTTAACTAAATTTTTTATTTAAACTAAGAGACACCTCGTGCTTAAACGCACCTAGTGAAGGTGGATTCCAAATCTCTACATTTGTTGTCTGTGTATTTACACGCATTTACACTAATCGTGGCCATTCAACTAATCTAACATAATATAATTCTTCTACGTCAAATTTAGATTGAGATCCCCTTCGCACTATATCACTCAGCATCTCTCTGCCAAAATCACAAAACACTTCCAGTGGTTGCTGTGTGGTTCCAGCCATGTACTTGTCTTTTACCAAAGAATGTTAAACATACAGCAGGCTTCATATATGATGGTTGCCTGAAGGGTAAGGAGTAATATCTTAGGCTATAAATTTTGAATTTTGGGTAACTAAAATCAGTTCATCCTACTAATTATGTCTTTTGCTGTGATCCAATAGAAGAGCACGATTAATAAAAGGGGATTTTTTTTTTATTAACATCCCACATATTGTTATATACACCCCTCCAGTGGCGAAGCCACGTGGGAGCGACGAGTGGCGGCCGCCACTCCCCTCGCCGGGAAACACCACTGGACCCCAGGTCTTCGCCACTCCCCTCGCTCTCGTCGGAATTCATGGTGGAGGAGATTAACAGAGGTCTGGAAGAAAGTCGAAGAAGGGATTACGGTGGGGACGACGAAGGAGGGGGTGGGAGTGGGATCGACGGGGAAGGAGATGCGGTTGCGATGGACGGAGGAGAGGTTGATGGAGGAGGTGTGGGGATGAGATTGACGAAAAGCGGTTGGGGGTGTCGGGTCTGGGAGAAAAGCAAGGAAGAAGATGGGTGTTTGGATGTGGGTTGAAGATAAAGTTGGGTGTTTGGTTAACAAGATAACAAGTATTCGGGAAGAGTTTTAAATGACAAGTGTTTTAAAGTTGGGTGTTTGGTTAACAAGATAACAAGTATTTGTGGTTTCATTTTTGGGAGTTTTAACAAAAAAACTCCTGGTACTGTTCATTTTTAACGAAAAACCACATTTATACATTTATCTGGTGCTATTCACTATACCTTTAAAAAGGATTTTTCATTAAAAATGAAGTTTTTTGGAGTTTTCTTTAGTTTTTCTTTTATTTTTAAGTCTTGTATGTATTTTTATTTTCTCTTTTAAGACTCCCACCTTATTTATCTTAAACTCTCACATTATTTATAAATATTGTATTACTTTAAAAACAATGTAAATATTGTTTAATGCTTATTTTACAATAATTTAAATCTATCTAGGCTCCCGCCTAGATCTCGTCTAGGCACCTAGCTGTTAGGTCTCAGTCCGTTGTTTGATTAGTACCTAACATTTTTTAGGATCTAATCCTAGCCAATTTAAGTTTCTTACATTGGCTTAGATATTATTGCTTACAACTGCTTGGGTGGAGAGACCATTTTCTGCTATGAATATTGAGTCAAAACTTTGCACTATCTAATGTGAAAGTAACCGCTTCGATTGAACTTTACACTCTTTTGAATTTCGCCCCTCCCCTCTGAAAATCCTGGCTTCGCCACTGCACCCCTCTTAAAAATGTAATACTAAACAACTTGTAACTCTAATATGAAATGACTATTCGAGCCCTCATAGTTGCTCTTACTCTCCACGTAGAACAAATCCCTAACAACACAAACAAGTTGATGAAAATATATCTTTTGATCAACGGAACAAAAAATCGAGTTTTGTTCCTCGTTCATTCGTTGGTTTTCACATTCGAGAAATTATTTAAATAATGGAATAAAAATTTAACTTTTTGCAAAGCCCTACTCTAATTGGAACTGACATGACCTTATAAGAACAGTTCATATCCATCAGGCTTCTTAGAATCCAACGTGATTGTTCACGAAAATTTGACGGATGTTTATAAATCAAACAGCAAGAACAATTTAATTCATCTTTCTTGTCTTTAAAATATGGATTATTCTTTTGTTTGAAAGAGATGAAGAGTTTGATGTGTGATTAATTAGTTGATGATTGTGGGGCGTGTGAGATGTGAGGTGTGGGGTGTATGAGATGTGAGGGTAATATTGAAAAATACGTGGGGTGTGTTAAGAACAATTTTAATTTAAAAAGTAAATGTAGGATGTAGTCAACAAAATATAGGGTGTTAATAAAACAATCCTTAATAAAAAAAAGGCCAAATTTTTTTTGTAGTCCCTGTGGTGACACGTTACTTTCAATGTGACCCTTGTGGTGAAAAACTATTAATTGAACCCCTGTGGTGAGCTCTTTTAGCAATTAAGGTCCAAATCCAAAATTTTGTTAGTCTTCTGTTAAATAAAAACTATCAAAATTAAGTTTATTTATTTTAGAAAATAAAAGGACAAAAACATGATTGAATTAAAATAAAATTACAAATAAAGAAACTTGTGAAGATGAAAAAACTCAACAGTCCCCGTATCTCATCTCGCTCCCAGCCACCACCATAGCCATTGGTGGACGTCCACCGTCGTTAACCATCACCTCAAATCCTATTAACCTAGTCTTGTAGATCAAGCCAAACCCATTGTGAAAAACACATCCCACCCCTCAAATTTGCAGACCAACCAAAACCCAAGTGAAACTAAACTCGGAAAACCACTTCAATGGCTAGGAGAAGGGGTGAAGGTGAAGTCGCACCTAATTTCTTAGGTATGATTTAATTTCGTTTGAAAATCCTAATACTTCTAATAAACCATTGTTTATTTTGTGGAAGACATTTTCAATGGCATTTTGTTAAGATGAACCACAATATATTGTGGAAGACATACTTTTGTCTTTGTTTTTTTTTTTTTTTTTTAGGCTAGACATAATTTTGTCATCAGTGTGCAAAATATATTATGGTATGAAAAATGATGAAATTTTTTCTTTTGTGAATGGTTAATTATATTATCTCTCTTTTTCACTTGGGTTTTGGTTAGTCTGCAAACTTGGAGGGTGGGATGTGTTTTTCACAATGGGTTTGGCTTGATCTGCAATTTGACTAGGTTAACAGGATTTGAGGTTATGGTTAACGACGATGGAGGTCCACTAGTGGCTATGGTGATGGTTGGGAGCCTGAGATGAGATACGGGAACTGTTGGGTTTTTTTTATCTTCACAAGTTTCTTTATTTGTAATTTTATTTTAATTCAATTATATTTTTGTCCTTTTATTTTCCAAAATAAATAAACTTAATTTTGACCAATTTTATTTAACAGAAGACTAACGGAACTTTGGATTTGGACCTTAATTGCTAACAGAGCTCACCACGAGGGTTTAATTAATAGCTTTTTCACCACAAGGGTTACATTAAAAGTGGTGTGTCACCACAGGACTATAAAAAACATTTGGCCTAAAAAAAATTAAAAAATAAAAAGTCAAAGCACACCTATTTTCTTAACTACTGTATTTTTGTCATGCCAAAGGCAAATTGAATATTAGTTTTCGAAATTGAATTCTCCATTTGGACAATTACGACACATTAGTTTAAGCTTTTCGATTACTTTGGCATTGTGCGGCCGGCGGAAGAAAAGAGGGGTAGACGGCAAGAGAGAGGGTGTGGGATAGAATAGGGTGCTATGGTGCAAAATGTAACATCTTACATCAACCAACGGAGAGGGAGTGATGTGCATGTACATGTCCATCTCCATATAGCACAAGGCGTTTTGAGAACTCACTGGCTTCGGGTTCTATCGGAACTCCGAAGTTAAGCGAGTTCGGGCTAGAGCAATCCTAGGATGGGTGATCTATTGGGAAGTTGCTCGTGAGAATGATAAGCCCAAATCGGACAATATCGTGCTACGGCAAAATCATGAGGGAATGATAAGGCCAAAGTGGACAATATCGTGCTACGGCGGAGTCGAGATTGGGATGTGACAGAATGGTTTCAGAGCCACTCTGCCGTTCGGTGCGAGTGTGCCGAGGAGGATGTCAGGCCCCTGAGGGAGGTGGATTGTAACATCCCACATCGACCAACAGAGAGGGAGTGATGTGTCTTATATGTGAGTTCCCAGAAACAAAACCGAATGGTAAACCTAAAATGGACAATATCGTGCTACGGTGAAGCCAGTCTGAGATGTGACACAAAACGTGTATTCTGTTCTAATCTGATGTGGATTAATTTAGCTCACTTAGATTAATTAAATGGTCAAAATTAGCCTGAATGCGTATGGATGTTAGGTTAAATGCAGAGGCTCGGGACCGGTGGAGGTCGTCCTAGCTGAAACGCTGCTGGCAAGAAGAAGAAGAAAAAAAAGAAAGTTGAAACCAAATTAAAGCATTAAATATATTTATGATATGAAATAAAATATAAAAGCTAACGTCATTCCTATTTTGAAATTCTATTACCCGGTTGTTATATATTGAATCTTTGAGGGGGAGAGCGAAGGGGTGAGGGAGAGAGAGATAGAGAGGGGGGAGAGAGAGAGAGAGCGGGAGAGGGAGAGAGATGGCGGCAGTTTTGCTGGGAAAGCTTCTGATTGCCGTCGTGCTACTGATGCCGCATGCGGTGGTTCTGTGCAGTTTTCCCGCCACTCTAACTCTGGAGAGAGCTTTTCCAACAAATCACAAAGTGGAACTGAGTCAACTCAGAGCTCGAGATCGAGTCAGGCATGGAAGGATGTTGCAGCAGTTGCCAAGTGGTGTCGTCAGTTTCCCTGTTGGAGGAACCTTCAATCCATATCTAGTCGGGTAAATATAATTTCTTGCAAATTCAGTAATTAATTAATGATTTAACACTTGTTATTCCTCTCTGTATCGTTGATTTTTTTCTTCTTGTAAATATTGCAAAACATGTTTAGTTAGTCCACACGTCTTCTGTCATGATAAATACTGGAAAAAATAATAATTATATGTGCTTATGAATCATGACGTAATTAATATATCATAAAATTGTAGAAAAAGAACGTTCTAATTCATTTGATTCACGTCTTAATATTTTATTAGCGTTGACTTAAACTTCTTTGAGTAACATATATATATATATATGCCCTTTATGTAAAGGGATTCCTATTTTTCGAAAAACAAAAAGGATTAAATGTGAGGCTCATTTCATATCGAATTTTAACGATTCGAATTGTCTATTTTGTAAGTCTCGATTCATAGATCATCCTTGCAAAAATTCAATTTAATCCGAAATCATTTACCTATTTAATTATCAAGATCAAATTTCATTGTTTCTTATATAATAAAGTATTTGTTCATTTCTTTGAACCTAATTAGATGTCTTAAATATTTTTGATTTGACTAATGTTTCGCAAGAATGATCTATGAGGTACAACTTGAAAAATAGACGGTTCGGATCGTTAAATTTCGATGTGTGTGAACCCCACAACTAATCTTCATTTTTATATAAAAAAATGAAAATCTCTTCCCTTAAAAGACTTCATATATATATATATATGTTTTTGTTTTGTTTATTTCCTTTTGTTTTGTTAATTACATTCCTTTTTGTTTTTTCTTCTGCTTTACTCATATTGGTTTTGAAGTAAAGATAGGGTTAGATTAGTTGGTTATAAAGTAACTATAAAGGGACGCATTCATATTATCTAATCCACATCATTACTTGGAAACAAGAGGGCAAACTTTTTGTTTTTCTGTTTGGTTTTTTTGTTTTGGGTTCCTTCAATTGTTTGTAGAATGACATGGGTTTGGTAGGGTGCTTAAGGGACTGTATTTTAAGGAGATCCTTTCGTAGTACTTACTCGGAATTTCACTTTCATCCTCATAGTTTCTGTTGTTGCATTTTTGTTCTTGTAGTTTCATTAATTCCGTCACAACCATTAGTTCAATCTGTTAAATGTTGAGAAATTCCTTCCTATTAGATTTTTCAAATGAGAAGATGCGAACAAAAAAAGGATAAAAAAATCAACTTCATTGACGGAATGGCTAAAGTGAATAAAAACAAAACTACAAGGACAAAAATGTAACAAAAAACTACATGGACGAAAGTGAAAATCCAAGTAAACTCCATGGGCTATTAATGCAGTTTGGTCTTTTTAGAATACAAACTAGCCGCTGATTAGTTTAGTTGTACTTTGCTTCACAAAGTTAGAAATGTGTCAAAGTAATCTTAATTTGTTCCATTGATCAAAACAAAGAAAACCAAACAAGCTCATCAATATGTAACATTTACAGTTTATGTATTGATTCTCAACACATAACAGTTGTGTGGTATCATAATCATTAAGTGATAGATTTTACACATAATTGTCTTATTTTGATAAATTATCGTACTTCTTATATTGACTATAATATGCTTAATTTCTTCGGACTTATGACTTGATCGTAGGCTTTATTTTACAAGCGTGAAATTGGGTACACCTGCAACAGAGTACTATGTGCAGATTGATACCGGAAGTGATGTTTTGTGGGTTGGCTGCACTTCCTGCAATGGCTGCCCCCAATCGACCGGACTCAAAGTAAACTCATCACCTCTCTTAATCCTTCTCATCCTTCCTCTCCGAATTCAAATTTGTCAAGTTTTCGGAACATAGAAATAACGTACTGCTGAATATTTTTCTTCATACAGATCCAGCTGAAAGATTTTGATCCTAGTAGCTCCTCAACAGCCTCGTTGGTCTCTTGTTCGGATAAACTGTGTACCCTTGGACAGCAGACTCAAGATTCTCTCTGTGATGCACAGAATAAGCAGTGTACTTACGATTTCGAGTACGGAGATGGCAGTGGCACGTCAGGCTACTATGTATCAGACTTGTTGCTTCTTGAAACAGCCGGCGGTGATCAGTCTGGTACCTCAAACTCTTCAGCTAAAGTTGTCTTTGGGTAAGTTATATGTTGTACTTTGCACTATAAGTAAGCACAACGGTCATATACTCTGTCCATATTTTGATTGAACATGGCCTCAAATGGTGTATTATGAAACAGTTGTAGCACCTCAGCAACAGGGGTCTTGCAGAAAACAGCTGCAGCAGTTGATGGGATTTTTGGATTTGGGCAGCAGGAACTTTCCGTCATCTCCCAGCTGTCTTCACAGGGATTAGCACCAAAAGTATTTTCTCACTGCTTTAGAGGAGATGACACCGGTGGAGGGATTTTGGTTCTTGGCGAGATCACGGAACCAAACATAGTTTATAGCCCACTTGTCCAGAATCAGTATGTGCAACAGTACAAGTAATATCTAAATTTCATAACATATCATAAGCTCCACTTTGACAAGTGAACAGCTGTAAAATTTCACTTAAGTTTACGTGCATCATAAAAGGTATTTTTAGTGATACATGAGGATTTTGAATCATATAACCTTTGGATGATTACGTTTAACTATATCTAATTGTTCATGTCCGAAATTTCAGGCCTCACTATAACTTAAATTTGAACAACATTGCTGTTAATGGCCAAATACTTGACATTGCTTCATCAGTGTTTGCAACATCGGACACCCAAGGAACCATAGTTGACTCCGGGACAACTTTGGCATACCTTGCAGAAAATGCCTATGATCCTTTCGTCAACGCTGTAATATTTTTTGTTAAAAATTTACTTTTCAATTGATCTCTTTTGTGTACCGGTGATTCGTTATCTCTTCGTACTTTCAAACTTAATTCAACCTGGATTACTGTTTGAATAACATGTTATTTCGTTGCTTTGCAGATAACAAGCGCTGTTTCACAATCCGTGACCCCTGTCACCTCTCAGGGAGAGCAGTGCTACATAGTCACTTCCAGGTTCACATTTTCAATATTTTTCTCTATTCGTCATTGAGCGTTGCTATTTCATTCGAACTGTAATTCTTAAAGTGTGCATAACTCCGTTCAGCATCTCGACTGCATTTCCTCAAGTTAGCTTGAACTTTGATGGCAATGCATCCATGATTCTAAGACCCGAGGACTACCTTTTACAGCAGAACTCTATGGTGAGTATCTTTTTGTGTAGTTTTTATTTACTTCTGAGTGGTTTTTTGTTATATGACTCTGTCTACTCCTTACGCTGCATCTTGAACTGAAACCAAAGATTTCTTCTTCTTTTTTATCCCGACTATAGAATGGTGATGAAGTATGGTGCATCGGCATCGCGAAAAATCAGGGTCAACAAACTGTATTAGGAGGTATGAAAAATGAATGCAACTTTTATTCAAGTTTGTTGCAACACCATTCACTAACAGCCTAAAGTTTTAAATCTTGATGAGCAGTCATTCATCAGATTGCTTGTGCAAATCCAACGGCTAACGCTATTAGCTCAAAAGTTTTCAACCCTTCCCATTGTGTTAGTTCTGTATGACAAATTTGACGAATTCGTTAAATATAAACTTGCAGATTAGGTTCTAGTTTATATATACTCTCTTTCATAAAAGTAAATTTTGCTTGTGTGACTGGAAATCTGCTTGTTAGGTCATCACATCTGCTATAGCTTATTCATTCATATAATTGTGTCTAAATTTTTCCCTTCATTAAGATAACAGTAATATTTTCATCTTTTCCGACAGACCTCGTCTTAAAAGACAAGATCATTGTGTATGATTTGGCGAATCAGCGGATTGGTTGGGCTCAATATAACTGTAAGTTCGGATATTACTCTTACATCTTATTCCAAGTGTTCAGCACTCATTTCATCAGCCATATGAAAATCATATTCCGAAAGTACGAGCAAAAAAGCACCAGAAAATACTAGCGGTGTTTTTATTTGTGAATGTATGAACTATGAATATTTCTCTCAGGTTCACAGTCAGTCAGCGTTTCTACGAATACAAGTACAGGAACTGCATCTGTTAATCCCGGGTCGATAGACCTTAGTGGTTCCGCGCACAACGACCCCTTCAAGCTGATAACAACAACCATGATGGTTTTCCTTGTTCTCACGTCAATCATTCACATTGTCCCATCGCTGTAGCACTGGATATAGGCCCTGTTTGGCTCGCATGCGATTGGATTATTGTACACCTTAGGGTGACAGATCTGGGGTTACCATTCTTGGTTTGATACTTGTGAGGATTGTGCAGTTTCTCATGAGTTAACATGGTAGCATTCAGCGAGACCACACTCACTTTTACAGAAGTCATGTCAGCTATTCTTTTCTCTATTTTCGGTTTTGGTCAGGGTTATTATTTCAACAGGCACACAGTACAAGTTTCATTATATTGATTGGCACCATTGTAAATGACATTCATAAACTTATGCATTTCATACATATATAGCGGTGGATTTTTGCTTCGTGGTACAGAATTTTGCTTCGAGGTTGCCAGCCCTCTGTTGAATTTCATTTATGTGAAAACCAGTATAACAAATTGGAATAAATAGATTAGTCACTTAACAACATTGACATTATCTTTCATGCCTAAGCTATCAATCAACAGTAAGTCCTAGTTGATAAACAGATATTCCATCTCAACTCAAATTCAAAATCAGCAGCATCTCAGCCTCTGCAACTGGAAACACAAACAGAAACAATTCATCCCTCTTTAATTTCTATCTTGGTATCATCCGTTTCTGTCCCACGACAAACATCTCTTCCCTCATGATGACCTTAGCCGCTACCGCTGCCAACCCAATCCCTCACCCTAATGTTGCAAACTTTCTCACGATTAAATTAGACCACATTAAGTACCCCTGGTTGCGTGCACCATTTATTCCCCTTCTCAGAAGCCGTGGCCTCCTCTCCTTCGTGGATGGGACGTCAGTCTGTCCTCCAGCCTTTGTTTCCGATGCTGAGGGAAGGTTAACTGACGAAATTAACCCTCTCTACGAAGCATGGATACAGCAAGATCAATTGGAACAGTCCTGGTTAACGAGTTCCTTAACTCCCAATGTTCTGTCTGTCATTGTGAACAAAACCTGTGCACCAGATGCATGGAAGACTCTGCAAGAATGGTATGCATCCTCATCGCATAACCGTGTCGTCCAGCTCCCTTGCGAGCTTATGAACATGCGACGTCATGACCTCTCAATCACCGACTTCTTGGATAAAATCAACCCCTTGGCTGATCAAGTGGCACTCTGGTTCTCCCATAACATATGAAGACCTTGTGGCTACCATTATGAATAATGTGGGGCCTCTGTACGAGAACACCGTAGCCTCCATCCAGGCTCGGGAATCTCCTATATCGTATGCTGACCTTGAAGTTCTCCTACTCATCTGCTCTTGTTTTAGTTGGGCGAGGGAGTAGGCCTGCACCTGCCACGTCAGTGGTTAACAGAGGAGAGAGAAGCCATCATTATTTCAGGTGTGCCATTGTTGGCTTATACCAAAAGAAAAATTGAACTACATTATCAGTTTCAGTGAAAGCTTGCACCACAAGTAAACTGAGCTTCTTATCTATGGAATTTGCCATTGATGGGTTATAATCCATGCTAAATCCCTTTTATGCCTGGCTTGTAAAGGGGCGTCAAATGTTTTATTTTATATGTGCCAAGTAATAACCACAAACTGCTCAAATCCTATTAAGTTTGCAACCTTTTGTTGTGCGGAAGCGTCAACCAAGTGTGAGTGAAAAATAAACCACAATAACTGACAAAAGATAAATGGAACAATACCAACAAGAACACCAAGATTTATACTGGTTCGGCAATGCCTACATCCAGTTTGGAGACGACGGAGTATTCCACTATAATCAATGAGAACATACAATAGTGTTTATCACTCAATTTCCCAAAGACCCGAATAACCCAAGCTCTCACACTTACAATAGGAAGAGAAAACCAAAAATACAAAGTAAGACAATTTGAGAAAATTCTTCTCTATGCCGAATGGCTTCTTGCTATTTTCCTTCTTCCTTACTCCTCCCTCTTGTCTCTACATCTAGGGTTGCACCTTGCTTCTCCTTTTATAGCCAAAGAAAAGCTTCTCAAAGACATCAATGGTCAAAGGCCTAACATCAAGTCAAAAAGAGTTAGGCACAATTGTTGTTTGCCTCCCATTACCACAAAGTAGCCCAAAGAATTGGACTTTGACTACATGTTTGAGTCAATAATCAACAATCTCCACCTTGGCTCAAACCCTCTAAGTAGAACTCCAAATAGTCGTCTCCCAATCCCCCATGGGGCAATCAACAAATTTTACAAATGCCAATCAAGTCTAAGCAGTGCTTAAACTTGTGCAACGAAACTGGCTTTGTTAACATATCCGCAGGATTGTCAGCGGTCCCAATCTTCTGAAGAAGAATATCTCCCTCGTCAATAATCTCACGAACAAAATGGAACCTCACATCAATGTGTTTCGTACGTGCATGATGAACTTGATTCTTTGCTAAATGAATAGCACTCTGACTGTCGCAATGAACATCCACATGATCTTGTTGAACCCCTAAGTCATCAAGCAACCCTTTCCTTTATAGCTTCTGTTACAGCCATGTATTATGCCTCAGTAGTCGACAAAGCAACTGTAGATTGCAGAATCAACCTCCAACTTACTGGACCTCCAGCAATAGAGAATACAAAACCAGTAGTGGACCTACGCTTGTCCAAATCACCTGCGTAATCAGAATCCACATATCCAACAACACATTGACCAGTAACTTTATCCTGCTGGAACAATAAACCAACATCCACAGTACCCAGAATATACCGTAGAATCCATTTCACAGCTTGCCAATGCCCTTTTCCTGGATTATGCATATATCTACTGACAATACTAACAGCTTGTGAAATATCAGGCCTAGTACACACCATAGCATACATCAAACTACCAACAACATTTGCATAAGGAATTTGAGCCATGTACTAACTCTCTTCAACAGTTTTAGGAGACATAGAAGCACTAAGTTTGAAATGAGAGGCAAAAGGTGTACTAACCGGTTTTGAATTTTCATTCATCCTGAAACGTTGTAGTACCTTCTTCAAATACTGCTTCTGACACAGACTAATCTTGCCCTTCGCTCTATCTCTTTCAATTTCCATACCTAGTATCTTCCGAGCTTCTCCCAAGTCCTTCATCTCAAATTCATTACTTAGTTGAGTCTTCAACCTTTCAATCTCCACTTTGCTCTTACATGCTATAAGCATATCATCAACATATAAAAGCAGATAAATGAAGGTTCCATCTTGTAGTTTGCGAAAGTATACACAATGGTCATAGTGACTTCTTGTGTACTTTTGCCCGATCATAAATCGATCAAATCGCTTGTACCATTGTCTTGGAGACTGCTTCAAGCCATACAATGATTTTTCCAATTTGCAAACCCAATTTTCCTTTCCAGCAACCTTAAAACCTTCTGGCTGAGACATATAAATCTCTTCCTCCAAATCACCATGTAAGAACGCAGTCTTGACATCAAGTTGGGCCAACTCAAGGTCAAACTGCACAACCAAAGCCAACATAATACGAATAGAAGAATGTTTTACTACAGGAGAAAATACCTCATTGTAGTCAATGCCTTCCTTCTGAGCGTAGCCTTTAGCTACCAATCTGGCTTTGAATCTTACATTATCTTTTCCCAAAGATTCCATCTTCTTGGCATACACCCATTTACAACCAATTGCTTTCTTCCCCTTTGGTAACTGAACCAGCTTCCAAGTCTTATTTTTATGAAGAGATTTCATCTCCTCATCCATAGATTTCTTCCACAACTCGCACTCTGAACTCATGACAGCTTCTTTGTAGGCGGATGGAATATCATCTTCAATAACGGGAAGTGCATATGCCATAATATCAGTAAATCGAGCAGGTTTTCGAATTTCCATTCTCGATCTTCTGGTTGCAATATAGTCTTGTTGATGTGGAGGCTCTTGGGTAGGTGCCTCATCTTCATCATCCTCGTCCTCATCATCAGAATTAACTGTAGGACTAGTGTTTGTAACATCAAACCTTACTGGAAACACTGGAGTCTTCAGTAACTCCACCTGCTTTGAGCTACTCATGGTCTTGGTCGCTTCAGTTTCACCTTCTTGCTTGTTCTGATTAACCATAGCAGCCTCATCAAAAGTCACATCTCTGCTTACAACAAATTTCTTCTCATCTGGACACCAGAGTTGGTATCCCTTCACGCCAGTGCTAAAGCCCATAAATAGAGCTTTCTTTGCTCTTGGATCCAACTTGCTTTCTCTGACATAATAGTAAGCAGGACAACCAAATATGTGTAAAAACTTGTAATCAGTACAAGGTTTACCAGACCATACCTCCATGGGTGTTTTGCCCTCATTCGCAGCAGCTGGCAATCGATTAATGAGATGGCTTGCATAAGTGAGTGCCTCAGCCCAAAATGCCTTGCCTAATCCAGCATTAGACAACATACACCGAACTTTCTCAAGCAAAGTACGGTTCATGCGCTCCGCCACCCCATTCTGTTGCGGTGTCTCCCTAACCGTGAAGTGCCTCACAATACCCTCATCTTGACAAACTTTCAAGAAAGGATCAGACTTATATTCACCCCCATTGTCTGATCTGAGAGTCTTGATCTTTCGACCGTTTTGCGTTTCAATCATCTTTTTCCACTTCAGGAATATCTTCAAGACTTCATCTTTACGATTCATGGTGTACACCCATATTCTTCTAGAGAAGTCATCAACAAAGGAGACAAAATAATGGCTACCTCCCCAAGATGCATTCTTGGAAGGTCCCCAAACATCAGTGTGAACATAATCAAGAATGCCTTTAGTGTGGTGAATAGCAGTGCCAAATTTTACTCTAGTTTGCATACCCAACACACAATGCTCACAGAATTCCAATTTGCATGCCTTTGCACCTTTCAACAAGCCTTGCTTCACTAATCCTTGCAACGCTTTTTCACCAGCATGCCCAAGACGCATATGCCATAACCTCGTGGTGTCTGTGCTATCTGCGTCAGCAGCTTCGGTAACAGCTACTCCACCAATAACTGTACTCCCCTGCAAGAAATACAAGTTATTTCGTCTTGTACCTTTCATCACCACCAGTGCCCCGTACACAGCTTTAAGAACTCCACCCTCCATGGTGATCTTGAGACCCTTGGATTCCAATGCACCCAGTGAGATGAGATTTTTCTTCATATCCGGTACATACCGAACATCACTTAATTCTCTGACTGTTCCATCATGCATCTTCAAACAGATTTTGCCTATCCCTTGTGTTTTGCAGGCATTATTATTACCCATCAAAATAACTCCACCATCCAGCTCCTCGAAATTAGAAAACCATTCCCGAATGGGACACATATGATAGGTGCAACCTGAATCCAAAATCCACTCATTTGAGTGGCCATCAGCATATGAACTAGCCAAAGCAAACTCGAAATCATCATCATCTCCACATTTTGCAATATTTGCTTCAGAACCCGCTTTCTCCTTCTCTTTGTTCTTCAATTTGGGGCAGTCTTTCTTCCAATGACCTTTTTGGCGACAAAAAACACATTCATCATTAGCAGGAAACTTCCCTCCTGACTTTGAACGAGATTTTCCCCGCTTCCCAGATTTTCTCTCCTCTGTTCGACCCCTTGCAATAAGTGCCTCGGTTTGTGAATTGTGAGTCTTCAGCTCCTTCTTACGACACTCATGATTCACCAACGCCGCAGACACCTCATCAAGTTTCACCTCGGATTTTCCATACAACAGAGTAGTTGTCAAATGATCATAATCATCAGGCAATGAATTTAACAAACATAGTGCCTTGTCCTCGTCAGGAATTTTCACATCAAGGTTTGCTAAATCAGCAAGTATTTTATTATAATCATTGAGGTGTTCGTGCATAGAGATACCTGGACGATACTGAAATCGGAAGAGTCGCTTCTTCAAGAAGAGACGATTTTCTGCGCTCTTGGTCATATACTTCTCCTCCAATTTCGTCCATAACTCCTTAGCAGAAGTTTCCTTCATATACGGGTATTTCAACTCCTTATCAAGGAACGATCGAATAGCAGCACAACCATGAAGATTAATTCGCATCCACTACTTGTCATCAATATCTTCTGGTTTATCTTCCAGAACCATATCCAACTCTTGTTGATACAACACATACATAACTTCACATTGCCACATACCAAAATTATTAGAGCCATTGAATTTATCAACCTCTAACCTTGTAGTAGTAGTTGGATGTCTATTGGATGTAGATGAAGACGATGCTGACCCATTCTTTACAGATTCATCTTTATCTCCAGCCATCTACTCGGCACTATTCATAAATACGGCACTGTTCACAGGTACAATACCGTTCACAGATACTGTAGCAGTTCACTGTTCACAGAACTGTAGCACCAACACTTTTCACGGAACTGGGCTCTGATACCACTTGTTGTGCAGAAGCGTCAACCAAGTGTGAGTGAAAAATAAACCACAATAACTGACAAAAGATAAATGGAACAATACCAACAAGAACACCAAGATTTATACTAGTTCGGCAATGCCTACATCCAGTTTGGAGACGACGGAGTATTCCACTATAATCAATGAGAACATACAATAGTGTTTATCACTCAATTTCCCAAAGACCCGAATAACCCAAGCTCTCACACTTACAATAGGAAGAGAAAACCAAAAATACAAAGCAAGACAATTTGAGAAAATTCTTCTCTATGCCGAATGGCTTCTTGCTATTTTCCTTCTTCCTTACTCCTCCCTCTTGTCTCTACATCTAGGGCTGCACCTTGCTTCTCCTTTTATAGCCAAAGAAAAGCTTCTCAAAGACATCAATGGCCAAAGGCCTAACATCAAGTCAAAAAGAGTTAGGCACAATTGTTGTTTGCCTCCCATTACCACAAAGTAGCCCAAAGAATTGGACTTTGACTACATGTTTGAGTCAATAATCAACACCTTTGCCTTTCAAGCCAATGGAAATGAAGGTTCTTCAATGCTCTTTCCTCTCTGGGATAAGGTAGGGTTTCTCTTCCTTCTTGATTGATGTATATTATCGTAACGTGACAATCTTATTTCTTAATAAATAAAATAAAAAAAAAGAAGGAAGGAAAATCCTTGTAGCGCCAAACCCTGTGCAAATAATGAGGATCAACCACATGAAATTGTGAGTGATGAAATATTGGACACCGCTTAGTTTCGGTGAAGATTTCCTCAAGTGTATAAAACTCTTTGGCTTGCTAATTTGTGTTCAAGGGCTTCGTAACTTACGTTACACTTAACATACTAATTTCTACCAAAAAATTACAACTTTCAACCAGAAAACAGGACTCAATATTATACTTGATATTTAGGGTCTTAATGTGTCAACTCCCCCGACCACTCCATTGAACAGCTTCCTCTTGAATTTTTACGCAACTTGTTAAAAAAAGTACACAATTTACATTGGGATATCTTCTTTTTGTAGGTTGCAGAAAGTTGAGGCGTTGCTGAAGATATTGCAACCAAAAGTTGTTCTAGTACTTTCATCTCTTTATGTATTGTAGATTTTCATTTTCTTGATATATGAGATTCCATCTCTTTAATTAGTCCTCTGTTTATTTTCTGCTCAAGTAGTTACCTGAAGAGTTGAACCCGGATAGACCTTCAATAACAAAGTCCTTTCACTACTGTGTTAATGAAACATTTTGCGTATACCAAGATTGAAGGACAATCCAGAACTAGAAATCGCTACAGACTTGGCTGCCCAAGTCAAATAGAGGAATTTGAAGCAGGGCAATATTAAAATGACAAGGTTAAGCAGGGCAATATTACATTGAATCAATATATGAGAGATATTTAGAAACTGTGGATCTTGGTTTTCTACATGGTACCATCGCCAAACCGCCTCACGGCCTCTTCGATCCTGCAATTTTCTTCTTCAATCTTCCGCTCCTCTCTGATCGTCTTCTCCGCCATGATTGTTTGAGTTGTTGTTATACTCCGATTCAGATTATTGCTTTCTTTTTCTTGAATCTTGATGGCGTCTCCCTTTGATTCTTCTTCTCCAATTGAGTCGGTGCCTCCTTCAAACCCTAATTCCTCTTCCCCAAATCTCAATACCTCTCAGATGTATAATTCTCTCACGATTCAGAACATTGGTAGTATGGTTCCGATCAAGCTCCGGCGATCCAATTATCTACCGTGGCGAGCCTTGTTTGCTCTGATCCTTCGTCGCTACAAGCTTCTAGGGATTGTTGATGGCACTGAGCCCTGTCCATCTCCCTTTCTTCAAGATCGCTCCCTCAATCCACACTTTGAGCAATGGTATGAGAACGATCAGAATCTGCTTATCTGGTTCAATTCGACGCTCTCTGAGGAAATCATTCTGTTCACCGTCGGTGTTTCCTCCGCTCGTGATCTCTGGCTCAAACTTGAGCAGCCCTTTGGTGGTGTCTCGGATGCACACATTCATCAATTGCGTTTGAAGCTTCAAAATATTCATAAAGGCTCTCAATCCATGGCTGACTATCTTCAACAAATCAAGGAGATCTCCGATTCTCTCACTGCAGCTGGTGCATCTGTCACCGATCGTGATCTCATTGCCGCGACTCTTGCCGGTCTCACTGATGATTTTGAATCCTTCACTGATTCTATCTTACTTCGCCTTTCTTCTACCTCGTTGGATGAATTACATGGCTTGTTGCTCACTAAGGAGTTATCCATGGAGCGTCGCAAGAAATCTTCCTCTTCTGAGCCTTTTCATGCATTCTCTGTGCAAAGCCAAGCACATCTCCTTCCTACACCACCACCACAAGCTCTTGTTGCTCAAAATCCTGGAGCATCACCACTTCGGAATTCCTTTCGGTATAATTCTAACAGAGGCTACACTCGTGGTTATCACCGAGGCTTTACCCGTGGTTCTAATCGCACCTACAATCATGGTTCCAATCGTGGTCATTTCCACTCTGGTTTCACTCGAGGATCTTCTAACTCTGGATTCAATCGTCATGCTTCTTCTTCAGGTCACAAAACTCCTTGTCAAATTTGTGGCTCTACTAGTCATGAAGCTCTTGATTGCTTCGACAGAATGAATCCAGAAATCTCAGGCAAGTTTCCTCCAGCTAAACTTGCTGCCATGTGTGCTCATTATACTGCAAAGTCCTCCAATTCTTGGTTCATAGACTCGGGTGCTACCTCTCACATTACGAATGATATATCCAATATCCAATCTCCTACTCCCTATCATGGTGACGACAAGGTGTACATCGGAGATGGTAAAGGTCTGTCTATAGATCATATTGGCACATCTATTTTGCATACTCCTGCTCACTCTTTTAACCTGCAAAATGTTCTTCATGTGCCTCAAATGCAACATAGTCTCCTCTCTGCTTATCAGTTTATTAAAGATAATGATTGTTCTTTGACTCTTGATATTCATGGATCCTCTGTCAAGGATCGTTTTACGGGGATGACGCTTTTGCGGGGCCAAGTTAAAGATGGATTCTTTCCGCTTCATGGTTCACCTGCTCTCTCCAATGTCACTCATTCTCCTACTGCACTTGTAAGTACTTCTGCTAATGTTCGAATATGGCACAGCAGACTTGGTCATCCATCTTCTGCTATTTTTCGTAAAGTTTTGTCTACCAATAAAGTTGTTGTCCAAGGCACATCCTCTCTGGCCTTCTTCTGCAAAGACTGTGCTTTAGCAAAGAATCACAAGCTTCCTTTTGGTACTCCTCAATCTGTATCTACTACAAGTCTAGAACTGTTGCACTGTGATGTCTGGGGGCCATCTCTTGTTGTATCAGTGAGTGGATATAGATATATTACTTGCTTATTGTTGATGATTACAGCAAGTATAGCTGGTATTTTCCCTTAAAGTCCAAGTCATCTGTATTTTCAACTTTTGTGGAATACAAGTCCTATGTAGAGAACGCTATTGGTAATAAAATAAAGGTTGTTCGCTCTGACTCAGGGGGTGAGTTTACTAGTCATCAATTTCAGAATTATCTTAAACTTCATGGCATTTTACAACAATTTAGTTGTCCTCATACTCCTGAGCAAAATGGATGTGTTGAACGGAAACATCGTCATTTGGTTGAAACTGCTCGTACACTCTTAGTGCAATCTCAAGTGCCTCATATGTTTTGGGTTGAAGCCTTTTCAACTGCTACTTATCTGATCAATCGCCTTCCCCTTGGTGGTGTATTGCAATCCCTTGGGAACTCCTCTTCGGCACTTCTCCAGATTATTCTCGACTCAGAATTTTTGGTTATTGTTGTTATCCATGGCTCAAACCCTATACTACATCCAAGTTGGCCAGCAAAAGTACATCCTGTGTTTTCCTTGGGTATAGTCTTCAACACAAGGGGTATCGTTGTCTTGATCCAGTTACACAACAAGTCTATATCTCTCGGCACGTCATATTTGATGAGACTACCTTTCCATTTCAGAGTATATCTTCTGCCTTTCCTGGTGCATCTAATGTTCTTACTCATACTTCTCAAATGAATTCATCTGTTAATCTGCAATTCACAATACCTGCTGCTCAATCTGGTACTTCTCCAGTACCTCAAGTGAATATTCCAGTACCTGTTGATGTTCCAGTACCTCAAGTGCATCTTCCCGTAACTGTTGATGTTCCATTAACTGTTGATGTTCCAGTACCTCAAGAGGATCTTCCCGTAACTCATGAGCCTTCTTCAGTTACTAATACCCATCCTATGATCACTAGGTCTAAAGCTGGCATCTCTAAACCCAAGGCCTACTCAGCCACCAAACTCCCTTTACCAGATACGGTTGATATTATCCCCACTACTTATCTTCAGGCCTCAAAACATGTCCATTGGAGATCTGCTATGCAGAATGAAATCAATGCCATGCAGTCAACCGGCACTTGGTCTCTCGTTCCTTTTACCTCCCAACAAAATCTTGTTGGATGTAAGTGGGTGTTTCGAGTTAAGAAACATCCTAATGGCACTATAGATCGATACAAAGCTCGGCTTGTGGCTAAAGGATTTCATCAGCAAGCTGGTTTGGATTACAAGGAAACATTCAGTCCTGTTGCAAAACCCGTCACCATTCGAATTCTTCTCTCTCTTGCAGTCCAATATGACTGGTTTCTAAATCAATTGGATATCAGTAATGCTTTTCTGCACGGTGACCTTCAAGAAGATGTCTACATGCAGCAACCTCCTGGCTTCAGTGATCCAAATTATCCCAATCATGTCTGTAAGCTTCGCAAATCCTTGTATGGATTGAAACAAGCCCCTCGGGCCTGGTTTGACAAATTATTTGCAATCCTTAAGTCTTTGGGATTCCATCAATCTCAATCTGATGCCTCTTTATTTGTGCTTCAAGAAGTTGTTCCTGTTATTGTCTTGGTGTATGTCGATGACATACTTGTCACAGGTCCCAATCCTGCAGCTGGTCAAAGTTTCATTCAGAAACTAAGTACTGTTTTCCCTGTGAATGATTTAGGCCCCTTGCATTATTTTTTGGGTCTTGAGGTTCAGAGATCTGCTGATGGTCTTTTCTTACATCAAAGCAAGTATATTTTTGACTTACTTCACAAGACCCGCATGGCTGGTGCTAAACCATGTCTCACTCCACTTGGATCTAATAAACTCGATCACACCTGTCCATTGTTACCTGATCCAACAGAATACAGATCTATTGTAGGTGCATTGCAATACTTAACTTGGACACGACCTGATTTATCTTTTGCTGTAAATCAAGTCTGTCAGTTTATGCATGCTCCCCGAGAACCCCATCTTCAAGCAGCCAAACGTATTCTCAGATTCCTCAAAGCCACAGTGAGTCATGGTTTGTGGTTCAAGAAAGGTAATGTTCATCTTACTGCCTATTCTGATGTTGATTGGGCTGGTTGTCCATTTGATCGCCGATCTACTAGTGGCTATTGCATCTTTCTGGGATCCAATCTTATTAGCTGGAGTGCTAAGAAGCAACCCACGGTTGCTCGTTCATCAACTGAAGCAGAATACAGATCGTTAGCGCACACAGCCGCTGAAATCACATGGATTTGCAAAGTGTTCAAAGATCTCGGCCTTCATCTTCCTCAAGTCCCTTCTCTCTGGTGTGACAATCTGTCTGCCATATCCCTTGCATCCAATCCAGTCTTTCATGCTCGAACCAAGCATATTGAACTCGATTACCATTATATCCGCGAGTTGGTCCTTGCTAATCTTCTCAAAGTCCAGTATCTGTGTTCTCAAGATCAGTTAGCTGATATTCATACTAAATCTTTGTCTAAATCTAGATTTCTGTATTTGCAATCCAAGCTTGCTCTTGGACCTTTCGATGCCTCCAAGTTCAGCTTGAGGGGGTGTAAAGAGTCAAGTAAAATTAGTTAGATGTTTGTTAAAATGTTTGTTATGTTTCTTATGTAAATAGATAGATTAGACAAGGATATAATTGTAATTGCAAGAGCAGTGTACTGTCTATATATACACTGCTGCATCACTGTAATATTATTACATTGAATCAATATATGAGAGATATTTAGAAACTGTGGATCTTGGTTTTCTACACTTCGTAGATCATGGCAGACAGTGAAGAGTCCTCAGAGTAGACCGCTGGTACATTGGGGTTCACCCAATTTGGAAAAGCTTTTGATAGTGTTATCAACCAGAGACATCAAGGCAACGGTTGGAGAAGCACCCAATGTTTCTGAATCAGAAAGTGCTTCTCTAGTACATGTCCACCATCCAAACCAAGCTCTTGTAGAAGTCAGAGAGACAATCACTGTCATTAGTACAGCTGATGAAGGTTTAGTCTCCATCATTTTTGAAGCGGTAGGTAGTGTTCTAGATGGCATTTAAATGAAGCGAATATCACTTTGTTTCGTACAATTCTTATATTAGATTTTTGTGCATAATGTGTAACATGCTCGGTAGACAGGCACTCGCTTATGATGATTTTGATTCCGTATTCTCTGTATTCTCTCTAGAGCAAAGATTTGCATTAGTTCCAAAATAATCACTTGGTAGAAATGAAGACCAACAATCTAGTTACCTATGCAATAGCAGTTTTCCTTTGACAATGAAAGCGAAACAAATCTTCAAATTATTTACAAACGGTCAATAGAGTCGAAAAATAAGCCCCAAGTTTCGGTACTCTAACACAACCATAACAGTGTTATTATAAAATCAATCGAGGTCTAAACAGAAGTGAAATAGGTGCTTCTTGGTAGAATGAACTTAGAGTCTTTCTCCAATCAAGGTCAACAAGAAGTTTTTGTAGTCTCCTGATGTGTCACCTATAACATCATCGACAAGGCTGGTTTTTGACATTTTTGAATACTCCTCTCTGATTTTGATCATGTCGATCTCAGCCCGGGTGACAATGGCTCTATTCAGAGAATCTTCATCCGTTCCAAGTCCGACAATGGAATCTTTGATGACCTGGTTGTGGTTCATTCAAGAAGGAAAGGGTAATTTAAAAAAATTACCAGTGCAACGGAGGTTAAAACTGATATTAATCCTTCAATAATCCAACCTAACACATTCATCAGTTCTAATTAACCAAAACATACTTCATATAAGTACTTTGTGCAGAGGCAATGAACTAACCTCTGCAAAGTATTTCGCAGGTGATACTATGCACCAATATACTGCTATCAAGAGAGATTCCAATTCTCCATTGCCACAACTCTTAATGTCCTGCCAAGAAAAGTGCCAAGTTCTGAACGGAAGGACAAGGGATTAAAAAGAACGCAAGTATTCTGACTAGTAAAGGGTAGAGAAGTAGAGGTGATAAATACCTGGTCAATGGAATATCCATACTTTTGCTTGTAGCACTCAAATGTTGCTCTGAGCTGAAAGACGTTCCTTGTGCTAAGTATCCAAACAACATGATCGTGATCATATTTCTTTGTTTCAATGGCTTCGTGTAACCTAGATGCCTCTGAATTGGCAATGCCTGTATCCACCAGCTGTTTGTCGTACCTGTAGGAGGTCACTAAACCAACGAGAAGCTGTGCCAACCGTCATGATGAGTCAATAGGATGCAATGTAAGTGAGGAATATAAGCAGTTTTTTAGGACAATTACTTTGAGAATCGTCACCAATTTTTAGGGTATTTCCAGACGAACTGTTAGTAGTTGCCAAGCATCATAATAATGACTATTTACCAAAAATTTGAATCTGCTGTTCTTGAGAGAGGTAAATATGATTTTACCTTTCTGGTTGGGAGGGAAATGGTTGAGGCAATGTCCTCCTCAAGTGAACAATCAAACAGTGAACTGTAGACCTGCCTCACTGCCATCAAGTGGTTCGGAGAAGATGCGCAAGCTATCTCAACCAACACTTTTAGGTGTTTTACAACTTTCTTCTTCTTCGTCAGTACAACTCTCGCCAACTTAGCATCCCTTTCGGGAGGATCACGTGTCCACAAAATTACCACATCCTGTTACGCATCATTACTTGAATTGTTACTAATAAACCAACGGAAGAACATCAATAAAAATAATAACAACATAACATTCTTATGAAGGATTAAATCTGCGAATCGAAGAATTCAGGTACTAGTTTTAAGACCGAAATTTGATGCATAAAGGGTTGGAGAAAATTACTTTGAAATCTCCCGAAAGTTCCGATTGGAGATCATCGATGAGGGATTTATTGTAAAGCTGTTGGTAAGTGTCTTTGATTTCCCTCCTTTGGCTTGCATTCCTGTGTCCTAATATCCATATCACAGCATCCTCGTCCGTTCCAAATCCTATATCCATTTACAATAAAAATTAATAAAATCAATTTTACATAAAATAATCAATTCTTTTGCATCAAGAAAAAAAAAATCAGAGATAAGAGAAGATGGGTGACATGCATAATAAAGCCACAAATGTTTTATCCAATTAAAAACCATGAAGAAATCCAAACTCATTCCATTCAAATTTCAGAAAGAGAATCAGAAATCTCATCATTACCCAACAAAGTTGATGAACCAAGATTGAATAAAACTTTCTTTTCTTCGACAAAGCGATATTCTAACCTAATCCAGCCTAAAGTTTATCGACGGGAATTCAAAGTGCAGTACGAGCCAACACACTGTTCTAGCCAACTTTGCTAGCCCAGTTCAGCCATTGAATAAAACATTCAAATACAGACGCAAAACCCTTCATCGAAACCATCGTAAATACTAATTGAATCATGTGTAAGAGTGAGTGAGTGAGAAGAAAACCATCAAAGGCTTTTTTGAGTCTTTGACAGTCTTGGTCGGGAGGAGGAACAGTTTCTGGTATTTTGAGACTGCCCATTGATCCGCTCATCAGCTTGTAATCTTTCTCTGAAGCTGAGCTTCCAGCCGAAGCGTTTTGTTTGGGAAGTGACGAGGTACGCTTTTTACCAAAGAACCTCCGCATTTAGCCGTTGCCTTCTCCTTATTCAGTTTTTTTCTTTCTCTTCTTCCGCCTCAACCTTCGCTGGAAAATCAAAGATTTTGTATCATCATCTTTTCATATTCACAAATTTGCCCTTATTCCAGACCAATAGAAAAGTTGCCCCTAAATTTTATATATTTTGAATTTACATGACTACCCTTTGACAAAAAAATAAATTTACATGACTACCCCTGTTTTGCGATGAAATATTTTGGAGAGCTACTAGACCCACCCCGTTGTCTTATTTTCTCACCCACGTTATATTTACACCCACTATAAAAAGTTAAAAAAATTAAAATGTTATTTTCCCACCCACTATTATTCCTAAAATAACCCTTAATATATATAATTAGAGATAAAAAGTCACAGAGCCATACTTCAATTATACGATGTCGACAAATCAAGATGACCCACATAAAATTATCTTTTACCTTTTCGACAGAAACATAATCATCTACTTCTTCCATAGAAACATCAGTTCATTCTTTTTGCTTTCTTAGGGTTTAAGGGAGACAAATCGTCTAAACATAGCGTGAGAGTTATCACGCCCAAACTTTTCTTTTTTATTTTTTTATAAAAAAAAAAGTAATGCAAATTAAATGGGGTAACTAAGGTCCTTATTAGTCACTTTACAAATGGACAAATTTGTAATTAAAAAATTCATAAAAATATGGGTGGGAAGATAAGACATTGGGGTGGGAATAACAGCTCTCATATTTTGAGGCTATTTAATTCCATTATAGTACCTGAACTTTACCATTTTAAGATAGTTAACTCGTGCTTTTATTCGTAACAATTTGGTATTTGGATGTTGCGGAATTATGACAATTTTCACTTAGCCGTTAGGTTGACTTTTAGAGGTTATGACAACGGATCACGTGTCACGTGTTGAGTTATTTTCTCTCACCATTTAATACAAATATATCGTTGTAAAAAAATAAATTTCATTAGATCACTATTTTTTATACTTAATATTGGTTGTCGATTCTGAATATTACTTATTGATCTTTAATATTAATCTATTAAAAATGTTATTTTTATGTAAATTTATGATCCCATTTAATTCTTTGATTAGCAAGACCAAGACGCACCATTGAAAGATGTAAAAAGGATGTTTATTTTAGAATATTTTTTTTTTCTGATCAAGATGTATATTTTACATCTTTTCACTGAAGAACTTTTCGGTCAACCAAAAAATGCAAATACCGATTTTAAATCATTTTGCATCATTGGTGCACCCTTGTAAATTGTGCTTTTGACACTAGAGACCACACACTTTTGTTAATTTTCTGTTCACCATGGAGATTTTTTATTCTTCAATTTGTAGCCACTACAAATGCACATTCGGTCGGTTACCAGGTTCTCATTACTCCAAACCCTTTTCGAGCGTTAAACTTCAATTTCCATATCGTAATCAATCATCCATGCATGTATAGATATTTTTCTGGTTCGTTATTATAATAGCTGGTTTGATAGGGATATGTAGTCCATCATAAAACACATGTCAGTTTGAGTGCAGTAACAACTTTGTACAAATAAGCTTGGTAAGATCTCATAATATCTTCATTAAAAAAAATATCATATTATGTTTGTATTTAACAAACAAGAGCGTTAGTGAGTTAGATTGTTAAATATTAGAATGAGGAAAATTGATGAAAATCGAACTGGCACTAGAGTGCATACACATCATTGTTTTTTGTTATTGCGGTAAATCGTCATGTGTAATGACGTCTATATATACTACAAAGCCAACACCAAGAAAGAAGACTGCTTACACAATTGATATCCCATACATATTGTGGAAATATTTTGCAACTTTGTTTTTCAGGGCATTCTTAGTCCAAAAATATCCATTACTTTTACTTACGAAAATGAGTTTAGGTTTATAAATAATTTCATATTTTTACTTACTCGATCATTTGACTATGTACTCAAAATTTTCTCAATAGCCAACCAACTCGTCCGCCATTTATTTTTGGGGAAATTATATTGTCCCTAGCCTCTTAAAGTGAGGAAGGTGAGGGAAAAAATTAAATTAGATTATATTAATGTGTTAGCATTCAAATGCTAAAAAATAAAATAAATAAAATAAAATAAAATAAAATAAAATAAAAATCGTAAAGATTATCGTTTTGTTTATCGGACAGGATTAGCACAAAATCCCTATTAAAACACATGGGAATCGTGATACTTAAGAAAACATTGAAAAGATAAGACAACCTGTTCCAGCTTTCAAATGCTCAATCAGCGACTGCCACAATATCCCAGAAATCACATACAATATTATGAACACTTTTGTTGGAGAGTGAAGAGGAAACATGAAATTTTGAATTTGCCTATAAGTAGGGCTAACTATTACATTATCAATAAGTTTTATGATGAAAATTTAATTTTTTTATGGTATTAGAATAAGTTGTTTCACGTATGAAACTTAGTGGCCATACACTTCACGTCATCTGATTCTTGTTATTCACATGTTAAGCTTGAAAATGTATCACACGTGAGGAGGAGTTTGGAGAGTGAATCTTACACCTGAGAAAGAAAAAAATAATCTTATATGTACTCTTTATATTATCAATTAATTTTATTATAACCCTCTATTTTTTTTTATTTGTTAATAATATGATCTTATCTGATCGATATCTATCCCTAGCTGTACATGCACCCTAAGATTTTGACTCTTTACCTATAACTAGCAATTATGTGCATGCAATCATGCATATGGTTCCAGTTCAACAACCAGCGGAAAATGATGGGAGTAGGCTGCCCTACAGTACTAAATAATTCTTGTTTTTATTAGTTGTGCCTGCCTGCATGTGTTTCAGGTGGCACTTTACTTTAAACAAGAAAATCCCGACGAGCTTCCTCACTCGAGATGAAGATTCTCATCTAAAATATTTTACGTCAGAATTATATATGATATCATATGGATCACTGCTTATCTTTATACATTTCCCACGTGAAAAAGAAGAAAATTAGAAATTTCGCATGGATGGTTGAGCACCACATGCTGCCTTAAAGAAAAAAGTAGGAAAATAGCAATTTTATAGGTATATGATATACATGTATGTTCACAGCTTTGCCGAAAGGTATTTCATACGCTGGAAGGCAAGGATTCGGATTTCTTCTCCGTTAAGAATTAAGATTTGATTTAAGGCTTGTTTAGAAGTGCTTTTAAAATGATTGAAAACGTTTTTAGTGAAAATATTTTTGAACCAATCCTTAATAAAAAACCAAATGGATCATGAAAAAACATTTAAAATGTTTCCTGCAAGAGGCACATAACTGGTGCTTATTCTAAAAAGTACTTTAAGTGTTTTTAGAACCTTAAATCAAAGGTAAATTACACTTTACCATCTCAATTTTGAGGTCTATTGCACTTTAAGTGTCATTTGGATAACCCGCTAGACTATAAATTCATCGAGACAGTTGCATGACCCGCTAGACTATATTGTGAATTATTATTGTAAAAATAAAGAATACAAACACTTATAATTAGATAAATTAAGTAAGGGCCTGTTTGGAAGTGTTTTTAAAATAATAAGCACTTTTGGTAAATTGATTTAAGGGTAAATTACAATTTACCACCTCAGGTTTGAGGTCTATTGCAACCTTATACAACATCTTCAAAAAATTTCACTTTCATACCTCACGTATTCTTTATTTTAATATAATACATCCGTTACATTTTTCATCCATTGGTCCGTTAAGAGTTGACGTGACTGCCACATTTGTGTTATATGGCTGCCAAATTTATGTCATGTGGCAAGAAAAATAATTTTTATGCATTTAAAATACTACAATAATTTACCTTATTATAAAAAATTAAAAAAAATGGTGGGGGTGGGTGCTGTCTTGGGTGTTTGGAAGATGGTGTTGAGAAACGGCATGAACAAATCATCAAAGCAAAAATGGGCACCGATCCAAGAGCTTATTCGCGTTGAGGAGGTAATCGGTGGAGTTTCCAAAATGGTTTCGATCAGAGCAGGATAGGTCCAGGCACGAAGGCAGCGGGAGCGGAATGTTGTCGTGGCGGAGGTTCGGGAAGAAGTTCGAAGAGAGAGGATGAGGGAAGGGGTTGAGGGGAGGTCGCCAATGTGTTCGAATTCGAGGGATTTGGGGAGCCAGCAGTCTAGGTTTAGGTCTAAGGGGAGGTGGGGGTGGGGTGGGATGGGGTGGGTTTTTAGATGGGAGGGGAGGTGAAGAGAGTGGAGGAGAGGGAGGTGGGTCGAGGGGGGAATGGGTTTCTGGGTTTCAGTTTTTTATTTTTTATTTTTTATTTTTTAATAAGGTAAATTATTATAATATTTTAAATGCATAAAAATTAATTTTTTTGCCACGTGGCATAAATTTGGCAACCACGTTAGCTCTTAACGGACCAATGGATGAAAAATGTGACGAATGTATTATATTGAAATAAATAGTACGTGAGGTATGAAAGTGAAATTTTTTGAAGATGCTGTATAAGGTTGCAATAAACCTCAAACTTGAGGTGGCAAAATGTAATTTACCCTTAAATCAATTTACCAAAAGCACTTTTAGTCATTTTAAAAACACTTCCAAAGAGTCCGTACTTAATTTTCTCTAATTATAAGTGTTTGTATTCATTATTTTTACAATAATAATTCACAATATAGTCTAGCGGGTTATGCAACTGTCTCAATGAATTTATAGTACTTTTTATTTCAATTAATTGAGTTATATTCATAATTTTGTACGTCGTGTATTTTACGAACATATTTTTTTCTAAAATCTCTTCCAATCATTTAAAAACACATTTCAAATTAGCCTTAACTTCTTGATTTATTTATATTTGACATTGTGGATGTGAGGTCCATGTGCTAGATGGATGTCCCTTCTAGAGAAGGCATGTGTCATGTATTTGTTGTGTACACATATGGGAATTAATAGACAATATAGCATTGAGCTGTTGACTATATCCATTGCACGATATGGTCACTAACAAATTAAATATGGTCACATTTATCATGTCATGGGATTTTAAAATGAACATTCATATCTGTGTTTAGACTTGTTGTAACAAAATAATTTATAACACCAACTGTATATAATTATATATCATATATTATTATTCCTTTTCATTCAACAACACAACAAACTTGCAATGAAAAACTTGAACTAAAAATTTTCAATAAAGATGCCATATCTATATAGTGCGTGAAGGAAAATGAAATAGGTGGTGAGCATAGTAACACTAACATAATTGAATGTATTTAGGTTTTACCTTAAGGTTAAGTACCCAATGAGGGAGTTTGACATGGAAGTCTTTGTAGATAGGGAAAACATTAGGTAGGTATTTTTCGAGAGGCCAACATGACAATGAATACAAAAGCTGAACTCGGACACCAGTATCATAATAATTGTAATAGTTGAACTGATCAAACATTCATATCATAGTACTATTTGGTTTCCACAGTTTTACAATTTTGTTACAGGATATTGTTTTATGACTACATTGTATCAAAATTTAATCGTGGCTATAATAATAGTTTGTTTAAAAAAAAATTGTAAAAAAAGGCATGAAATTTTAAACCCAAAATGACAAGTCATGACACAAGTATTGTGATTCAATCTTGACCCATTTCCCATCACTCTTCACCACTTATTTGATTTAGGCAACATCAAAATTTTAGGGGTGAAAACTACAAATTATAACAATATTGGGAAACCAAAATATGCAGACAAGGAATGTACAGGTGAGAAACGCTACATGAATAAATGGATTAATGACACATATATTTACTCACTTTTATAAATTTGTAAAATACGACATTGAACTCTACTTCTGTTTCATTGCCGTTTAATCAGTTCATTACACCCTCATTACTATAGTCTACTGACTATTATAATATAGATAAAGTTACTAAAGTACCCTTCAGGAAATGACAATTATAACCTTTCGGGCTCATATATATTGCAGCATTTGTCAGAAGATCTCTACACCAACAGAATCAACACAAACGATGGCTCTTACTCCTGAGTTGCAAACTCTCACCAAGGCTTTCTCAGGTTCCATATAAATATTAATTTTCTTCTGTTTTATTTTATCATATCAATTTCAATGCGTTAATTCCCTTACAATTACAATTCGTTTACGCTCCAATTTTAATTCTTTTATTTCTTTAGTGTTATTTTTCTTTTTTTCAAATTTTTTTTCTTAGTGAATTAGTCAATCACATTGATGGATTATATTTGCTTAATGTTATAGCTAAATCCAGTTCAGTAGGTTATGAACTTTCATTCATGAAGTTCCGAGTTCGATTTCCGCTACCCCAAAATGCAAAATGCTGGTTTGTGAAAAATTAAAAATTTACAGCATACGGACTAATATTTTTGTAGCTTCAAAAACACCAAAAATCCAATTCTTGCCCATTTTCCATCAAATGGTAATTTTTATACTTCTCATTTGGATTCCTTTTCATCCCGATTCCTTCTCACTGTGATATGAAGTCAATATATAAACACGTTTTGTAGTTAATTTGACGGGAATGTGAATTTTTTCACTAATCTTTTAAAAATTATTGATAATTGTTTTATTATTTAATTACTGTTAATTTAACTGAAGCAGGACTTGGAGTTGATGAGAAGGCACTAGTAGCAACACTGGGAAAATCGCATCCTGAGGAAAGGCAATCCTTCAGGAAAGCAACTCCCCACTTTTTCAAGGTAGATGAACGTTCCTTTGAGCGCTGGGATGATCACCATGTCAAGCTTCTCAAGCATGAGTTCCTGCGTTTTAAGGTAACTTTCTGGTCGTTTTATTTTATCTTATTTTTAAGGCATTTTTACTTTAGTTTTCTTATCACATCCCTCCACTCTAATAGAAACGAGATTCGAACATGAGACCTCTTATTTGACAACAAGAGATTATTTTATCGACAGAACAATTATTGGGTTTCACTTCTAATTATCATTCCGAATTTGGTTAGAATTGTATGTCTGTTGTGAAGTTCTACCAATATATTTAACATACTTGCACAACTTGATAAAGCTGGACAAGTTAAATGCTAATAAGTTAATAACAAATCGATGTTAACGGATTATCAACACGTTACTGATACTCATCAACACATTATTGCAAATCCGTCCTTTCAAAAGGAAGGCGGCCTGAGAATCTCATTAGATCTCATTAGGTAAATTAAAGTTATGTTTGCATATGTGATTTAGATTCATAGTCCGATAATTTGAATTGTAAGATTAGTCTAATAAGCAACATTAGTCTTTAAATTTATGCACAAATGATGAGATTGGAGTGATGAGGCTCTTTGTTATGATTTATTTTTTTTCAGAATGCTGTGGTGCTATGGACAATGCATCCATGGGAAAGAGATGCTCGTTTGGCAAAGGAGGCCTTGAAAAAAGGTCCAGAATCATATGGTATTCTTGTTGAGATTGCATGCACTAGATCGTCCGAGGAGCTATTAGGAGCTAGGAAGGCTTACCATTCCCTCTTTGATCACTCCATTGAGGAAGATGTTGCCTACCACATTGATGGCCCTGAAGGCAAGGTAAATGTCATCTTTCGTACTTAATACCTGCATAGTTGTCTCTTAGTTTTCATTCGTTTGAAGGATAAAGTTCCTATTTGCTAATTGTGATTTGAGATAGATCATCCAAGTGAGAATTGAGAAATATGGGCCTTGGTATTCTGTGGTTTTTTTCAATTTGACAAGATCCTCTTCTGCAGGGGTAATTCAAATTGTACTGCACGACTATTTGTTTCATATTTACTGACCACGTCTGAAACAAAGATAGGTTTCAAAACTGGATAGTACTGGTAGTGCTACCAAATGCGCAGTACGGTATTTTAACAAATAGGACTGTGCAGTACATAGGTTCCATCGGTTGAACAGATTTGGTAATAAACATATATGAATTGTAATATGTGTGTATATAAAATGAACATGTGAACGCATTTAACTGGTGTTTTGATTTCTTGTCCAGCTCTTGGTTGCTCTTGTGAGTGCCTATAGGTATGAAGGATCAAAGGTTAAGGATGACACTGCAAAATCTGAGGCCAAAACACTTGTTAATGCCATTCAGCATGCCGATAAGAGGAATCCCAATGAAGATGATGAGGTGATCAGGATACTATCAACAAGGAGCAAGCCCCATCTCAAGGAAGTCTATAAACACTACAAGGAGATTTCTGGCCACAACATTGATGAGGTATGTATATAAGGTCCAAAGAGAAACCCTTAGGGCCTGTTTGGTATCGTATTTGAAATTTTTTTATCATTTCTCAAAACATTTCTTAAGAACATTTCTTGAAAACAATTTTTTTTAAACTCAAAAACTTGATTGGTTTGCAATTTAAAATTTTCAAATCTTATGACTTAAACTAGACAAAGATATCGAAAAAGAAAGGGTCGCATGAGAGAGAGAGAAAGAGAAGAGAGGAGGGAAGAAAATAAGAGATGATTGAAGGAAAGAGAAAGAAGAGATGATTAGACGAGATAGAGAGGAAGATGAGTGAGAGAAAGAACCAAGAGAATGAAGAGAGCGGATTGGAGGAAAGACGAAAAAGGTTAAAAAAAAAAGGAGGAGAGATATAGATTTGGAGTGAGAGGGGAGGAGGGAGAGAAAAGAAAGGAGTGAGTTTAAGTTCAAAAACTCTAAAAACTCATTTTTTTTATGTTTTTAGATAATAGACTATATTTTTTTAGTTAGTCTTGAGTTCAGTTTTTGAAAACAGTCATACCAAACAAGTTTTTAAGGCTTAAAACTTAAAAATTGTTTTTGAGTTTAAAAAGTTGAATTCAAGTAGAGTACCAAACAGACCCTTAACTTCTCAGCTTTTCTCCGAATTTTCTTCGCCTACTTACATGGCATGTGATATGCAACCCAACGAATGTCAAGAGAAAAAACTTGGGAGAAAGAGTTGGCTGTGCAACATTATCCAGAAATTTTGTCAACCCAAAATACTTCCAATATTCAGAATGCCTCTTACATCTATTTTCTAAAGTCATATTGTTGCTTTTGTTTAGGATCTTGATCATGCTGTGAGGTTAAAAGAGACGGTGCAATGCCTATGTACTCCTGACAAATATTTCAGCAAGGTAAGCCAAAGTCATATATTTTTGTATGAAGTTACTCATGCAGTATTACATATAACCTCTCAGGCAACATTGTGCATGAAATTCTTAAACTCTTGTTCTCTTCATCAGGTCTTGGAAGTTTCATTGAGAACTGATGTGCATAAGCATAGCAAAAAGGGATTGACCAGAGTAATTGTTACCCGAGCTGACTCGGACATGAGGGAGATCAAGGAGGAATTCAAGAACCACCACGGAGTCTCTTTAGTCGAGAAAATTGAAGAGATGGCTAATGGGAACTATAAGGATTTCCTACTCACCTTGCTTGCACGAGGAGGCTGACTAAAACGGCAGGACAGAAATTTGGGGTTTGTTGGGATTACTTGAAGGGTCTCTGTGTTACTCTTTTCAATTGTTTGGCCTTTCATGGCTGTTATAGCTATAGTGTTCTGTATGAGTGTTGTGTTATCATTAAAAGAAACTGAAATAAATCAATCGATCAATGAGACATTTTACCATTTCAATGAGCTGATTTTCTTGTTCAAACCACTTCAAATTGCAGCTTTACATTATAATTATGTTTACAATACAACGTTTGTCTTCTAAATAGAATGTACAAAGTACAATTAAACAATCAACTGAGTGGAAAAAAAGACGTTATGGTAAATTATGTTTACGGTGTGGGGAATAAAGTAGGATTTTCAACATCGTCCAGAATAAGCTTTTTCGTTAGCTTATTTACACCAACACTCCCTAAACTCAACATTCCTCTCACTCAGCCCCCTGAAACTCAACCTTCCTCTCATTTTACCCAATGAAACTCAAAATTTCAGGGGCAAAGTGAGAGGAAGTTTGAGTTTCTGGGAGCGTTGGAGTAAATAAGCCCTTTAGTTATGCATAATTTCCTAGTATTTGCCATCGATTGAAGCACCTTTGCCTTTGGATTCCTCAAATAAAAAGTAAAATATTCAAGCTTTTGGGAAAGTGTAAGGTTTACAGTGCGATTAGCATTGAATTAAAGTCTTCATCAACACACAGTTTCCAGTACTCAGCCTAACTAGTTTGACCAGGTGTCCAGTGCTTGTGAATGTTTTAGTTCCCAGTACTCACTACTCTTTCTTTTGTTCACCCTTCCCGTCTTCATTCATTGCAATCCTTGCTTGACAACCAAAGAAACAATGGTGGCCAATGCGGAGGTGTTTGTTGGGCCGTTGATTGAGTTGCTTCTTGACAGGTTGACCCCTCACGCCTTCATCAACTTTGCACGCATCCAGGGTGTCACGACTCCGTCAAGCTTTTATTTCATGATAACTTTATAATAGCCTTGTTGACTTACTAAGTCGGTTAATCATGGATCATTTCATCCTAGTATTATTCTAGGCTTTTCTACAAGTAGCCCGTTGACATGGGCTTTGCTTGTTCCCACCGACATGATCTCACATATGTTACAATAGCTAGACAATTCTAGCTTGTTCCCACCGACATGCTTGCTAGATTTTTCTAGCAATATCATGCCTTCATTCATGATTCCAAATGGGCTGGCCCTTTATTATTGGGCTGGTGTTGTACTTTCAACACTCCCCCTCAACACCAGCTCATTCTTTCCTCCATGCCGAGTTGAAGACAAAGCTTTTTCTTGCACACCCATTTGCATGATATGGGTTTCACATCTCTTCGCCTTGGTATTAGATTCCAAGCTTGATTTAGCTTCACTGCAGTGACCTCTTCTCCCAACTTTGAGCAACTCAGGTTCAACTTCTTCTTCTTCTATGGCTACGTTGGCGTATTTAGGATTTGGCTTTCGGATTCTTGTTGACCTCCTTGGTTGTGATTGTGGAGTTGATACTTCCACTTCACTAGGTCTATCTTCTTCTGGTTGTTGATACACGTCAGCTTGCCAAGGGTTTTGAAGTGCTGCTTGCTCAACATCATCATCATCAAGCGAATCCTCAGACTCATCTGGTCTCGACTGGATTCGAACAATTTGCTCCCCCATCTTTTGCTGCAACTTATCTTCTATCTCTCTCGAATCAGGCAACGCCTCTTTTTCTGAGGACCACCAAGAAGATGCTTCATCAAACACCACATCTTGTGATGTGTAACACCTTCCATTCGTAGGATCACAACATTTCCACCCTTTTCTTTGGCTGTCGTATCCCATAAATATACATCGAACTGCCTTCTTGTCAAACTTGCTACATAAATGACTTGGAACAAATACGTAGCACACACAGCCAAAGACTCGAAAGTAACTAACTGTAGGTTTCATATCCCACAGTTTCTCAAATTGTGAGACAAATTCTAACCTTGGTTGAGGAAGCCTGTTGATCACATGAGCTGCAGTTTTCATTGCTTCGGCCCAAAACCTTCCTGGTACATTCTTGGCATGGAGCATACTTCGACATATCTCTGCAAGATGTCGGTTCTTTCTTTCTGCTACGCCATTCTGTTGTGGCGTGTTGGCACATGTGAACTGGTGACGTATTCTACATTCTCGTAGATACTGGGAAAACTCATTCGAGGTATATTCTCCTCCATTATCCGTGCGTATGCAACGGATCTTCTTTCCCACTTCTCCTTCAACTGTCTCCTTAAACTCTTTAAATTTTGAAAATGTTTCAGATTTTTCTTTCATAAAGAAAACCCACACATACCTGGAGAAGTCATCAATGAACGTCACCATGTATCGCATCCCACTTATCGATGGTTGCTTGATAGGCCCGAACACATCGGAATGAATCAACTCCAATGGCTCTTTCGCTTTAAACTTCGACTCTTCATATGGTAGTTGATGTGCTTTACCATATTGGCATCCTGCACAAACTGTGTCTGTTCTCACGTCAAGTTGAGGTAGCCCTTTAAGCATTGACTTCTTCATCATCACATTTAGCTTGTGATAGCTAACGTGACCCAATCTCATGTGCCATAAATCTGCTGTCTCGTTCCTCCTTGTCTTGTCTACGTATGCAGTTTCTGCTGACATTACATAGACTGACTGCAGTCGCCGTCCCTCCATTGTTGGCGTCCCTAAGATCTTGAGGTGTCGATACACCTTTACATCTCGTGGACCAAACAAGACATAATTTCCTAATGACGTCAGTTGCGGCACTGAAAGCAGATTTTTCTTCATACCTGGAACATGGTAGACATCTTGAAGCGGCACATGGTTAGTGTTGTATCGGGGCTCAATTACTGTCTTACCGATGTGAGCAATCGGTAGCCTTGAGTCGTTAGCCGTCACCACTAAGCGGCCTCCTTTGTACTTAGTCAGACTTTGTAACTTTTTCTCATCACCTGTCATATGGTTTGAGCAGCCTGAATCCACGATCCAATCATTCTGGTAGTCAATCGACTCCGGACTTGCTGCTGTGAGAGCTGACTCTTGCTTCTCCATAGCAACGGATGCTCCAGCGTCCCATTCTTCCTCCATGGCTAGAGACGCAATGACGTCCCAATCATCTTCATTTTTCTTCTCTGAGTTGGCGACGTTACTTTCTGCAGGCTTTTTGAACCAGCAATCCTTCGCCATGTGGCCCTTCTTTCCACAATTGTAGCACTTACCCTCAAACCTTTTATTGTTTTGGGACTGACCACGGTTGTCGTGATACGTTAGAGCTCCCCCTGGTCGAGAACTCTCTCCTCCTTGATGACCTTTCGCCTTGTCACCATTTATTTTAGATCCACCATGAGCACGGTGCTTAAAGCTGCCTTTACTTTTGGTTTAGAGCGCTTCCTCTTCTCCTTTTAACGAGACCTCTCCCATTTGCTTTGCCAAAGCTTCTTGATCGGCAAACAAATTCTCAAACTCAACAAGTGATGGTTGGGTCGGCCATCCTTGTACAGCGGCAACGAAGCCTCAATATTCGGGTCTCAATCCATGGATAATTATTCTTTTTATCCTGGATTCTACAATGGCAGCACTGGGATCTAATTCAGAAATTTCACGGAAAATAGACTTTACCTTGTGGAAGTATTCGGCAATCGTCATGTCTCGTTGGGCCATCGATAACAGCTCATTCTCGAGAAGCTGCAGTCTTGTATCATTCCTCTTTGAAAAGAGTGTGGCGAAGGTGTCCCACGCTTCTTTTGGTGTCTTGGCCTTCCGTATGTGCTCCAACATGTCATCTTCAACTGTGGTTTTTAAGGCAAACATGGCCTTACCTGCCTTGATCTTCCACTTCCTCAAAATTCCGCTGGTGTCCTCTTCCGGCTGCGTAACTTCATTACCGCCGACGACATCCCAAAGATCTTGGCCTTGTAGGTAAGACTCCATACACGTCGCCCATGTGTTGTAATTTTTGTTGTTCAACTTCTTGATTCCTCCAACAACTTGAAGATCTCCCATTGTGTCGGTAGAACTTCGATACACCGAACAAGCTTAACGAATAATCTTGCGAAGTACTAAACTTCTCACGATTCTCAAAAACTTCACTAGAGACGGTCCCTGATCGTACCGCTCTGATACCAATTGTTGGGGAAAAACTTAGAGTACACAACTCTAACACAAGTGTTGGAGAGACAACACAAGTAAACAAATTACTTGTATTACACACACAAAATATTACAACACTCAAAACTCTCAAAGACACTTTAGAAGCAATGACATTCACTCACTTTCTAGAGACAAACTCTAGATCACTCACACTCCTCACAAGACTACTCTTACTTCTCACTCTCACTTGGTTGCTTGATCACTTCTTCGTTACCTAATTGCATAGCATCACACACCTATTTATAGGCATGTTTTGCCGACCTTAAACATGCTAGAACTCTCTAGCTACTTATCATGCATTGCTTATCATGCAATGCACCATCACCGACATAGGCTTTTTATAATAGCCTTGTTGACTTACTAAGTCGGTTAATCATGGATCATTTCATCCTAGTATTATTCTAGGCTTTTCTACAAGTAGCCCGTTGACATGGGCTTTGCTTGTTCCCACCGACATGATCTCACATATGTTACAATAGCTAGACAATTCTAGCTTGTTCCCACCGACATGCTTGCTAGATTTTTCTAGCAATATCATGCCTTCATTCATGATTCCAAATGGGCTGGCCCTTTATTATTGGGCTGGTGTTGTACTTTCAACAATCTTTTCTTTACCTTGATGCAGCATCAAAGTGAAGAGAAGTGTTTGAAAATAAATCCCCTCATCATAGGAAACAAATCCGATGGAAAGAAATAAAAGAAATCAAATACAAGCAAAGGAAAGAGATACTCACATGATCAGCACTGCAGTTCTTGCCTATGCAGCATTCTGCATGGTTGGTTGTATCCATGTGTGTTGTTGCTTGTAGATGCTATGGTAACAACTAATAACAGGATAACAAACTTGGACATGTGTCAACAGTGTATTAGTCCACATGTATTGATTGTATTGGTTATATAGTAGCTTACTTGATAAGTTTAAGTATTAGCAAGCTATATAAAGGCTTGCGTGTAATGTGGCGGTTAATGAAATCTGAAATTTCATCTTTCTTGCTTCGCTCTCTAAAAGCTTTTCTGCAATTCTTTCTTCTCCGCATAATCTTTGTGATAATTCAAGATGGTTAATATGGTATCCAGAGCAGGTTCTTCCTTTGTGGAATTATTCTGTTCATAATTGCTTCCGCTTACTGCAACTCAAGGAGAAGGTTCGAGATTTACAATGGAGTTTTTTGGGTAGCGCCGACTGTGATCTTCGTACTTTTCTGGTGATTTATGTATCGCCGACTGCGATTTTCAGTGATTTATGTACTCTCTGTCTCTGCTAGGTTATTTCTTTACATCAGTTGATTCCATTGAATGATTCTTGAAAAGCCAATTGCTAATTGATTCTTGAAGGCCGATTGCCGATTACACTACTTAAAGGCCGATTGCCATAAGATTTGTGATTTCTCTTGGTTCTAGTGTTTGATTTGTGATATACTTGAAGGCCAATGCCATAGATATGAATCTTGATCATTTTCTTTTCGTGATTTCTTTGTTCAAGATTGGGATTTTTTTTTTTTTTTTTTTTGAGAGCTTCATACATTGAAGGCCTATAGCCATTACTAGTGTGAAATTGGTGTACTTCTTTTTCTGGGTATTTGTTAATTTCTTGCTTTGGCACAAGATGACTTCACCTACTGTGAAAATTGAGAGTATTTTGGGGATGTTAACCATCAAGCTTAATGATACAAATTACTCGAAATGGGTTTTTCAATTCAAGGCTGTTTTTTGATAATTTTGATGGTTCTTCTATTTGTCCATCTAAATTTGTGATCAATACAGAATCTAGGGCTACTAGAGAAATCTCTTCTAATTTTCAAGAATGGGAGACAGTGGATTTAGCACTTCTTAGTTTGTTAATAGCTACTTTGTCTGATGATGCTATTGAACATGTGCTTGGTTGCTAAACTGCTAGTGAGGCTTGGTTGATTCTTGAAGATAGATTTGCCATTTTGTCCAAATCGAGAATTAATATGCTTAAGATATAGTTTCAAACTCTCCAAAAGGGATCTGATAGCATTGACAAGTTTTTGTCTAGGCTTAAATCCATCAGGGATCAATTACTTGTTGCTGGAGAACACATTTCTGAGAATGATTTCATCATTGTCGCTCTAGCTGGTCTTCCCAGGGAATATGCTATTATCCGAACAGTCATCTTGGCTCACGAAAATACAATCTCGTTGAAAGAATTTCTTGTTCAATTGTTGAATACTGAAGGGGATATTGAGATTATGGAACATACTCTCTCTAATTCGATGGCTGCTATGTATGTTCAGGGTTCATCTTCACAGGTTTTTCCTAATCAAGGGTGTCACGCCTCGATCCCAACATACGTCCAGGATCGACACGTAACGTCACCAAGTATCCGTATATCTAACATACCCCACCTCCGGAATATGTACCAAGCACGCTCAAGCCTCAAATTGAGTAGTGATTTTTTTCGTATACTTTATGGTTGCATCTAACCTCCCGTTAAACTGCCTACGTACCCTCAATAGGGATTAAGCCATTTGTAGTTTGTCATATATTACACTCGAACAATTATCACATAATTCACTTTATCTTCAACGACATTCCACAATCCCGTAAATTAACAATTCATGAATTGAAGATGCATGATCTTAGCATTTAACTACGTTAATCAATTAATACGATAACATATCATTTCACGAATTTAATTAAAGAACTCTATATAATTTCCTACTTATATCATGAGTAGCAACATGGAAAAACTAATATATATTCATAAGGTCTAATGTGGACAATTCCCATTCACTCGAATCTAGGGTTTTTAGACTAACCTTTTGCAAATGTGCAAGAGTAAGGATTCTGGACCACTCAAAGGAACCAAAATATCAATCGGTTTCTCATAATCTACCCAGACCTGTCACATGTAAAATCAGTGCTTACATCATGAAATTGGTGCACTGGGCAAATCAGAACTTGGATAAGTTGCGAAGCTCAAGTGAGTGACAATAATACAAATATGTGATATTCAATAAAAACAGACCATCGATCACAATCTATAAACATCAAGTATAGAATCATGCTTTATGAAATCATAATCAAGTCGCCGAAAACTCTGAAGGAGTCACCCAAACATCCAACGGCTTTTCTAGAGGGACACAATTCGACCGAAACCTACATAAGTAACCAAACAGGAAGTGGCCCCCCAAAGAGGATTAACCAAGCAGAGCCACCCCTAAGAAAGTAACCAAGCAAGCAGTGACCCCCTAATATGGATTAACCAAGCATAGTCACTCCTACAGTTGTTAGGAAGTGATCACCTAATGCGGATTAACCAAGCATGATCACTCCTAAGTATACATGGCCATAAGACCACTGGTGACCCCCCAATGAGGATTAACCAAGCAGAGTCAAGATAATCAGGTAGGTAGTGACCCCCCAACGTGGATTAACCAAGCAGAGTCACACCTACAGAACTGTTAGGCAATGATCACCCAACGCGGATTAACCAAGCATGATCATCCCTCAGTATAAATGGCCATAAGGATCGCCTAACGTGGATTAACCAAGCACGATCCATATCTAGTATGGTCTTCCAACGCGGATTAACCAAGCAGGACCGCTAGTGACCCCCCAATGCGGATTAACCAAGCAGGGTCATAGTCCCATACTAGCCCTCAATTTACAAAACATTTCAATATGCAATTCGAATCACTTTTCCACAAATATTACCAATCCATGAATCAAATCATATATAATAAAAATAGATTCATGGCCAATTATAAAAGAATCACATTTTAACAGAAAACACATTTATAAAACCATGTCATATCCACAAAGGATATTAATATAAAGAATCAGGTAATCACCATATCACATATATTAAAGTCACTCACCGAGACAAGTTCGCAAAGCCTCACTAAGTCTTTAGTAATACTAATTTTTGTAATTCAAATGGTTCAAGACCTGTTGACCAAAAATCAACGGTGGGGTCCACACCCTAGTAATTTAATCCCGAAGATCTGCACATCATAATCTAGATCCGTAACTTCCTCAGGTACACATTATGCTCAAAGAACAACATACTAAAATATCAACGCGATCCGATGGTCAGATCTTCGCCAATTGCTAGAATTAGGTGGCAGTTAACAATTAATTTTACTAACTTAGAAATCTAATTCGGGAAGATCTATACATCGAATTCCTAATCCGTTAGTTCCAGCTATCCTCAAATATTACGTTCTATATAGCATTAAAGTTTGGTGATGATCCAACAGTCGGATCGTCGATTCAAATTTTGATCAAGTGATGTATCATAATGAAACTAAGTTCAAACAATCAAACCACTTCATACGGATATCAATTATGAATTTAGGGCATCTAATTGGACTTAGAAAGACATCGTTGGCCCACTAGCCACGCGCCACCGCGGGTGGCGCTCAGCCGCCCCAACTCGCTGGAAAATTCAACTATTTCCAAAAATTACCAAATTTTACAGGCAAATAGATCTCAGTGAGTGGAGCAAGTTTTATACCTGTGGCCAAGTCCAATTTGGCCAGGAAACAGCTCAAATCGCCCACGAACGGCTAGAACCCTAGAATTGGGTGTTCTTGATTGGATGCCAAAACGAACTTCGACGTCCCAACCAATGCATGGGCTTTGTTCCTGAGGCTTTTGGTGGTTGTGGTCGACGGTAATCATTGTCGAATTCAACGAAAAAAATGAGAAAACGTCGGAAAACTGTGGGCTTTGTGGCTGCGGTTTGTAAAATTGGGTTAAAATTGAGAAATATAATACCACAAAGATGTTGGGTTCGCCGAGAGCTTTCCATAGACACCAAAATCACCTCAATCGGACATCGGACAGAAGAGATACAACCGGGTCAAAGAATCGGGTTGGGGTTTGAAATCGGGTCAAGGTTGCTTGGGTTTTTGCTCCCCTTTCTCATTTCCCTCCTTTTCTTTTTCTTGATTGTTTCCCTTAACTCACATAAATCTGATTAGCCTCTTTCCCACAAGGTGGGAGTTTAAAATAAATATAAAATCTATAGTTTTGTAATACAACTTCAAATGTCCGTATCTATACCGTTATAATCCGGACTCGCCAACGACTTTCGCCTATGCGCTCGTAGTTTCAAGATCTATTCGAATACGTTACTTGTGACCTCGAAAACTCAACGAATTTGAGATAATTAATTTCTAAACTTCAAACTTCGTAACTAATTTAATTAAAATCTAAATCCAAATAAATTAATATAATTTCTCGAAAAATAATATAAAATCTCAATATACAAATACATAGATTATAACAGTGAAATCCAGGAACGGGATTTCACAAAGGGGGTTCTTCCTCTCATCCTCAATCTTATGTTGATGTTCCATCTGCAACTGTTACAACCATCCCCAAATAATTATATTATTTGTTATTTCCAACCCCAACTGCCACGTGGCAGTCATCTAAACCTCTTCCCTCTTCTCTCTTCTCTCTCTGTTTTCCCCCGTGAACCCCTTTCTCCTTCTTCCTCTTTCTGTCGTTCCCGTCCCCCTCTTCTCTCGGACCCCTCTCATCTCTCTCCTTCTCTTCTCTACACCACAAGCACACACTCGTACAAAGGCACATGAGTGCGCGAGGAAGAACCCATCACCATCATCATTATCGTCCTGCTCTCTCTCTCTCTCGTCCTGCGAACCCAGAAAACGGAAAGGAACTCCGGCGAGATTTTTCTAATTTCCCGGTGAGGTAAGCCTCAAATCTCCCCTTTTTCATCCTTGAATCTTGTGGGTTGTGGTTTAATTGTGTTTTACTTCATAAATTTGGAGGTTTTAGGACGAATCGAGCTCGGGTGTAGGAACACCCATTTCCGGCGAACCAAGGACGTCGAGGGAGATTCCGGCCATCTCCGGCCGTTCCACGACGAAAGGAAGGTATAAAAACACTCCCCTCGTCTTGCTCTTCGTTTTGGTACCTAGATCGGGGTCTAGGGTGGTGTGTGGTAGTCGGCCGGAGCTGTGAAGCTCCGGTGGTGGTGCTCGGCGAGACTAGGCCCGTGTGGGGGAAGGGTCAAACCCAAAAGCCCTAGCCCAATTTCTTTTAATTGTTTTTATTTTTGATTGTTAGTTGTTTAGGACCTTAAGGCCCTCGGGCCATTTATGCTTAGGGCCCGTAGCCCTCTAGTCCAACCCAAAAACCTTTTTAAGGTTTTATTTAATTTTATTTTCTGTTTTAGGAAATAAGGCCTTGGGCCAATTATAAAATGGGCTTTCAGCCCTTTTCCAAACCCTTAAGGCCCTTTTCAGCCCAACCCAATTCAAAGCCCAGTTGACTCTGACTGTTGACCTAGTCAACGGTCAGAGTTGACTTTGATGTTGACTTTGACTTTGACCGGTCAAGGGTCAACGTTGACTTCTTGAGTTGACTTTTCGGGGTTTCGTCCAGGACCTCTCCTAGGCTAATTTCGACGTCCTTGACCCGTTTTTGAAGTCCGTTTTCCCAAATTCAATCGTTTAAGTAGAGTTTGACTAAATGTGCTATTTATGTGCTTAGGGGCAATTATTGTGACGTTTCCGTATTCGCTAGTGGCGCAGCTTTTGGCAACTAATTGCTGTGAGTGGACCCTTTCTAAAATTTCATGATTTTTATAGTAATTGCATAAATGATTAGCATGCCTATGAATTTTGTGAATTGATTTATATCAATCCTGTTTACTGAATTTATTGATTTTCGTCTCGTGTTTTGGTGAGGAAATAATTATTAGCCTATTTTGAGCTATATTTTAATATATCGTATTTTCTATAAAAACCATGAACTGGTAGACTATTTGATAGATGACGATAGGATGCTAGAACATGTTTTTGAACCCCTCTTTATAGTGTAGACGATGATCGGTAACCTACGCTATGAAGTGGTATTTACGAGAGGCGTAACATCTTGTGCGTACCTAGTGGACACTATGCCGCCTGGGGCGAGGAACTGGTGTTGGCATTTAGGCCGAGAGAAATAATCCCTAGCTACAGGCTGAGGGACACGGTGACAGGCACTGGGCCGGGAATGAGTTATCTCTGGCTACGGGCACAGAGACTGAGGTGCAGGCATTGGGCCGGGAGTTATATTTATTCAGTGATGTTTCTAGCAGCACACCGCGTTTACGAGACGATTTATGATGCGTTTACTGTTTTGATTTTCGCGATGCGTTTCCGCGATGTGACTTTTGAGATATTTTGGCATGCTAGGATTTTTATTAAATCCATCACTTATATGCTAGTAGTTTTCATTATATAAACTTTGGGGGTTAGTACATTGATAACTGTTTTATTATTATATATATATAAACTTGGTCCACTGACCTTTGTTTTGCACCCCCATTCAGGACTTAGAATCAAGGCACCTATTCCCGGCGTCAAGGCACTTCCGCAGCAGCATCTTCGGATCCTCTCGATGTAGGACCCACTCCTTTATTCATTAAATTTTATCTTAATTCTTCTTAGTAATTAGGTTTAATTGTATGCTCTGAGCACGTTCCTAAATTATTAACTCATTGTTTTTAAATTTCTAACCCGTCTTTATTTCTTATTCTTAGCTTTTGTATCAATTTATGGCTTTCGTCACCTTCGGGTGTCGGCCAGCACGTGTCTATCCTGGTATTCGGGGAATATCAGGGTCGGGGCGTGTCAGCAACTGTTGGTACTATTACTCTTGGTCCCTATTATCCTTCCACTGTTCCACTGATCCATCCAGCTTCCTATAATGTTCCACCTCTACCATATAATGTCTCACCATCACTACCACCTCCATCATTTCCATATACTGCTTCTGCTCCTGGATATGGCTTTGGGTATATTGGTTCTAATACTTCTACTGGATCTCAATCACATAATTCTCTGCCTTCTTCACAGAATTCTTTTCAATCAAGGCCTTACTATGGTGGTTCCCAAAGAAATAATGGTGGTTACAAATATAACAAAGGCAGAGGTAAGAATGGAGGCTACAATCAAGGAGGATGGACTAGTAACACTGATTCATGTTTTACTATGCAACCTGAGTGTCAGATTTGTCAGAGAAGGGGTCACACGACTCCTAACTGTTTTCACAAAAATTCTGCATCTTCTTCTACTTTCATTGAATGTCAAATTTGTGGGAAACGTGGACATATTGTGTTGGAGTGTTATCATCGAAGTAATTATGCTTATCAAGGCAGTGGTCAACCTGTCTCACTTCAGCATGATTTTGCTCATCTAGAGTCTACAAATTTATCATCTCAACCATCTTTTCCAGGACCATCAACTTCCAGTTCTCCTATGCAGGCTATGGATGCCTATATTATAGCTACCTACCTTACAGGCGATACTTGGATTGTCGATATTAGAGCCTCTCATCATATGACCTCATATGTTAACAACTTGAATCAAGTCACTCCTTTTGAAGGCACTAACAGAATCAAAATAAGCAATGGTCAAGGTTTGCCTATCAAGCATGTTGGGTCTACAATGCTTCATACACCATCTCATTCTCTTAAACTGACTCAAGTTCTTCATGTTCCTTATCTTACTGAGAATTTGTTAAACAACTCTGCAAAGACAATCGGTGTAGGTTCATTTGTGATGACTCTTTGTTCTTTGTGAAGGACAAGGTAACCAAGGAGATTCTTTACCAAGACAGAAGTAGGCAAAATGAGCTGTTTCAGATTCCTGTTTTCAAGACTCTGCATTCTTTAGTACAACATGTTCCAGCTTCAGCATATCTTGGGCAATTAATCAAGTCTTCTGTGTGGCATCAAAGGTTGGGGCATCCTACTAATGAGGTCTTATTTGTTATGTTGCAACAGTCGCAAATAAATAATGTAGTAAATGATCAGTGTACAATGTGTCACTCGTGTATTCAGGGGAAGATGTCAAGATTACCCTTTCCTCAAGAGTCTTCTAGATGTTTAGTACCCTTTGAAAAGATTCATTCTGATATTTGGGGTCCCTCTCCAGTAAAATCCATTGAAGGATATAAGTATTATGTAACCTTTGTGGATGATTGTACTCGTTTTGTATGGATTTTTCCCTTATGCAATAGATCAGATGTTTTGTCCATCTTTGTGAGATTTTATACCTTCATTTCAGTACATTTTAATGCCTCTGTTAAGTACTTTCAATCTGATGGATGGGTGAATATACTAGCTAACAATTTGAAGGTTTTTTGAGTTCTAAATGCTTAGTACACAGGATCTCATGTCCCTATACTCCTCAACAAAATGGATTTGTTGAGAGGAGAAATAGACATATTATTGAAATTTCTATTACTTTGCTTTCTGTTGTTAGTTTATCTCAGGAATTTTGGTTTCATGCATGTGCACATGCTGTCTATTTGATTAACAGAATGCCCTGTAAATCTTTGCATATGGATTCCCCATTTCTTGCTTTATATCAGAAACCACCAATGTTGCAACATCTCAAGATTTTTGGTACAACAGTTTTTCCCTATATCAAGCCATATAATTCCAATAAACTACAACCTAGATCAATGTTATGTGTGTTTTTGGGCTATTCAGTTGGATATAAGGGTATTATTTGCTATAATATTCAGTCCATGAAAATGATTTTATCCAAACATGTTATCCATGATGAAAGTGTGTTTCCTGCTAAGCTCCATGTTGTTACAACTCAGTGTGTTCCAACTGTTCAAGAGACTCGATTAGTTCCTCCATTAGTGGTTACTTTACCTGTAATCACTCCTCAGACTAGTATTGTTGGTATGCATGACAATTCCTCAAGTACTTCCGCTTCTGTTTCCAGTTTATCAGACATGTCTTCATCACATTCAATGGTTGATCCCAGTATACAAGAATCTGAAACATCAACATCAACAACTCATTTTAATGCCACTCCTCCACACTCATTGTTACATGCCCTAGATTCTGCTCAGTTGCAGGTATTACTCCCTTTTTGACCATTCTGTTCATAATTCTCTAATTCGAACTAGATTAAAGACAGGTGCAATATCCAGACATGATTATTCAGCTTATTTGGCAACATCTCTAGAGTCATCGTCACTCCAACTTGCTCCAAATGAGTATAGCTTTTCTGGTTTTACTTACCTTGCTGATATAGTTGATATAAAAGAACCTAAAACTTTTAGGACTGCTTCTATGAACCCCTTATGGCAAAAGGCAATGCAAGAGGAATTTGATGCTTTGAAATCTCAGGGGACTTGGGTATTGGTTCCTGTTCCATCTCAACGATCCGTAGTTGGGTGTAAATGGGTCTATAAAGTGAAAAGGAATTCTAATGGTAGTATATCTTGTTACAAAGCTCGATTAGTGGCTTAAGGGTTCACTCAAGAATAGGGAATTGACTATTCTGAGACTTTTAGTCCAGTGGTGAGGCATTCCACTATCAGACTTATTTTAGCCTTAGCTACTTCATGTAAGTGGCCTTTACGACAACCTTCTTGCATAGTGATTTGCAAGAAAAGGTTTACATACATCAACCTCAAGGTTTTGTTGATTCTCAGCATCCTAACTATGTCTGCATATTAGTAAAGTCCTTATATGCACTAAAACAAGCTCCTCGAGCTTGGCATTCAAAATTTACTAGTGTCTTACCTGGTCTTGGTTTTAATGTCTCACAATCTGATGCTAGCTTGTTTGTCAAGTATGATGGCACACATGTGGTGATTCTCTTATTATATGTTGATGATATAATCGTCACTGGCTCAGATACATCTCAGGTTCAAGTTATTACCACTCTTGATGACTTGTTTGAGGTAAAAAATATGGGCAAATTGACCTATTTTTTAGGACTACATATTTAGTATAGAGAGAATGGGGATTTGTTTATTAACCAACCAAGTATGCTACTGAATTGTTAAAAAAGGCAGGCATGGATACCTGCAAACCTGCCCCCACTCCAGCAAAACCACATTCTCAGTTGCTTATTGCTGATGGCACACCTCTTCTTGATGCCACTTTATACAGAAGCTTAGTTGGTGCCCTTCAATATCTCACATTTACTCGCCCTGATATTGCTTATTCAATTGGTGTTGTGTGTCAATATATGAGTCAACCAACAGATACTCATTTCTCTCTTGTCAAAAGGAACCTCAGATATCTTCAAGGGACTCTTCACTGTGGTTTGACTTATAAATCAGGGTCTTCTTCTCTTCTGTCAACTTATTCCGACTCCGATTGGGCTGCTAATATCAATACATGGCGATCCATTACTGGTTATGTGGTATTTTTTTTGTGATAATCCAGTTTCATGGCAATCTAAGAAGCAGTCTTCAGTGTCTCGTGGTTCTACTAAGGCGGAATATAAATCTCTTGCTCATTTTACTGCAGATGTGTGTTGGCTTCGATCTATCTTGTGAGATTTACATGTGTATCTGCCCTCTCCTCCAGTTTTATACTGTGATAATCTTTCAACTCTTGCTCTTAGTACAAATCCTGTTTTTAATTCTCGTATCAAACACCTTGACACCGACTTTCATTTTGTTCGTGAGAAGGTGCAAAAAGGGGATCTCATGATGCAATACACACCAACTAAGGAGCAAGTAGCTGACATTTTTACAAAGGGTCTCCATAGTCCTGTATTTGTTCATCATTGTGGCAATCTTAACCTTGGTACCTTGGTTAAGATTGAGGGGGGGTAATAATAGGATAACAAACTTAGACATGTGTCAACAGTATAGTCCACATGTATTGATTGTATTGGTTATGTAGTAGCGTACTTGATAAGCTAAGTATTAGCAAGCTATATAAAGGCTTGAATGTAATAAATGTGGCGGTTGATGAAATCTGAAACTTCATCTTTCTTGCTTCTCTCTAAAAGCTTTTCTGCAATTCTTTCTTCTCTGCATAATCTTTGTGATGATTCAAGATAGTTAATAACAACTACAAGTTCAAGATTTCTAAATCTGATAGGCAATGGACTACATCCAGAATGTTGGTCCGTCCTTAATCTGTTTCCAATTTGTAAGCAACCATCTAATGAGTTATTATGTTGTTGATAGATTACATACTTTCTTATGATTAATGATTTAGCTATTATCCTTTTTCAGCTGATTTCAGTTTAATGATACAGATGTTATTAGTATATGGGATTATTAAGTGCACCTAGGAGGATTGGTCGGATTTTGATACTATTGATTTAGATTTGTTCAAGTTTGTGTTGAAATATCCCACATCGACCGTATCTCTGAGAAAAGAAGAGTTTGAATATCCTAATCCCACTCTAACTAATACCGAGACCTTTTGTGATAAAACCCCACACCTGACGGATTGTGCACTTGATAATTAAAAAGTTGGGGACAATACCAGTGTTGTTAGAAGTGGGTCATTGCCCGTCTCTTTGATAAATCTACAGATTGTAGTCCTTGATCTCCTTATAAAAGTGTCTTGCCCAACTTTTAGCTGAACAAGATGGTCATTGTTTATAGAAGTCACGACCATATTTTTTTTTTCAGCATATCCATTCTCCTCATATTTAATCATCAAACATAGGAGTTTTGAATTTCATCACATCTTTTTACTTCCTTCGGTTGCTGTTAATCGAAATCTGTTGCTAGATTATAAATATAACTTCTGTTTAATCCAACCCTTGATTAAAAAGCTGACAGATAACTTTTATTAATACTCCATAACATCCGAAAACGAAAACTTTTGATAAAAACCCGAATAAACTCCAACAAATATAGATAAAGGTAATGTAGATAGTCGCACCACAAGGAAACACAAACACGGAAATATAAAGACCGTCATCAAACACCAACAGAAAAACAGAAGCACTCATAGCACTTGATCATACTAGTTTACTCACAGAAGAATTTCAGTACGATCTATTCCTTCCCCAGCAGAGTAAGGAGGAAGTCCTTGTAATCCCCGGAAGTGTCTTTGGCCACAGCATGTTCGAGAGGAACGCTGTTTTTCTTGTAGTAAACCTCCTTGATGTCCTTCAAGTCCCTCTCAGCCCTCGTCACAATCACACGAGTGAGAGCATCCTCATCAGTCCCGAGCCTCCTGATACCATTGCGAAGAACCTTCTCAAAGTACTTCTTGTGGTCATTGAGGCATCTGATGACTACATGCAGTGCCTTCTGGAGATCATCAGCACCCTCTTCCAACAAAGTCTGATAAAAGAAGAAAACTTAGAGGTCAAACTCGGCAGTCTTGAATCTTAGACTCTTAGTGGATAGAAGTCTGTGTAAGTAATTACTAATTAGTTCTGAGTTGGATGCTCTAACTTCGACGTAAGGGGGTCTATACCTTACTGATTGAAATTTTATGGTCATCTCGGTAGCGGTTAAAGGTTGCCATGAGCTGAGTCTTGCTCCTAGTACTGAGGATCCTAATAATTTCATCATGATTGAAAGCCTTGTCTTTGATAGCATCATGAAGAATATCAGCTTCCGATTTTGCCAGTTTTGCATTGATGTCTCCACCGTCATAACGATACACAGTCACTAAAGCAACCAGAAGCTGTAACATTGAACAAAAAACATCAAACAACATTAGCAGTTCTTCTAGTTCAACAATTCTCAGAACACAGTTCGAGAAAAACAGAGACCAAAATGGTAGTTCACCTAATACATAAAAGAGGAGGCAAACAAAGGAAAATTCTCCAACTTATTATTATGTTGTCTAAAGTGGACTCTCACGTAATCTAAATTCACAATTCGACAACATAACATGTCAGACTGTTTGTCAAAAAAATATTGTCGTTAATAATGCTTGTACCTTGCGGATATCACCAGTGGTGTGGGCAGCCAAGTCTTCCTCCAAGGAGTGCTTGTAGCGAACTTGGTAAGCTTTCCTTACTGCAAAGAGCTCTTCAGGAGATAGTATGGTTGCAATTTCGATGATGACATTGTAGTTACACCCAGATTTCTTGATGGCCACATGAGCCAAAACAGCATCTCGATCTGCAGGATCCAAGATCCAACGGTACACAGCTTTCTATATAGGTGTCAATCCCAAATGAAATTTATTTTGTTAGTATCACGCAAATTGTTAAACCCTGAAATACAAAACTAATAGAATTCATACAAAAATATAAAGGCATTCGGATCCCAAAGTAAAACTACATACCCTTTAATCCCATCAAAACATTTTAGTCAAAAACAAAAATCTCATAAGAAAAACGTAATATCATTTCCATTTTGCGTCCCTCCCCACTTCCCACTTTCTTAAAATTGGACACACCGATCGATTTAGGACCATACATTAACCAACCAACATTTTAGTTTTTTTTTTTTTAGCCAAGGACAAAAACATTCGGAGATCTCTATGTTTTGTGATGCACAAGGACAAACAAAAGATAATTTCATGTATTTATTCTAATAAATATATTTCTGTCAACTAATAAATATTTTATAGAAAAAAATAACAACAGCAATGGTAATATTCACTAAGGAGAGAATATGAGAAACCTCAAAATCCCCAGAAAGCTCGGATTCAAGGCGTTTGAGAAGATCTTCCTGATAAGACTGCTCATAAGCAAGCCTGATTTGCATTCTCTGTGCTGCATTTCTGTGTCCCAGAATAGAGATTATAGCCTTCTCATCAGTCCCCCATCCTACACAGTAAAAAAAACAAAATAAATTTGCCATATATATAATTTTGCAATTAATTATCAGCATGCAAATTAAAATAAGAATTAAATAGCTGAACTATAAATAAATTATTAAACCTTTCACAGATTTTCGAAGAACTTCGGCATCTTCAATGGGAGAGAAGTTTTCAGAAGCAATTAGTGTAGCCATTGTTGGAGATAATTTCTAGGTTTGTTTGACTCCTCTCGTACTAGTGTCTTGTGCTCTTGCTCTTACAATAATATTTATAGCAAATTTTTAAACGAATATATATTAATTAGCGTATCTACTAATTGTCCACAAATGAGGTGGTGTTTAGGTGAGTTTTGGTTGGCTTTGGTGTGGCACTAATAGGAGATTGCAAAATGGCAATCTCTAATTAATACGTCATTTCTTGATTATATCACCTTTTCTGGATTAAGAAAACATTTAATTAATTAATTACTTCGTTTTTTTTCTTGTTTTCTTTCATTTTCGCATAGTAGATCAAACTTGAGAGTTCAAACTTCAAATCTAAGCGAGAAACATGTGATGATCGACTTGTAAGAAGAAAACATCAATAAATCGGTCAACCTACTTAGGTCAACATTCATACGAGACCTAACAAAAGAAGAACACGACACACACATACATGTACACACATATATATATAGGTGAATATCAGGAAACACACATTTATATTTTTCAATAATCTGAACCGTATGCTTTTGAATTTGTAGACCAAATGTAGACTGGCTAAAAAATTGTTAGAGAGGGTAGAGTACCTTTGCATGCCTTTCTGAGAGCTTCTGCATCCTCGTTAGAAGAGAAGTGATCTGGAACAGTGAGGGTTGCCATCGTAAACTGCTATGCTGTTTTTGCTTGGTTTTCAGTAGGAAGGGAAGGAAACAGGTGAGTAAAATGTGACTGAGTGATTAGTCCAAGTGCGTGACCCTTTATATAATGCTAGGTTTTCTTGTAGGCTTCACCATTGAAGTTAACGCCACCTCACACAAACCATGTTTTAGACCTTCCCCTTACCTTACATGTGAACATTATATATCTTTTAATTATCCTAATAGTTGCCCTTATTCCCACCAATTATTAGAAAACAAGTGAAGAAAAGGATTATTTATATACCGGTAGTCCACGTAGTTTATTCGGATTTTCAATTCGGTCTTTGTAGCTATTTTGTCATATTTTATTATATTAGTAGCGTCAGTTCATTTCATCAAATAAAATAAAATTTTATTTAAGCTAGGTTTTTAAAATGAGAAGATGTGCACAAAATTGATGGAAACTTAATTAGGAACTTTCACGAAAAGGACTTGGGGACAATGTTTATTTTAATAAAAAATCATGCTATAACTTTATTTAATTAAAAAGACTTAAAATTTAATGAAAACCCCTTAAATTTTAATAAAAATGACAAAAGAACTTAAATTTTAATGAAAATGACATAATTTTAATATTAAAAAAAAATAAAAAAAGAAATCTGACGCGCGCACAAACTGCTTATGAAACTTTCTACATTGTTTATGAAACTTACGACACTGTTTATGAAACTTACAACACTATTTATGAAAACTTACAACACTATTTATGAAACTTACTACACTATTTATAAAAATACAGTCAGAGTTAGCAACCATCTAAAACCTACGATACCATGGATTAATCAGAATTTGCAATTTTCTCAAGCACTTTACTTTGTATTGAAAAAGGCAGTTAATGGACTTGATTTGATTTGATATTGTTCCCTTCTATTATTGGCAAACCTTCTCTTTTGCAACCTTGTTCCATCAAGCAAGGCTTTCCAAAAAATGAGGCACGGAGGAAACTGGGTTCCATTTGAAGGTTAGGCAATTAGGGTATAGGTTTGCTAGCCTTTGTCGTGGAAGGAGGCGCGGAGACAGAGAGGATGGTGCATTGGTGGATGGAGTTGACGTTGAAGTGTTGGGCGGATAAGTCGTAGGCGAAGCTTTCTGTAAAGGCTGGGGGATCAAAAATTGACGATGGCGAGAAGTAACGAGCGACGAGAGTGGAGGATGGAGGTGATCTCGTAGAAGAATTAGTGGTATTAGTGAAGGAGGGATGGATGATAGGTATTATGGGAGAGGGGATTGGGATGGGGTTTACGGAGGAGGGCTGGTTGGAGTTAGAGAAAGAAAGGGGGGGGGGGGTTTGAGAGACATGCACTCAGTGCACTTAGATTTTTTTATGTTTTTTTTTATCCTTATCATTAAATAAAACTTAGTGTATGGTTTTTGATTAAAATGCAAAGATTTGAAGCTCTTTTCATTAGTTTTCATAACTTAATTGATAAAACTAAAGAGAAAATATAACGATAAAACTGCAAGAATGAAACTATGAGAACGAAAGTGAAAATCCAACTAAATCATGAAGACTATTGGTGCAATTTGCCCCAGAGGTTTAAGATAATAAAATTATGGTCTTCGCACCTTATGACTCATGATATGCTTTTTGAACCTTTACTTTTGGTAAAAGGAGGGGCTAAAGCCTAATTATTCTTTTTATTTGTCTTTTGGCATTAAGGTTGTTCTAATTAATAAATGGGAGTTTTAACGAAAAGTCTGTGGTACTGTTCACTTTAACGAAAAATCATATTTTTACACTAAAAAGTCAAAGCTGGTACTATTCACTTTACCCTTTATTTTGTCCTTATCGTTAAAACTCAAAGTTTTCAAGCTATTTTTATTAATTTTCCCTTATTAATCCGATATGAAATGACACAAAAATAACAAATTTTTGGATCAACCTATATATTAACAAGTCAGTTAGTTATCGGTCACCTATTAAGAAGAGTCGTGTAGTTATCGGATTTACACGACCTGTTAGCGAATCAATGTATTATCTAGTCACTTGTTAGGAACCAGTTAAAATAACAAGTATTTACACGAAAATAAAATGAATAAAACAAACACAACCCGTTTACCAACCCTGACATGGGATGTTCTTTTTCCATTTTTTCCGTCCTTCGTTATTCCCAAAAACTTCTTTTTTTGCAACTTATTAATATTAAAAAATACGATCTCATTTTTCCTTTTTCTTCTTTTACATTGAATGATCATACTTTCTAGATTGTATACAGCTAATGAATATATATATATACATTATATTTTAGTTACGTCCAAAAAAGAGTATCTCCATTTTTGTCTGGAGCACGTGTGCGTATGCTTTCTAAGTACATATTTTACTCGAAAAGCCTGCATTTTTAGTGTTTATTATCGAGTGAGTATACAAGTGTCACCATTTCATACCAAAGACCTCTCGATTGAGAACAATGAATCATATGGACGGTCGTGGTTGGCATATGCATATACGTGATCGTATATGAGTGGCTTGGCTGTCAAATATATAAATTGCAAAGTTTGTGAGTGTGACCAAATGACCAAGTTTAGCCTGTCAATTTTCTAAGGAAAATATGCCAATTTCAATTTCGAACCACCTTTAGTCATGGTAAAGTCAACGGAACTTTAACGAAAAGTTTCTGGTACTGTTCATTTTAACGAAAAATCATATTTTTACACTAAAAAGTCAATCATGGTACTATTCACTTTACCCTTTATTTTGTCCTTATCGTTAAAACTCAAAATTTTCAAGCCATTTTCATTAGTTTTCCTTAAAATCAATGAATTTGACATCAAATTGTGACAACAAAACAGATTTTGTACTTAGTCAAATCATAAACGTCGAACTCGTTCGGATGAGTTACCTTTGTCTTGAAAACATATTCATTTCCATAATCATATTCAACCTACCAAAGAATAACATATGTTCATATTTATTATCTCAGCAAGGAGATACATAATTATCATCTTGATGAGTCGATTTCTTATTATATATTTTGCCCTATTCTTAGTATATTTTGATAATGATTTTGGTGACATTTTGATGCTTTGATTTATATTCTTAACGTAGCTGATTTGTGGCAGGACAGATTTTCTATAAGCTCTTACAAATGATTGCTCGATCGTTGGTCATACGTACCAAACTCCCGATCACTGCTTGGAGCCATGCAATATTGAACGCAGCAAAGTTGGTCCGCCTGAGGCCTGTTGCGACACAACCATTTAGTGCCCTTCAGTTGATTACCGGATACAAACCCGACATATCGCATATGCGAGTTTTTGGTTGTGTAGTATATGTGCCGATCTCGCCGCTCTTAGGTACAAAAATGGGGTCTCAACGAAGAATGGGAATCAATGTCAGATATGATTCTCCTTCGATTTTTCATTACTTAGAACCTTTGACAGGCGATCTGTTTACTGCTCGTTTTGCGGATTGTCACTTCTATAAGACAGTATTCTCGTCGTTAGGGGGAGATAAGAACGTCAACGTTCCTAAAGAACAACGCAAATTATCGTGGACGACTCCCACCTTGTCTCATTTAGATCTCCGCACCGCTCAATCTGAAACTGAAGTGCAACGCATATTAGATCTCTAGAGCACAGCTCAGAGCATGCCAGATGCTTTCACCGATCTAGCGCGAGTGACAAAATCACATATTCCAGCTACGAATACGTCTGCAAAAATGGATATACCAAATGTACGACGGACTTCCCTCCTGGAGGCACGGGGCGCCAATCTTGATGATCCATGTACATTAGTGGGTAGCCAATCATCTGCCCCTACACAAAAGCGTGGCAGACCCCTTGGTTCAAAGGATTCACACCACCGGAAGAGGAAAACCACGACACAAGGTTCTGAATAGCCTATCTTGAATTCAACTATCGCTTACTCATTCTATCCAACTCATGAGGAAATTCTAGATTATGGAAACGTCCTTGAATAAACAAATCATCCTCCTGAGAATCGTGAGATTTTGGTCTATTATGCTAGCTTAGATGATGTATGGTGTAGAAATGAGATGATTGTTGACGATGCATTAGCATATTCAGTAGCTACTAAGATCATGTTGAGCGATGACATTGAATTGCGTTCCGTTGATGAATGTCGACGCATAACTGATTGGTCAAACTGGAAACAAGCAATGCAAGTTGAACTCGATTCGCTTACGAAACGTAAGGTGTTTGGACCTATAGCTCATACTCTTCCACATGTGAAGCTCGTTGGCTACAAGTGGGTTTTCGTTTGGAAGCGTAATGAGAAGAATGAAATTGTGCGTTACAAAGATCGTCTTGTTGCACAAGGCTTCTCACAACGCCCCGGGATTAACTATGATGGAACTTACTCACTCGTTATGGATGTGATTACTTTTCGTTACCTTATCAGTTTGGTAGTTTTCGAAAAACAGAGTATGTAGCTGATGGACGTAGTAACTGCGTATCTCTATGGGGATCTTAATACAGAAATTTATATGAAAGTTCCTGAATGACTTACATTGACTGGTTCAAATATTTCCAAACCCCGAAACACACTCTCAATTTGACTGAGGCGTTCACTCTACGGTTTGAAACAATCTGGAAGAATGTGGTATAACTGTTTTAGTGAGTATTTGACTAGTCAGGGATATGTGAACAACGAACTATGCCCTTGTGTGTTCATTAAGAAGTCACATTCCGGATTTACGATTGTTGCAGTATATGTCGATGACATGAACCTCATCGGAACTTCTGAAGAGCTTGCGAGAATTGCCACGCACCTGAAGTCGGAATTTGAGATGAAAGATCTAGGTAAGACTCGATACTGTATCGGTCTCGAGGTAGAGCATTGTTCGGATGGAATCCTAGTACATCAATTGAACTACACCTAGAAGGTGTTGCACCGCTTTAATGAGGATAAATCAAAGCATTCGAGTACTCCTATGGTCGTTCAATCGCTAGATGCAAAACGAGACCCCTTCCGTCCGAAGGAGGATGATGAAGAGATTTTGGAGCCTGAAGTTCCTTATCGAAGTGCGATAGGCGTTTTACTATCTTAGCTCAATGCACTAGACCCGACATTTCCTTTGCTGTTAATCTTTTGGCAAGATACAGTAGTAATACACCAAAACAGACCTTAGTTGCCACTTCGTCTAACCATGCTGAAATTCTTGCCTTACATGAAGCAACTCGGGAATGCTTTTGGTTGAGAGTAGTTGTGGGCCATATTCGAAGCTCCTGCGATCTTTATCCCGCTGCTGATGTCCTGACAACAATCTTTGAAGACAACGCAACATGCATCAAACAGCTCAAGAAAGGTTACATCTAAGGAGACAACACCAAGCACATTGCGCCGAAGTTCTTTTTTTCACATCAACAACAAGAGCATCAGAAGATTGAAGTCACGCAAATCCATTCACAAGACAATCTGGCCGACTTCTTTACCAAATCACTGCCGAAGACGACGTTTCAGAAGTTTTTCATGGAATTGGTATGCATAAACTTTCTGCGTTGTAACATTGTTATTTCTCTTTGGAATTGTGTCAAACTCTGGAGGAGTATCCTGAAGATACTGGCTTGATCTTAATATACTATTTTTCCTACGATTCGGAGCATTTTTCCCACTGAGTTTTTGCTAGTAACTAGGTTTTAACAAGGCACCCACATTGGACTGGTCATATCCCTAATGACGTCCCGTAGACGTTTCTTTTGACTTTGCATTTCTCACGCATTTTTCCTTAGACTATGGATTTTGTCCTTACCTGGGTTTTTGCCATAGCCTTAGAGTTTTTTTTAGTGAGACTTACTTATGCAAGTTCCTACCTTATTGAGAATACGTTTGTTCCTTGGAATCAGTGTCGACGAGTCGACTTCCTCAACTTCTGCATAATGCTGAATCTACATTGAGTATTTACACACTCAAGGGGAACTGTTGTAAACATTCCTAGTTGAAGTGTGATTGTGTAAATCCTAAATTAGATTTGATTCTAGTTATCATTTCCTATTACGTCTTGTATTCCTTGGGGATGAATGAATATTTTCTCTCCTTTTACTACTATAAATAAAGGCACTATGTAGGAGGGATAACACACACATTCCCCTACAATTCTACAGACACACCTCTCGCACTCTCTCTTTTCCTTACCGTCGGTCCCCTTAACCCTGTCAGATAAAATAGGCTACAATAGTTCATAGTTTCTTTTAATTTATTTTGTTTCTTAGTTTTTAGAAGATCTTTGCAATGAAAGATTTTAATTTGTAGATACCTAGCCATTAGGGTCCTCTACGCATCAATTTGAAGAACTGGACTTAGAGATCTTTTGACGATTCAACTTTATTTTACAAAGTGTTTTCTATCCTTTTCTTAATGATATTTTGCTTTATGATTTTACATAATTAATTCTCTTTTGCTAGGGTAAGGCCACAAGCCTTAGCATGAATATGTAGTCTTTTATTCAATTGTTTATGATATTGTGCATCCATATTTTGAATTATTAATCACTATGCTTAAACTGTCTTTGTGTCTAATGCTTCTCGATCATTAGGATGTTTAAATAAGTAATCGGATGTAATTTCTGTTGGAATGCCATTCAAAAATTGAGGAATGCTTCTTGTGGTTAATAATTGTAATTTCACTTAGGGCAAATGTCACGTCTTAAGGGTTCATGATTTTTCAAAGGATTTTCACAAAACGTAATGAGTCATGCATGTTGATCTAAATATCACAAACGGATTACATGGTTGATATACGTTCTATTTTGAATGCTACAAGTAGAATATGCATTAGGAAAACCTAATCTTCAAAGTTGCATGTGTAATTCATAAGTAATTGGCAAAACTATATAGGATTGTTAAGGTGACAGCGGAACCTAGTGCTTTTAAAATTTGATTTTTAAAAACCGTTTACTTTAAAATTTATTTCCTTAAAATTGTTAATTAAAATTCGTTTTTATTATTTTTAATTCTAAAATCAGCTTTTTCTAAACTTTGTTTTAAGTAATTAATTAAGATTTAATTTCTACATAAATGGTTTCAAATAATTTATGTGGAGAACGACTTTACTTGAGCCATTTATATTACAATTACCTTGTTCTCTTGCTAGTATTTTTAAGTGTTTTTACTTCTACTTTTGCAGGTGGTAAAAATCCTATCATGACATCTCAACACACTCATATTTCATATTAAGCAAGTAACCAACATACCAGAATTCATATGTATTACATTTTCAATTTTGCATCATTCAAAATTTCAAATAGATAAGGGGTCAGAGACCAATACCTCAGCAAGTAACAACTCAGTGAGTCACACTTACCATGATGAAAATGTAGAGATATGACTCAATCAGCCTTGACCCATTTAAAGATGTGTAACAAAAGGGACCTTAAGGAATTAACATGGCTCCTTAAAATTGAGTTATTATTGGACCAGATCAACCAAAATCAATAATTGGTTTGTTAGGTTAGCACATATCGGATTCAAATCATAATTAAATTATCAGATTGTAAATATCGATAAACATTATATATTTATGTTAATTACACCGAATTCAAACCAAATTTAGATGAAAAATTCGGCGGTCTATGCAAAATCATTTCTTCGTACGTTATTTATTATAGTTTAAAAACAATTTTTTTGTTGTTGGACTTTGAAATAAAACCATTCAATTGGTACATGCTCGCTCTAAGAAAAGGCTCTTATAACGTGAGTACCATCTAATAGGATTATCAATTACTATTTGAATACATGATAGTCATTTATACTATACATAACGCCACTAAAATTGTACCCATCTGACACTTCTTGTATTTGGTTGTTCTTAATAATGAAACACTCTATCGTTTCTGTCAAAAATAAATAAATAAACAAATAACGCCACTTAAATGATATATATATATTTCTTATAAATTGATATATTTAAAAGATTAGAATAATAAATTAGTTACAAACTCATTATTTACGAAATTCAAATTTAAAATCTCTCAGTTACAAGTAAACTAAGGGCAAGTCGAAGTTGACAAAAGAAGAGATGGAGTGTTTCTTAAAATAGAAATTTCAATCATGTTTGAATTACAACCCGAAATCAGCCAATTAAAATCCCAGCCCACAATGACCCACCCACTCCAAAATCGAAAGAGCCCGTGGGCAAAAATAGTGGCGTCGGTTCAATCCAGCCCCACTTTCGAAAGCGACCTCCAGACCCAGCCTCTACCACAAACCAAATTAAAATAATTAAAACCGGTGCGAAATGCAAGTGCAAATGAAAAACCGGACCTCGAAAAGTCCTCCGGCCAATCAGGTCGCAGCATTAGATCACCCCTCCCTCTGACCACGAGTTTAGATACGCTTCCCGTCACTCGTGTCCCCAAAATTCACCCGTTCACGTGAGCCTCACGTGACTTCGGGTCCACGCACCACAAATCCAACTCCTCTTCTCTGCCATGCTCTCGAAGGCTCTCTCTCTCTCTCTCTCTCTCTCTCTAACTCTGAGGGGCTGTGCTTCTGCTCTTTCACTCTTTCTCTCCGTCTCTCTCTTCAGCTCGGTGCGTGTTGGAAGGTTTGATTGGATGCTGACAGTGTGAAGTTTCTTGGCGATGTGTGGACCAAACTGTGTGCGTCGATCTGAATTCGATTTCGGTTTTGCGATTAACTGTGGCTTCTTCAGAGATGTTTGATTGGAACGACGAGGAGGTGTGCCTTTTCTTCTTCTTCTTCTTCGCAATATTTTTTGGATTATTAAGCAATACGATTAAAACATTTAAATTTGTTGCGTTGAATGTGAAATGATTAAAATTTTGAATTTTTCTTTGGTTTTTGAGTGAAAAGATATGAGTTTCCGTTGCTGTTGTTGAATTTTAGGTGAATTTCTGTGTGTTTTTGGTGATCAATTTGGGTTTATTCACCATAAACAAGAGTCAAATAGTTATATTTCTTGAATTTGTGTTACAATTTAGCCAATGAGAAACCGAGATAAAGAAATGGTTGTTAGTAAATTCTGAACTCAGTGAGAAATTTGCGAAGTAAGTTGATTAGATATTCGACTATATTTTTGTAAAACGATTGAAGCACAATGGAAAGAGTCCAAGAATGAACAGTTCCGAAGGTGGTTTAGTTGTTGAACAGACGGAATATCAGTTATGTTGTTAATGTGTTTGGAATGCCAATTTGAATTTGTATTGGAGTCACTGCTTATTAGTATGAGGATACGAGCACGTAGTCATCAAAAGTAGGGGATAAAGTGATTATACATGATGGTGAAATAGGTCCTTGGTGGAGTGAAAGCAAGGCGAAGAAACCATAATCGGGCAGAACTAGGGTTCATTAAAGTGAAATGAAATGAAGACCGGATAAACAACATTTTCAGAATTGATGTTGCTCTAAGTGGAAGTTATGCAGGAAATATTGAGCTTTAGGGGTTATATGGAGTTCTATGGAAAATGTGTTTCGTTAGGGTTTCTATACTGTAACTGGAAAATATAAGAGTGAAGAAGGTACAAGGAAAAAAAAATACTAATAATGTCTTATTCTTGAAAGCTATAAAGCACTGTCTCGAAGGCTATTACACACACTGTGGTAGTTATAGAATACCTAAACAACAATGAAAACTACGAAAGCTGTATTGTGGAATTGCAGAATTGGCATATGTTTGGGAAATGGGATCTAGGCTTATCAGGTGTATAAATGCTTGGATGCAATGAGTATGGTTCTCATGCAAATGTGCTTGGATAATGTTAGCATTTTGTTCTCCATTCAAATTTGTGAAGATCAAAATTTGTAAAAGATCAAGAAGCTTCAAGATTTGTGGTTGTCCAATGAGTGCACATTAATCCTCATGCAGTTATTGATTTTGTCTCTATATCTCTGATATTTATGCAATCTCAAGAAGTGATAAGCCACTGAGCTGACAGAATCTTCTTCTATTACATTCAGTGATCTTTTAAGTAGTTTATACCAACTTTTCAACGATACTATTTAAATATTGTTCTTGGCATGCCCTAATGCTAATTTTAAAGTTCCTTTATTCTTTCAGCTTGCAAACATAATATGGGGTGAGGCAGGTGAGAGTGATGATCATATTGTGCCTTATAATGAGGCAAGTGATGATTATTGCAACAAGAAGGAATGGAAACAAGAATCTCACACCATCAAGCCTACCGAACAGAAGATCCATGGGTCCAAAATTGACTTGCAAGACAGAAAGTTGGAAAACAGTTCCATTTTTGATACGGGTGAAGGAATTTCTACCTCTGAATTTGGAATGGATTCGTGGCCTGATTTATCATTATCTAATGTTGCAAAAAGTGAACAACATTGCACAGGTACTGAAGCACCTAACAACAACTTAACTGAAATTATCACCTTCAATTAAGATTTATTTATTTATCTATATTTTAATCATAAAGCATCTTTAGTTTGGATAAGATGTTGGAGAAACAAACACTGACAAACTAACAAACAAAGAGACCGTCAGAGGGGATTGATAATTGAGTGTCAGTTAACCCATGTACATTTCTGGTTGACGATGGACATCAATTATTTTTACTCAGGCTTAGGTTAATTTGTTATGCGTCATTGTATCCTATTGAAAAGTTAGTCTTTATCTCAGCTCCATTTACTACTGGTCCTTCTATTCTTTCCTAGGACCTTTATAGTTTATTAAATGCTGAGTCTTTTTTAGTTAAGTGTTGTTATTTTCTGGGACATCAATCTTTCAACAACAACAACAACAACAACAAAGCCTTTTCCCACTAAGTGGGGTCGGCTATATGAATCCTAGAACGCCATTGTGCTCGGTCCTGTGTCATGTCCTCCGTTAGATCCAAGTACTCTAAGTCTTTTCTTAGAGTCTCTTCCAAAGTTTTCCTAGGTCTTCCTCTACCCCTTCGGCCCTGAACCTCTGTCCCATAGTCGCATCTTCTAATCGGAGCGTTAGTAGGCCTTCTTTGCACATGTCCATACCACCGTAACCGATTTTCTCTCATCTTTCCTTCAATTTCGGCTACTCCTACTTTACCCCGGATATCCTCATTCCTAATCTTATCCTTTCTCGTGTGCCCACACATCCAACGAAGCATCCTCATCTCCGCTACACCCATTTTGTGTACGTGTTGATGCTTCACCGCCCAACATTCTGTGCCATACAGCATCGCCGGCCTTATTGCCGTCCTATAAAATTTTCCCTTGAGCTTCAGTGGCATACGGCGGTCACACAACACGCCGGATGCACTCTTCCACTTCATCCATCTAGCTTGTATTCTATGGTTGAGATCTCCATCTAATTCTCCGTTCTTTTGCAAGATAGATCCTAGGTAACGAAAACGGTCGCTCTTTGGTATTTCTTGATCTCCGATCCTCACCCCTAACTCGTTTTGGCCTCCATTTGCACTGAACTTGCACTCCATATATTCTGTCTTTGATCGGCTTAGGCGAAGACCTTTAGATTCCAACACTTCTCTCCAAAGGTTAAGCTTTGCATTTACCCCTTCCTGAATTTCATCTATCAACACTATATCGTCTGCGAAAAGCATACACCAAGGCATATCATCTTGAATATGTAGTTCTGAACACAATTAGACTATCTCTGATTAACTCGTTAAATCACCTGAAAAACCCAATTTCATCGAACTGCTCAAAATTCCAATATTATTGATAGTGTGGTGCAATTGTTTAATATGATATTTTAATTGAGTTGATGTGGCATAATGTTGGTAGAATATATGCTTTAAACAACATTCATGGTGATTTCCGTGTGTCTTTAACTTGCAAGATCAACAAAATGAAGTTAGAAGCCAAAAACATGAACTTGTATTCAATGAAAAAAAAATGTGGGATGTGGTCTTTCTAAAAATGACAAAGAAGCTAAATAGCACCATGATAAGCAAATAACTATAAATTGTGCCTGCATACATACATCCCCACTCTCACATTTCCTTTGGTTGTTCAATAGAACCTGCATGGTTTGCTACATGATTATTGGAGAAGCGAGTAGAAGTATTAAGTTTTTTGACAGGCTGATTAGGGAGGCAGAGAAGTTTCTGTAGGTCTTACAGGACAATCAATCTGCTTGTCCAATTTTAATGACAGGTTTGGTTTCTAAGTTGTACAGATTCATTTTTGCACTTGATTGGGAGGGGGAGTAGCTGGATGTTGGACGACAACCCTAGTTTTTGGACTAACCGTTATACTGCTCTGGTGGATTCGTCTTGTCAGATTATATTTGATGATTAGTGGTTGCAACATAAGTCTTTCAGGGGTTGTTTTGAAAGATGGTGGCTGGAGTGTTCAGTTCAGGGATGGGAAGGTTTTAAGTTGTTTTGAAAGAAGGTTTTAAGTTTCTAAAGAAATTGCAATGAGCTTAATAAGCTGAAAGTGTGTAAAAAGAAAATTTCTGGTGATGTGAGTTAAATAACACAATTTTGAGCATGACTAAGGAGATTGATTTGTTAGATGAGGAAGGAGTCTAAGTATCGGATTGAGCCAGAGGAGTGATATTAGAAATAAATTGTTCCAAAGAAGGCCTTATGAATACATTTTTCTACATTGACTCACTAGGTAGATTTGGGCTTGCATGTTGGTGGTGTTTTTATTTTTGTGACTTGTGAGTGGTCCAAGGAGCTGTTTTTTATCATTTTTGGAGGGTTGTTGGGCAGAAGGAGGATGGCAAAATGGTGCTCAGTCTAGAGATGTGCTGATTTTTCTCTCATGTGGAGTGTTAGGTCAGAACAGAACATGAGGCTCTTTGAGGACAGAGGGGAGGATGTGGAGTTAAATTGGTAGGATAAACCTTTAGCTTCTTGACGGTGTCTGCTGTCAAAGCATTATAAAGGAATCCCTGTTAATGCAGCTCCTTATTTGTTGTGTGTTGGGGAAGGGGACTGTTGTCTCTACCGTTTCTTGTATAGAAGTGATGAATTTTTCGTCCATCTTATATCTTATTCTGCTAGTTTTTACAATATTTGTGGTTCTTATAAAATGTTGACCCTTTTTAACAGCTGAGGGAATCCAACTTGATAAAGAAGGTGAAATTTTTCAAAACTCCAATGAAGGTAAAGAACAAGGTGATCTTGTTGACTATGGATGGGCTAACATTGGAAGTTTTGATGATCTTGACCAGATTTTCAGGTAATTTATAATGACATCATTTTTTTAACTGTTAACGGAGCATATTTGACTCAAGAACATTCTGACATAAATGATTTTTTTTTCTTTCACAAAAATTGCAGCACATTCTTATTCTTTTCAGATTTGACAAGCTGGCACGATCTGCAGAACTAATTAAATGAAAACTAATTGTGTAGTTTCATTATTTCTCAGTAGTTTCTAAACACCCATGCCTAAAAAAATTAGGTTTGTTCCGCGACGGTTGTGGCCTTTTTCCTTTCAAGTACCTCATTTTTCCTTTTCCGCTGATGTACAAGTTCACAAACTGAAAGTACACCATATGCAAAATACACAGTAGTAAATTACATTAGAATTTCAGACCATGAAATAAATATTAATAAGTTATGATACTCCTCTCTCCATTCCTCTACATAGATTATTCTACTTTCCATTTTTTATAAAATACTATTAATAGTATCCATCCGACTCTAGTCTCAAACAATTAATGATTTTGCAGCAATGATGACACTATATTTGGCAACGTAAGTCTTGGTAATGCTGAAGAGCTATGGTCTTCTAGAGATGCAACTAACAGTCCAATCAAAGCCTTTCCTGTATCTTCAGATTCACGGAGTTTCACATCAGGTGCGGTAACGAATGCTTCTGAGCATTTGGAAATTAAATCAGACAATATCCAGAATGATGACCAGTCGACCATCCCAGGCTATGGGAAGATGGATTATTCTACAGGTCATGGTCTGCGGAATGTGCATGCCACACTTGATCAAGTAGAATATGCTGCAGGTAAAAGTAAGCCCGTGGACAAGGAACAGGTAAGAGTTAATCTAAACATGATTAGTTCATAGCATAGTCATGTCTTTCACCTAATTAAGCAAGCCAAGTGATCTCATAATTGTATTTGACTTTCACAGTCAGATATGGACACGGGCAAAAGCACTTTGACAAATCCTTACCTGAATGCTGAAAATTCTTCTTCCCCAAATGAAATAGCTGATAAGGTACTGCCACTTTTTTTCTTTTTATTACTCTTATGTTCTGATATGTCAAGGTCCCGTGATGAGGCAAATCAGTTATGAATGTTAGTAAAAAGTAAACGGAGTGTCAATTTTTTGTAATGAAAGTCTGTTTAGCAGGGAGGCAGAGTAACTAGTAACCAAATTGTTAAAGAGGCGCAGTGTCCATAGCCTGGTTATCCTTAGTCAAAGTATGGTTGTTTTCATCTTATATCGTGTTTTTCAGAGTTTTTCCCTTAGAACCTAGGTGCCAGCGGTAGTTAGAGTACTATCCTTAATCTTTTACTTACTATGTAGATCGAATTGTACTACTTTCACATTTCATCGACTCGCATTCAGAGAGAATGATGTACTTAACATCAATTGTAGAAATGTCATAATCATTCTAATCATCCGTCCGACTATAAAGATATATTTTATTTCTTCTATGGATTCATGCGGTTATGTAATATTTTGAACATTTCCTTTGACACCATAATTTCCTCGAGGAAAGAAAAATCTTTACTGATGACAACGTATCAAACTACTGTTATAGTTTGTATTTATTCATCGTTCAAATGGCTTATAGTGTTTTTCCCTTCATACATGCAGGTTTCTAGGCAGAAAAAGTTAATGAGGTGTCGTAAAAAGTTGGAGGAAAAAAATGAGGAGAAATCAGTGCAAGATTTTTATGGTACTTGGCCTTCATCAAGAACCCCTTCTGGACATTTTGAAAACCAATCGGAACACTTCATGCTACAATCTTCCCCTTCTGCAGCTCTCAGTCAGAAGAGACAGCTTCAAGGACCCAAGTCTTTACCCTACCAAGAGTCTTTACCCTACCAGCATATCTCAAACCAAAGTGTGGCCCAGTCTATGTATGGGAACCTCACTAATCCATCTATGCATGTGTCATCTCACATTCTGCCTGGGGAATTTAAGCATCAAAATTTGTTTTCTGGTTGTGAAGTTTCTCCTGGAAAGGCAAATACTATAAACAAGTCATTAGATACTTCTGCAAAGCCGCTAACCATGTCTCCTCAAGAAAAAATTGAAAAGTTAAGGAGGCGGCAGCAACTACAGGCAATGCTTGCCATTCAGAAGCAACAGCAACAACTTAGTCATCAAATCTCTAGTTCCACTCAGTCTAGCTCTCAAAAATGTCCGCAGGAAAATCAAATTCAGCACTTTGAGAGAGCTGATCTGGAAGTTGAAGGCTTAAGTACTCTTCCTTCTCTGGACCCAAACTCATCCATAGAACAAGATGATTCCAATATAGTTTCTGCAGCAGTTGATGATCACTCAGCAGAGGATGCAATACTTTATAGGCTTCAAGATATTGTATCAAAGGTATGCTCACTTTCAAAGTAGATTCTCTTCCTGGTAAGATAACTTGGATTTAGTTACAACCGAAAAACAATGTTTTACTACAGTTGGACATCAAAATAAGGCTTTGCATACGGGATAGCTTGTTCCGGTTGGCTCAAAGTGCAGTGCAGAGGCATTATAATAGTGATACTAGCAGTTTAAACAAAATTAGCAAGGATGAGGATGAAGTCGTTGCAAAGGATGAAATCAATAGTCATAACAGGTTAAAAAGCTTTCTTTGTTCTCATAGGTTTTTTTTTTTACATTTTCATTTTGCAAGTGTTGGTTATCCTTTGTATGCTGAATGCCTTCATGGATTTTACACATCCCACATCGAAAGATGGAACTCTTGCATACGTGCTTAAAAGATCTTGGGCCTCTCCATGCCAACTGTTTTTGGCTTGGATGCTCATATTTTAATACAGTCCCCGGCATACTCCATAGTCCCACATATGCCACGTCAACCATAAAAATGGTCCATGTGAGGTTGTGTGTTGAGAATATCTCATATTGAAGGATGCCATCTAAATGCTAAAAAAAATCTTTGGAATCCACATTGCCAATTGATATTGTGTTGAATACTCACATTTTCACCAAACTTGAATGGTCAACCAGGTTCTTGTACAGAGACAAAGGTGGAATGGTTGGTTGGTCCTTGGAAATTTTATAAAGAAAACTACCTTATGCTGTATATATTTCTTATCTTCTATTAACTTTCTACAGACACTCACAGCTACTCCGGTTCTTCATGTATTACGTCTTCTTGACTATACTCAATAGCCTATGTATTGCTGAATGTTCAAGCTTTTGTTTTGCTCCATCTATTTGTGGTGTGCAAACTGCGGTCAATTTTATATTTGCGTTAGGGCTAAGAAACATTTCGTTTTTAGTGATTGTTTCTTCACTCACTTTTCCTGTTAATCCTATGGTATTGTAGGTTTGGTAGGATACTGGATTTGGAAACAGAGACCAATCCCATAGATCGAACCGTGGCTCATTTGCTCTTCCATAGACCTTTGGATTCATCAGGAAAGAAATCCGACGCGTCTGAATCACCTATTTCTACCAAGTTGCCATGTGAACACAAAACAGCAGGCTTAGTGAACTTGTCAAATGAATGCTTTCCTGACAGTGTGAAGATCAAGCAGTGCTTTCCTCGCCAAGGATCTGTAAGTTGTTGCCCATCGGCTGATCCCGGTTCTGTGGACCAGTTTAAAAATAGTCCTTTGATGGATACCTCGGAAGACGCATGTAACAATGGTCCGGCACCAGCGCATGGTGGAACTATGAAGGTTGAAGCTTCTCTCTGAGGAAGTCCTTGCGCCTCAGAATTCGATAAGGGTATAATTCCTTCCATCATCTCTCCCATGCTTGTTAATAATTTAATACATTTCTCATAAATGGATGTGTGGATTTAGTATTTACTGGTAACGTGGAGATTTTCTTTCGATGTCTTAGCGTTCGTGGAGCTTCAGCCTTCGGACATCAATCATTACCGATGGGGAGCGTCCTGTAAATCATTGTGCTCTGTAAAACTGGTTGCATGCATATACATATCATGTTGCAAGACTTAGTGTCATAAGATTAGCTGGTGTGTTTCCTTTAAACATATTCAAGGCAATACTTGAGACCTCTGTAAGTAATATTTTCTTGTACGAAGGGTGGGAGCCAGTGCACATTGGATCCGTCTCTCCGCCTCTCTTCGGCTTGTAAGAAATTTGTACGTTCAGATGGCGAAAATAAATCCAGAGCTGAACTGAGATTCTTTCGTACCTTCAGCACCAAATGGATCTCATAGCATCAATTTAACAGTATCTAAAACAGTCAAAACAAACAGAAGGCTTAAATCGAGAGGTCTTCGTGGCTCATTTTGATAAGCATCCCCAAACCTCAAGAAATATTTGGCTTCATGTGTCAAGTGTCATATACAAATAGTTGAATTTTTTTATATTTTTTTTTGAAGTTTCTAATCAATTGTACTATTACAATTATTACACCGGTCTTTGTTTCCGGCACATTAAAAATCTCTCCCAAACCTCTAAGGTGTAATGCAGTTGTCTTTTTCATGGAAATTAGTTCAACAATAATATTTTTCTATATAATAATATTAATTTGGACTACCCCTTTATAATAAGAGTGAGGCTCCTCACCGGATCCTCTTTATGAGGATCATGAGGATCCTTCGCACGATGAACGGATGTGATTGGAAGATCTTCGGAATTCTCATAAAGATGATCCAGTGAGGATCCTCCTAGTTATAATAATATTATATGTTTTCATTGGGCCTTACCCAGAGAGGTTGAAGAGAAATTTACGTAAGCAATTAAAGTACAATAACATGGTCACTTAGTATTACGGTTTATTAATATGTTTTTCATTTATAAGTGAGAGGTCTTAGGTTTGATATCTCACCAAATACGAATTTAAACCACATTATTACTTGCCTATTGCGAGGCTTAATTTATCCTCTCCCTCTTAGTCTAGATAACACCTAAAAAAAAGGCTTAAATGTCAAATGGTCCCTATGTTATAGCCATATGGTCAATTTAGTCCCTGTGTTGTCAATTTGACCAATTTAGTCATTGTGTTTATCTTTGTTAGCCAACTAAGGACATTTATTTTAATCTCTGTTAAAAAATTCATAAGAAAAATCATAAGAGATATAATTACCCTTTCTCTTTACATAAAAATGCAAATTAATGAGAAATAACACATATAAGAAGAAAAAAAAACTTCCAATTTGAAAAATTATTAAGGTTATGACATAGAAAAGAGAGGGAAGTAACGTTAGGAAGGAAGTCGGAGAGTTGGGAGGAGAATAATTTTTTTTATTTTTAAATACTTTAAATCAAATAAATAATTTAATAACTAAGTTTATAATAATTTATGAATTTTTTACGGATATTAGATGAAAATGTCTTTAATGGGCTAACGGAGATAAATACAATAACCAAATTGACCAAATTAAAAACATAGAGACTAAATTTACCTGATGACTCAAACACGGAGACCATTTTAACATTTAAGCCAAAAAATAATAACGTATGCAAGTCTGGTGGCCTGCTTGTCCCAAAACTTGAGGAATTGGTGGAAGCCAACCCAAACCATAAAAACCCACGCACAAGCGACGCCTAACCCTAAACCTACAGAAATTCTGCAAGCTTTACCATGCGGGAGTTCCCACCGGAGTTACTCTTTGAAATCCTTTTGCGGCTCCCGCCTGAGGACTTGTTGCGATGTTTATGTGTTTCCAAAGCTTGGAATGCTACCATCCATGACAAAACCTTCATCAAATCCCATCTCCAACGCTCCATCCAAACCAATTCATTTGGCTCTCTTTTTGTATCTGCAACTTTTCCTTGCAATAAATGTTCGTTCAAGTTCTCTGATATTTACAACGACGGTACTATAGAACGAGCCATGAAAATCGAGCAGCCGCCACTGCAAGACGCAGAAAGCCGGACTCCTTTTCTTTCCGCGTTGGTCTCATCCAATGGGATAATTTGCATTCGCACCGGGCTGTACGAGGACGATTTTGTTTTGTGGAATCCGTCAATTCGAAAGTTCAAAAAGATTCCCTCCCCAACGTTTGAGCAGTCTCCATCACCAGATATACATGTGTACCTAGGCTATGGATTCGGGTATGATTCAACAAATGGTGACTATAAACTTTTGGGAATTGCGAATTTTAATATGGCTGTGCATGAATGTCAAATTTATAGCCTAAAATCCAACTCATGGAGAAAGATAAGAAACATGCCTTGCGATGAGTTTCATATGATTGTAAGTCGGATCCTGTTTTCGAACGGTGCTCTAAGTTGGCTGGCACAGAACATGTTAGATAGAAAAATGCATGTTGTGACCTTTGAGCTTGCCAGTGAGAAATATCACTGGTTTCCCACCCCGGTTGATGAGAATGTGCAGTTAGAGGTCTTGGGGGACTCTCTATGTATTTTTCGTCGTTTGCGCACCATGGATGCTTGGATTATGAAGGAACATGGATCTTGGACCCTGCTTTATTCTATAGAGCTGCCCCCTATGAGTAGGCTTAATCGGTGGGAACCCGTGCTGCTCTCAAAGAATGGTGAAAGTGTTCTTCTGATGAATGACTTACACAAGTTTGCTTGGTTTGATTTAGTGAAAAATAGTTGGAAAGAAGTTAAAACTGCAGGTCTATACCGTCTTTTCATATATACCATTTGCATGAGGAGCCTATGTCTTCTTGATGGCGACCCAATTATTGTTGAGAGCAGCAAGTCCCTCTCCCTCAAGAGGGGGAAAACTTCAAGAAGGGATACTTGATCCAATGGTCAGAGCAACAGAAGATGATCAGAATAATTAGGAGAAAAGTCGTTAATTGGCACAAGAAGGGTACGTATTTTTCTGGTTCAAGTTGTATGCGAACTAATCTCAGTAATCAATTGCTTTCTGTTAATTTAAGGCAACATTATGTATTATTTATTTCGTAAACTTGTGCTCTACTCATATCCTTACTGGTCTTCTGGTTTTTTTAACTGTTATGTGCAAAACATACAACGAAGCTGATGGTTGTGCTGAGAAATTCAACCGAATGACATGTATATATGTCATTTCAACTTTCAACTTGGTCGATATTATCCCATCTTCTTTAGTTAGTAATATTCATGAAGCTATAACACAGCGCCTTTAATTGAATTCTCAAGGAATGGTCTGCAAGCTTGAACCTCAAACACACCAAATTTGGCCCCAATATACGCTTGTTTCAAATTTTCTTTTGAGTGTTTGCATCAAGACATTTCTTGTTTCGAGCAGCATTAGATCTTCCAAAGGGAACTCAGTTCTTTTACCCAAATTATTAGGTGTAAAAAATAATACGATGAACAAGATCTTCTGCGCATATCTCGTTTCATGAGTTTGGCTTGAAACACGGGCCTCTGATGAATTTTCGAAGCACAGACCTTCAAACTCACGGCGCCACTCCTCATCTCTTTATCCATCTGTGCATTTCTCTTTCTATATCCCTTTAGACAAGAACGAACCCATCTGTAACAACCCGTTCCGATAAAAAGAAGTACCTTCGTGAAATTGCATCTTGAGCTAGATCTTTTTTTTAAATTGATTTTGGTATTATATTCTTATTATTTTTTATCTTATTATCTCTATTAAAAATATTAATATAAAATGTTAACGTGACTTAACCGTCACCGCACAAAATAGGAAGGGATGGAAATGGCACCCAAACAGGAGGGCAGACAATCTGCCTCCGTTAAATGGTGTGCCCAAGGGGCCCACCCTGTTTTATTTGTCCCTAGTCCCCTCTCGTTAGCTGCCAAGTGGCAGTTTCCCTGAACCCATATCTCATCCCCTCTCCTCTCCTGAGTTTCCCCCTCGGCTCTCACCCTCGTTCTCTCATCTCTCTCAAGCATTAGACACTCGCATGCAGACCACCATCCCTCTTTCTATTCTCCCTCACTCCTCTCGGACGTTCTCACCTCTCTCATCCCTCTAACTCTTCTGCAAGTGCAGACACGGGGACCTCCATCACTACCACCATCGGTCAACGAAACCGACGAGTTCCCCTTCTTTTCGACTAGGTAAGCCTCGGGATTCCCTCTCTCTGTTTTAGGTTGATGCTTGAATTCGATTGTTAAGAAATATACTCGTTGTCAAGGTTTAACACGCCGGGGAGACTTCCCCATATTCCCACGAGGAACCTATCACTTTTGAGCCAATTTCAGGCCAAACCAAGGTGCGTTGTTAGGCGTGCAAGGTACCAATCTCTTCGTGTCATTGAGTACTACAACTTTCCTTTTTGTTTCATCCAATTTAGTTGAGTATTGAAAAAGTTATGTTCATTTGAATCTTATCCAGTTTTTAGCGACCTTCGTGAATTTTGAGGTGTTTTCCGGTCAAACCAATGTAATTTAGATGTCTTGAAAGGTACCATTCTCTTTGTCTTGTCGAGAGCTATGATTTACATTTTTGAATCAATCGATTTCGTTGAGTATTGACAAAGTTATGAGCGCTTAAAGTTTGTCCAATTTCCGACCGAAACTCCGGCCTTCTTCTCTGGCGTGAAACCCAGCCCAAGGAACTACTCAGACTTTCGGGTCGTTCATGCCGAGCCCAACCCAACCTTCCTTTCTTTTTTATTTTGTTTTTAGTTTATTTATTTCTTCTTTTTCAAACTAAAGGCCCTTTGGGCCATTTCTTTAAAGCTCCAGGCCCGTGAGCCTTAAAAACCCAAGCCTTTAAAGGCTTAAGGCCTTCGTTCTGTTTCACCTTAAGCCCCAGACCTTGGGGCTGGGTCCCTAAGCCCAATTCCCTTAAAATCCCTAAGCCCCATTCCCTTAAAATCCCTAAGCCCAACTCCTAAACCCAATTCCCTAAAGCCCTAAACCCAACCCACCTAAAAGTCTAAGTCTAAACCCTTTAACCTTTCAAAACCCTAAACCTTAACCCAAGTTCAAAACCTTTAAACCGGAACCCCTCTTAGGCTAATTTCAACGTCATGGACCCGTTTTTTACGTCCGTTTTCCTAAATTAAATCATTTGAATAGAGTTTGACTAAGTGTACCCTTTATGTGCTTAGCTGTATATATTGTGGCATTTCTGTCTTCGCTAGCAACGTGGCTTTTCGACGACAAAGTACTGTGAGTGGACCCCTTCTAAAAATGAATATTTTGATAGTAGAAATGCATACATGAAAAGCATGATTTAATGATTATGTTCTATGAAACGCTTTGAGATAACATGCTTACTGAGGCTAGATTGAATTACTACTATTTTTCTTATAACCCGTGTTCTTATATAATATCTGATAAATGATGATATAATATTTAGAACACATTTAGAACACCTCCTTATAGTATAGATGATGGATGATTTTATACTATAAAGTTGTTTTTCAATATATATATGTTCAATAGTTTTGTACTTACCTAGTGGTCCTTATTCTGCTACGGGATGTAAGGATAGATTTCGGTCTGTCCCGGACGACGGTTTGGTGTTGGAATAGGGCCTGGAGTGTGTTTCCTCTGGTTATTAGCGCAAGGACGGGGAGCCGGCATGGGGCCTGAAGTGTATTTTCCTCTAACTATCTGCTCAGAGACAGGGAGCCGGCATGGGGCCTGAGGGTTATTGGACATTCACTAGTGATTATTATATATATAAGTTATGATTTGAGACATTGCACGGCATGCTAGGTTTCGGAAAACCTATATTTATCATTATATATGTGTTTTCATAAAACCTGGGGGTTAGTACGTTGATAACTGTTTACTATATATATATATCAACTTGGTCCACTCATGTTTATTTTGCGCCCCCTTCAGGATTTAGAATTGAGGCATATAATCTCAGCGTCAAGGCATTTCCGCATCGGCACCTTCTAGTCCCATTGGTGTATGACCCATTATTTTATTCATTCAATTTTATATTATTTCTTTTAGTATTGTAGTTAGTTGTATGATTTGAACACGTTCCTTAAATGCATATTCATTATTTTTATATTTATAAGTCTTATTTATTCCTCATTTTTAGCATTTGCATTCAATAAATGGCTTTCGTCACCCTCGGGTGTCAGCCAACACGTGCCTATCCTGGTGTTCGGAGAACATCGGGAACGGGGCGTGTCATCACTCTTTGCTTGCATAAAAAATCATACTGAATGCATTTGAGAGCTATCAATTATTAATGTAAACTAACATCTCTATTTCCCTTGGATTATCTATCTTTACTGTATGAGTACGTAGTGAAAAAAGCTTGTTAAAACCCAAATTAATGAAAGAGAAATCCATAGCCTAGCACATGTGATCGAAGATTTAGCCCTAGTTTGGGATTGAGGTGATTTTAAAAAAAAATGGGTATGAAAAAAAATTTGGATGGTTTTTGGTGTTTGGTAAACTCTCAAAATCAGCTTTATTTCAAAGTTGTGGATGAAAATAAACCCAAACCTGAAGCTGCAAATAGCAACTTCCAAAAACCAGCTTTTTTCAAAAACACGGGTGAATAGTAAATCTTTAATGAATTTTTCAACAACCCCAAAATTACCCTTCTTTCCTTACACTTTCATAATGCCTCTCGCAAAACCTGAACCAGAAACTTTCAATCCCAAATCTCTCTCGTTCTCTCAGCGATCTCTCTTGTTCTCCAGGTCACGTTCTCCGACTCAACATCCTTCCTCAAGTACTCGGACAGCCTGACTGTGGTGGGCATCTCCTTTTGCATCGCCTTCATCTACGAGGCGATCTCATGGGTTCTCATCGACAACTTTCCAGCTTTCTTCAAAATCCCATGTTCTCCTCGTTTGAGAAGGTCACCTACCTTGCCGGCAAGTAATCGATCTTCCTGATCTTGAGCCTTTGGACCAAGCAAAGCTATCCCAGGCCCCTCCTCCATTATCGACCTGGTTTTTGAACCTGCAATCTGACCTACCAACGAACCATCCAGCACAGAGGAATTTTTTTTTTAGGATTTCAATTGAGAAGGAAAGATATCGCATGGAGATAGGAAGATTAACGGGAAAGAAAATGTGAAATGGGTTGGAGCGGCGGAAAGGACGAGAACGGGAAGGACGAGGGTTTGAGAAAGAAAATGTGAAATGGGTTGGACTGGCGGAAAGGACGAGAACGGGAAAGAAAAGAGAGCAATGTGAGAGAAAGAGGGTTTGAGAGATGCTTCTAGAAAATGTGGATTGATTTTAATTATGATAATAAAACATAAAAAGATAGGGATTTTAAATAATAAACTAGTTTAATTTTTTTATAAAATAACCATTAGTGTTGGAGATCCTTATGATAAAGAGTAATAGTTGTATAGTAAATAGATATTATAAATGTTGGATTATATGTTGAATGTTGGTGTGAAATCTCGTTCCCGGATTTCACTGTTATAATCTACGTTTTTGTACTATTGAGATTTTATATTATTTCTTGAGAAATTATTTTAAATTGTTTGAATTTAGATTTTAATTAAACTAGTTACGAAGAGTGAAGTTTGGAACGTAATTATTTAAAATTCGTTGACCTTTTGAGGTCACAAGTAACGTTTTCGAATAGGTCTCGAAGCTAAGAACGCTTATGCGAAAGCCGTTTGCGAGTCCGAATTATAACGGTATAGTTATAGACATTTGAAGTTGTGAAACTTTAGGTTGTGGAAATTATTTAATTTCCATTTATGGGTAAAGGGGCCCATACACTTTTTGGGGGATAAAAGGGACCGGCTGTTAAAAGAGAAAAGGGGGGGGGGGGGAATAAGAAGAAATGGAGATGAGATGGCAGCAAGGAGAGGAAGAAAAAAGGGAGTTGCGAAAGAGAAAAGGGGGGAAACGTTCTTTCACGTTCTTCCTGGCTTTGTGAGGAAAGAAAAAGAAATGGGGAGGAGGTGGCTCTTCCATAGCTGTGAGAAGAAAATTCTTTTTTCTTCAAGCAAAAATCGAAGAGAGAGGAATTAGAGAACATGATTGTGAAGGAAGGATTCAGAGATTTGAAGGGTAAATTCCTTTTTACTTCATTATCTTGATTTTCAAATTTAACTTTCTTAAGTCGAATTGAAACTGCCATGATGTATTGGAGTTCTTAGTTCTATTTAGGGTTTCCATCATTCAATGAACTAGTCTAAACATGAATTAGAGTTGGGTAATTCGGATTGGGTGTGTAGATCAAATTTCTTGATCAAGGGTTTGGTTCAAAAGGTCAATTTCTTGTTAATTTTGAGTCATGTTAGTTTTGGATGTTGTATACATGATTTATGGACTACATGGAAGTATTTGGGATTTGTTATATGAATTGAAAGTGTGCTGTTACGTAAGTTGTAGAAAATTGATTTCTTTACAAGGAAAACTCAAGTTTCGAGTAGCCTTATTTGACTCTTAATTTCTAGGCCTTTATGTGCTCCTTTGGAGAAAATGTTTTTGTGTATTGAAAGTACATATGTTCATGATCGTAACCCAATTGTTTTCACTCCGTTCCGTTGAGTTTTGGTTGATCAAAACCTTATTTAAACTTGGTTTCGCGAGCTGCCAAACTGCAGCAGGAAAACTGGGTTTCCAGTTTCAAGACCCTGTTTTTCTTTTGGCGTAACTTCCAATTTAGAGCTCCGTTTTCTACAAACTTTGTATGCTTTTAAATTACAGAATACAAGCTTCAAAACCCATATAATATTACGTGATTTGGTTTAGTTTTGAATGTTCCAAAGGAAGCCTAAACTTGGTCCAATGGTGCTGTTTTCTGCAGATTTTGTGGAGAAGCAGAGCACTGTTTTGCCACACCTAGTTTCTTTCCAGATTCCTTTCTAATCTTCCTTACTACTAATTAAGTGATAGTATTGATGTCAATTGTGAATATGAATTGGTCTTATAAATAGGATTTCTATTGAAATATGATATATATATATATATATATATATATATATGTTTAGCCATAGACTTATGTTTATTAAACATGAATTGGCTTATGTACGGATGATGATTGTGATATATGTGCGTTTAATTATCTTTTTAGTAATGTGAAGGGTAAGTCCGATAAATGTTGTGACAATGTGATCGTAGATTCCTATTAGAAGTATTTTTGTAGAACTTATATGCTTGTGAGGCATTTGAGTTGGTGGGCATGAGAATTGTTGGTGTAGGTGATTACATTGTAACCCATAGCGGTTAAGTGATGGGTAAGTTGTGTGTGTTGAATTTTCTGCACCATGTAGTAGTTGTACATTGATGGTCCTGCTTGGTAAATCCGCAATGGGGGACTATACGCGTTCTAGGAGTGATCATGCTTGGTTAATCCGCATTGGGTGATCACTACCTACCTGATTATTTTGACCCTGCTTGGTTAATCCGCATTGGGGGGTCACTAGTGGTCCTGCTTGGTTAATCCGCTTTGGGGGACCATACTTTATATGGATCGCGCTTGGTTAATCCGCGTTGGGCGATCCTTATGGCCATTTATACTTAGGGGTGATCATGCTTGGTTAATCCACATTGGGTGATCATTGCTTAATAGTTGTGTAGGTGTGACTCTGCTTGGTTAATCCGCATTGGGGAGTCACAACCTACTTGGTTATTTTGACCCTGCTTGGTTGATCCGCATTGGGGGGTTCACTGGTAGTCCTGCTTGGTTAATCCGCTTGGGGGGAATCACTTCCTGTTTGGTTACTTATGTAGGTTTCGGCCGAACTACGTTCCTCTAGCCCTAGTGGTTAATGTACATATAAACGATGGATTTTGGGAATCTTGTGTGTTGAATTAGAAAAGTCGTTGGATGTCTGGGTGACTCCTTCGGAGTTATTGAGACTTGGCTATGTATTCATATTTACGAACTTATATTTGAGATTTATAACTATGATCGATGGAACTGATTTCACATACAACAAGTCTGGATAGATTATGAGAAATCGATTAACATGGTGGTTCTGTTGAGTGGTCCGGAACCCGATTTGGTTGGATTCCGTTGAGTGGTCCGGAACCCTTACTCTCGCATATTTCCAAAGGGTTAGTCTAGAACCCTAGATTCAAGTGAATGAGAATTATCCACATTAGACCTTGTGAATATAAAATAGATTTACCATGTTATTACTCATAATCCAAGAAGGGTATTGTATAGAGTTCCCTGGGTTAAATTGTGAAATGATATGTTACTACATGCGTTGATTAACATAACTAAATGCTAAGATCATGTATTTTTAATTCATGACTTGATTGATTGACGGGATTGTGGAATGACCTTGGTTATGGTTGTTATTATTATGATTATTTTTAGTTGAGCAATGTGGTTTGAGAATATTATGTGCTTCGTTGGTTATTCGATATGTTACATGTTGTGGATGGAAATTAAGTGTTGAGAACATGGAAATTATATGATGGGTGGAACAAGAATCTTGAGCAGCGTGTTAATTTGTTTTGTAGCCTGAACTAGGTAATATCATGCTTGTCAAGTTCTAAGAATTGATTTTAGTATGCTACGTATTCCTGTTAGAACGCACTGGAATAAATGTCTAAATTGATGAATGGCGAACTACGAATGGCTTGATCCCTATTTAGGGTACGTAGGCAGTCTAACGAGGAAGTTAGATGCAGCCATAAATTGTACGAAAAATGCTATGAAATTTGAGTCTTGATCTATGCTTTGTGCATATCGCGGAAGTGGGGTATGTTAGATATACGAGTATTTTGGTGACATCACGTGTCGATCCTGGACGTATGTTGGGATCGGGGCGTGACAGTTGGTTTATGATTTTTTGTTAAACGTTGGATTATATGTTTAAGATAATGTTTATAAATATTTTTCTTTTAAAAATAAAGTATATTTAGTAATTCAATTTTATTTGTTAAGAAAATTAAATTAGTGACACATCTAGTATTATATCCTTTTTGGTCATTTCACACAGTTACAACTATTTTACATAAAAGTTTACCATACACTATAATACTGCTTTTTTTTTCCAAAATCACTTTTACAAAAAAATTTACCAAACACTCTGCTACTTTATTTCATAGCTACTTATTCTCACAGCACAGCAGAAGCAATTTTTTTTTCAAAGCACAGCAATACCAAATCAGCCTTTATAGTAATAAGAAACTAGCAGAGGTGGTGTTATTTAGCAGTTACGCCTTCCAGCTGAGAACTCAGACATAAACTAGTAAAAGCAATAGGACACAGAAGAGACAAAGAAATGAACATTCCACAGTATCATATATATTGCAATCCTATTTTACTGAGGGAAAAGAGAAGAAGACAACAGGCGACAAGGAGAAGAGATAGAAAGGTTCGAGGAATTCGTGAGTTTTGTGCTTTTGTTTATATTAATAAGCAAAAGAGAAACTTGCACACCAAGTAATACATGTTATACAAGGAAAAATCTTCTATATTCGATAGGATTCCTATATATAATATAATATAATTTAGATAATCACACTGCTGATCTAACATCTTTTCTATAATAATATTAATTTTGAGAATTTATTATATTTCATAATGCTTGTAATGTGCCTTGACCTCGTGAGGTTGAAGAAAGTTTTCCGTAAGCAATCAAAGTTCCACAACGTATGAAAGTCTAGTGGCTTACTTCTCTCAAAATTTGGAGAAATTTTTCCTTGTGCCGGTAACACAAGTGGTTATTATATAAGTGATAAGAAATTTTATTTTTTATATTATTATTTTTTAACCCAAGAATCTCACCATTTGTATAGACCCGTGTTCCAAGCACATTTAAAAATCAAGCAAACCGAAACCATAAAAACCCACGCACAAAGGAAGCTTAACACTAAACCTACAAGAATTCTGCAAGTCTCAACCATGGCGGAGTTCCCACCGGAGCTGATCTTTGAAATTCTTTTACGGCTCCCGCCCGAGGACTTGTTACGATGCTTATGTGTTTCCAAATCTTGGAATGCTACCATCCATGACAAAAACTTTATCAAATCCCATCTCCAGCGCTCCATCCAAACCAATTCTTTTGGCTCTCTTTATGTATATGCAGGTTTTTACCACGACGGGAGGAAGTTGAAGTTCTCTACTATTTACAACGACGGTACTATAGAACAAGCCACGGGAATCGGACAGTCGCCTCTTCAAGACGTAGAAGGCCGGATCCCTTTTCCTTACACGTTGGTCTCATGCAATGGGATAATTTGCATTCGCACCGAGACGGTCGACAAGGTCGAGGAATTTGTTTTGTGGAATCCGTCAATTCAAAAGTTCAAAAAGATACCCTCCCCAACGTTTGAGCAGCCTCCATCGTCAGATATATATTTGCACTGTCGCTATGGATTCGGGTATGATTCAGCAAACGACGACTATAAACTTTTGGGAATTGCAATGTTTTTTGTTAATTGGGACTTGAATATTTCTGTGCACCAATATCAAATTTATAGCCTAAAATCCAACTCATGGAGAAAGATTAAAAACATGCCGCGCGATGAGTTTCAATTAGCTATGAGTGAGATCGTGTTTCGAACGGTTCTCTAAGTTGGCAGGCATATAACGTATTAGATGAAAAATTCTATGTTGTCACCTTTGAGCTTGCCAGTGAGAAATATCACTGGTTTCCCAACCCGGTTGATGGGATTGTGTATTTAGAGGTCTTGGAAGACTCCCTATGTATTTTTCGTTTGCGCACCACCGTAGATGCTTGGATTATGAAGGAACATGGATCTTGGACCCTGCTTTATTCTATAGAGCAGGCCTCTATGCGTTGGGTTAGTCGGTGGAAACCCGTGCTGCACTCAAAGAATGGTGAAAGTGTTCTTCTGATGAATGACTTGCAAAAGTTTGCTTGGTTTGATTTAGTGAAAAATAGTTGGAAAGAAGTTGAAACTGCAGGTCCATACATTCATACCATAGATACCATTTGCATGAGGAGCCTATGTCTTCTTGATGGCGACCCAATTATTGTTGAGAGCAGCAGGTCCCTCTCCCTCTAAGAGGGGGAGAACTTCAAGAAGGGATACTTGATCCAGTAGTCAGAGCAACTGAAGATGATCAGAATAATTAGGAGAAAAGTCGTGAATTGGCACAAGAAGGGTACGTATTTTTCTGGTTCAACTTGCATGCGAACAAATCTCAGTAATCAATTGTTTTCTGTTAATTTAAGGCAACATTATGTATTATTTATTTCGTAAACATGTGTTCAACTCATATCCTTACTGGTCTTCTGGTTTTTTTAACTGTTACGTGCAAAACATACAATGAAGCTGATGGTTGTGCTGAGAAATTCAACCGAATGACATGTATATATGTCGTTTCAACTTTCAACTTGGTTGCATAGTGGCCAAAGGAAAGAGTTTCGGGTTGTTTTCGCATTGCTAAAAGTACTGAATTGATGATCTGCTTCTAGTTTCCTGCACCTAAAAATATTATCCCATCTTCTTTAGTTAGCAACTAGCAAAAATGCCCGCGCATTGCTGCGGGACTTGAATGCACCAACCCTAACTACATGAATAAGACATTTAACATGAAAAAAAAGTATTCAACATAATCATGAACGAACAAAAGGGATAGATGAGTGAAAGGTGTCGGTAAGATAAGCAGTTCGGTTTTTATATAAATTCAACCGAGCTAATTACAAAAGATACAGTTGCAAAAAATGCTTTGTTTCCTGAGAAACATAAGCATCATGCATTTAACACTTACATTGCCCTTCAAGTTAAGATGGCAAAATATATGTCCTGCAGGCCAGGCACGTACAACAAAGCCATAAACATGTGTTGTTCTTGTTTCAACAACTAATCTTTCAAGCACTAATGTATGGATTAATGTATAATATCTGAGATCCTATTTATTTTTTATTGATCGATGTTTCAACATCATCCACCTAATTCATATCACACATCCATAGATACTTGAGAACACTTATTCTCACCACCATTGCATTCTTACTTTAGTATGTTTTTTCACTGAGAAGAAAAGGAAAGAGCATCACAAAAAACACGAACAATTTCAACTCTAAAACGTCACCTTATTCCTATAACCCACCTCAATCAACAACAAAAGAAGAAAAATAATTGATCCCTTCAAAGATGCTTTCATAAGCTAAAAGATGTCCTACCCATCCAAACGAAAGTGGGATGTTATTTTCAGTCCCATGTGATATCGGCACAATGGAGGGCGACTCTGGTAAATTCAGATCACAAATAACTCTAAGAACTCAGTTAACCACATCATCCCCACCAACAATCTGAGAAGAAATATAAGTTAGAAAGACAGCTACAGCACAACCCAAAGATTAATTAAAGAAAAAATATCCAAAATGTATGTCAGATATTGTTGAAATTATAAATACAAATCCAAAAACAAAACAAAAAAATAATAATAAGAAAAAGTCTTGAACAATTGGCTATATGGGATAAATTTAACATGTTACTCACTATAATTCTCATCCTCTTATGAATATCATCAGCAAACTCATATTTTTCACTCTTACGTAGAGTACCATAAACCTCCTATAGCACGCCCTCAGGATCCTCTATCTTTATTGGTCTCTTAGAATCAAAGTCCTCTTCCAGCACAGCAAAGACCTAGGAAAGAAATTATAATTTGAACACTGTCAAGTTAAGCATGTTTACAATCATACGGGTCAGATTTCTTTTTTAAAATAATCATTTCAAAATGCCTTTCTTCAAGGAGAGACAATTACAAAGAGAGAATAATACCTGTTTTTTTATTAAGACAGTAGCAAAATTCGTTATAGAGTCGTCCTCCAAGCTTTTCATCTCTTATATCAACAAACACTAAAACTGGGCAGTTTGGTATATCAACAGAAGGCTTACCATCCAAATCATGTTTAAGCAATTCATCAGGTAGATACATCTCCTTCTAGAGACGTTTGGACCTACAATTTGATCCGCAGTATTCTTATTGCATGTAAAACTAATTTTGGGGAACCAAATCTTGGCAAATATAAGAATCACCCCATTTAGTTCACTTCTTCATAAGGGGTAATCTTATATAAAAGAACTTGAAACAAATTCAAGGTACAGCAGCATCAAATACTAAGCATTAGTCTACTCCACGAAATTCAATATTATCTGTATGTAACACTATCACAATAAAGGAGTTAAACTGAACAATTAAATACAAAAATTCACCCATATATTTACAAAACCCATCAACGAAAAAGAGGGGTTTAGAAGAATACTCAATCTCACGAATCTGCTCAGCTTCACAGACGCGAAGATGCCTTCAAAATAGACCCAAATCCTAGACTCAGACACAGAGAGAAATTTTTAGAAATTTTTTAGACAACTCTCACAGAAAGACAACAACATTTTGGGACGACGACCCTCACAAAAAGAGAACATCGTTTGACGGTGAGAGAGCACAAAGCAAAACGAAAACGAAAGTTAAAATAAAGGAAGATGCAGTCAAACAAAGCGGGAAGCAACAGAGCAAATTTCTGAAAGAACACGAACCCATCACTGATATTAAAATTATTTTTGGGTAAATTGGGTATGAGTGAGGGTACTGACCTTCTCCGGGCATCTCATGTTCGAAATTGGAAGAGTTTAAGATGTGATTTTGGTGGAAAATGGGCAGCGCTGCAGAGAGAACAAAGCAAGTCCATGTTTCTGTGGAATTGAAATTGCAGAAATCAAACGATATAGATGAGGATTTTGAAGATTCTGAATCTAAGAAAGAGGAGAAATTTACCTTTGGGGAAGAGTGGTGGCCGCTGCTGCTGAGACTGAAAAGATTTTGGCAAATAAGTCGAGAAGGAAGACAGTGGGAGTCGGCAACTCAGAATTTCCGCCAAACATAAAGAGAATATGAAGAAAGAAATAGTTTTGTAAGATGCTAATAAGAAAAACAGGGAACAATAGGGTTTTACCTGAGGACTCGAGCTGGGTTCTGAGATATAGACCTCCATCTCCCGTCCTTTCCTTGACATTCCACACGCTCCCCCCTTCTCCGTCTGTAACTAATCCAGCCCAAACAAAATGTAACGTTTACATGTATATCACTAATTGTAACGTTTAAATAAATACACAATCAAACGTTTAAATAAATGGTTGCAAATGACCTGACTGTTAAAGAGTAAATTCATAAGAACTTACCATGCACTTGAGCATTTTTCAACATTCCATTAAGCACAAACAAAATGTAATCTACACGTAGATGAGATAAGACATGTTTAGGTGTTAAGCCAAATGCAAGAAGTCAGATAAGTGAAGAAATAAGAACCTTGACAGCTCATCATTTCTTATACTTTGGACTCAGCGTTTGAAATTTGTCTACCAGGCATAACATCTGAAACATTATTTATTCATATGAATGTGAGAATGATTACTTTCAATGGCATTCCATCTAGAAATGTAAAGGGGTAATTGAATCCATCTATACTTCAACGTGTTCATGACTTGCAAATTTTCTAAATGACACAATAAATAACAGAGATTAGCAAGAGTTGAATCAAAGGAATCAGTAGTGTAAAACTGACAACATGCTTACAAATTCAACTCCAATTGTGCTGATGTAGCTATCCAAGTATGAATCATCCTGTTCAACGATTCCGAAGCTCAGACAAAAACTGCATGAGAAAATTGAGATTATATGCAATTGTATGTCAAATAACCTGAAATATAACATATATCCAATATTAAGTGCATACACCTACAAACTAATCTTTATATATACTTTAAAATAATACAGATCAATGTAATCTAAAACATTGGAAACATTATCATACAATTAAAGAATCACGATGCAGAAAATTTTATTTCCATTATTTTCAGATAACTTTTCACCCCACAACACTGAGACAAAAAGCATACCCAAACCAATAGTGGCGTTCCAACCACTGCGATTTCACAAACTTCTCAGTGGAGGAAGAAAAACACAAAATACACTACAAGATCACTTGTGGCTGAGCTTTTATCGCTCAACCTGTCTTTATCTTTGTGTAGCTCTCTGACTGAAATATTATTCATATAAAATTTCATTACAGTATAAAGTATACTTATATATATAACATAATAACCTTCTAAAAGCAATATCTTTTAAAAACATTCCATCAATTGAACATTACCTCCCTGTCTAAGAAAACTGATGACAATCGTAAGTTAAACTATGAAATACCAAATTAAATACAGAAACATCACAACCCCAAACCAAACAAAACCCCAAATCAATTTTAAAAAAAAATTAGGCCAAAAGAACCCCACACCTAACAAAATCCCAGACTCGCTCAAAAAGAGATTTATCTTATTTTAGCAAAATGAATTCCAACTGGCCACAATCAGAGTTGGAAAATCCTTTATGCAGAAACGTGAAAAAGAACAAATCAGAGATGCACTTACACCACAATTCATGATCATTATCCAAAATTTGCAAAGCAAACATACAACCAAACAGATACCTCTCTATTTTTCATCTCTCTCTCCCTGTTATTTGTATTGTGATAAGGTTTATGATAAACAATGATTTTACCAAAATTTAATAATAAAAAACATCACAGTAGAAGTTTAACATGAGAGAAAGAGTCAATCTCTACCTTTGATGTGTTGATCCTACCATCCCCTTGCATGCTTGATCTCTACATAAAAATAGAGTTTGGTTGGTGAGAAAATGCAGAGAAAACGAACAAAATTTAATGTAATTCTAAATTTACCAGTATTAACAGAACCAATAACTTAATAACATTTTTACATCATTAATTAGTAGAAAACAATACATAAATACAACCCAACAAAATAAACATACTGCATTCATTGCTGAAACAGGAAGCCAACCTCCATGCTGCTGTTGTGCAAAATCCAGCAGAGGAATCACTGCAGACTATTTGTAGTTGGATGGATAATGGGATAGTATCTCTTTCACCTAAAACTGAAAAAAATGAGACCTTTTAGAACTCAAAAAACATAAAAATAATCTTGCAAGTGCCAAATAATGGATATAATCAATGCTCGTGGTTTGACAGCTCAATTCAAGAACTTATATAACATCATCATCATATGAATCAGTAAGATCACTTTCTAAAATGCAATAAATAACTTGGGGAAATTTAAACCTTATAGGACAATCCAATTCTAGTAACTCAACTTAGCAACGAGGTTGGAACGTTCAGCACCCCCTACACTCTAGTTATGTATAAATTCAAAACTGAGCATGTTTGAATTAAGGGTGCTAAGAAAATCCTAAACCTTTTATACACATCTTTGCTTAAATATCGGGGCTTGTAATGTTTGACATAAATAGCTCAGCCTAAAGCACACATTGACAACCAAATTACACAATCTTTCTCCTTTTTTCATCTTTTCACAACTACACGTCTTTTGCCAGAGTTACTGCATTGCATCGCCATTGAATAATATGCTACAAACTAATTAGGCAAATGGGTCGCTGAAATTCACTGCAAAAATGCTCCGCAGAATTATTAATTCCAGCAAAATTGATAGAACCAAGTGGAAGTTTGTAAGACCCATTTGCAGGAAGGAAATGGGTGCTCTGTAGAAATTGAAAAGATGGAAAATTGATAGTTCATGATTTTGGTAGTCCAGATTAGATTAGCTTTAGACTCTACCAGTTTATTGCATGTCTTTTATTCATAATTCATGTCCTAATTTATCTGTTTAGGTTTTAGTTTTTGCCTTTGGGAAAACCCAAAATCTCTACCTCAAACGCCCATCTGCAACCACACTCCTTACACCCCGTCTCTTTCCCCAACCCCTCCTTCACCAAATGACACACCCAGACCTCTCTCCCCACAGCCAAGGAACAACCAAATTCAACTCCAATATAATAAAACTTAAACAAAATACCCGCTTTCACTCACTCCAATCCTCTAAGAACCCATAAATTTTTTCAATCAGAAAAAGTAAAAATTAAGCATTGACTTAAATCCTGATAAAATGATTAAGTAATTAGCAACACCTGGTTCAAAATTTTACAAATTCACCAACAGTACACTCCAACACATCCCCAAACAGCTCAGAAATAGTGAAATTTGATTCGATTCAATTCAATTCAACTCCATTCGATTCGATTCAATTAATTTCAATTCAATTAGTTCAATTCAACAATTATAATCATTATTATTATATTGGAACTAAATTGATTGATAGGACACCTTTAAAATCATAAATCTGATAAGCAATCTTACAATTAACGCAGATTATGTTCATATCAAAATCCATACAGAAATACAAATTCGGAAACAGAGTGTAAATTCCATCAAACACGAAGAGAGAGAGAGAGAGAGTACCTGTTGTTGCTTGGCGACCTGATCTCTTAGCTTCCTGATTGCCTCCATTGCAGCTCAGTTGTAGGTAGTCTCGATTTTTCAAAGTTGTGCTTCAAGCCTTAATCTAGACTCTAGAGGCTGAGTGGGTTTATCAAAAATAATAATTTAATAAGAAATTAACACTGAAAATAAATCAAGAATCCAAAATAAAAAAATGAAAATTTCATACCTCTAAGTTTCTGGGTTTTACTGTGGAATCCAATTGAGAACCACTAAAAAACACGGAAAACTGACCATAACACGTTAGACAACGCAAGCAAAAAAGGGATTTCAGTGGAATTGAAAAAGGCAGAAATTAACAACGAAAACCCATTTAATCATACAACCAAAACCCAATACCCATTTAATCATACACCAACGAAAAATCTAAACACAGAGTCACAAATAAACGTACTGAAAACCCACAAAAAGAACCCAAAAAAAAAAAAGAAGGAAACTGACCTTAAAACAAAGAACAATACACATAACAGAGAGATGCATCCCCAACAGCAGAGAATCGAATTAAAATTTGAACTTTCTCTCACTGTCTCCCTTCCACTCACCCATGCCAGGATCGGCATGGCCTTACCTGCGCCCAAGAAAGAACCAACTGACACGGAAAGAATCTAGGGAAATTTGAAAATATAACCATTTTGAAAACAACATAATGAAATATAGCCTATGTTTTCTATTTGCTATAAAATTAACCAAAATTGAAGTGAAAATGACTTAATTACCCTTTAAGTTAAACTCACGTTCTCCTCCTCTGTTAGAGCAAGTCCACCCCTAAGGACTTTGTGCCAGCACCCAGCGCATTTATCCACTCAAGTGAACAGTAATAGACCCTAGTGAACAGTAACAGACCAAAGCATCTCCACCCCTAAAAAAATGCGATGGCACCCAGCGCATTTATTTGGTGTGTTTTTTTTTTTTTTTTAAGTTTATTTCGGATATGATTTTTAACCAATTTTGGATAAAATTTCAAATAAACTTAAAAAAAAACACACTGAAATAAAATTACATACTCATCAAATAAACTTAAAAAAAACACACTAAAATAAAATTACATAAACTCATCAAATAAACTATAGAAAGAAAAAAATAATATTTTTTTAAATTTTATGTATTTTTTAATAATTTTTCTGTATTTTTTAATAAATTTTAATTAAGTTAATTAATCTGGACCGTTGATCTTTGATCGGACGGTCCAGTTTAAAAGTAAAATTTAAATTTTTTTTATTGTTGGAAATCCAACGGTCTAGAAAAACTAGCCGTTGGAAATCCAACGGCTATAGTGAAGCCACGTCGCTGAGCCCAAGTGGGCTGACACCTTTTCAGGTTTCCCTAAAACCCACTCGCGCCTTTCGCGCTTGTGTTGCACGCTCCTGAGAAACAGGCCGGCTTCTGGGTCAGTCCAAAATGTGATGGGCTGTTGCCTGGCATGGGCTGGGTGCCAGGCAATGTAACGGGCTGGAGCAAAAAAACAGGGGGCTGGCCTATTTTTTTGGCTGGGTGCTGGGGAGTTGGTTTTGGGGTGGACTTGCTCTTATTTGTCTCCTACGCACCTGATTCCTCAATGCTAATCTCAATCTCAATCCCTCAATGGATTTCGAATCGAAACCTTCAATCGGTTGGTTGCCAAGAATCTGCACGCGCGGAAAAGAAATGTTGACTGGTTGGCTACTGAGAAAACGCAAGAAAACGATAGGATTACAGTTACAATTTGAAAATCGAACGATCCAGTACCTACCTGTATCCGGAGAGGAAGAGCAATACATGCTTTAATCCAGAGCTGGATACACTAAATGCATTGATTACTAATAGATTATCATAATCTAAATTATATAATATTTGATATTATTGTCTTCCTCCCTTAAGGAATTCAGTTTAGGACAAGGACATGAGAAAGTGTTCTGTTAGATTGGATTGGGAGACTCTTCTGCAAAAAGGAATGCTTTCTCTTTCTTCAACTTGGAGCTTAGGAGACAAACAGTAGAGATAGGAGGAGAGAGAGTTTTGCATAAGGGTCATTAAGTATTTTTACTTTAATTTTGGTTACTTTTATAACAAATGAAAAACATAAGCTATATTTCATTAAGTGGTTCTCAAAATGGTTATCTTTCCAAATTTTCCAAGAACGTAACCCCAAGCTGAAATCCTATTGATAAAAAGATGATTCTATCCCTCTAACTCATCGTCCTCGCCGTGGGATATGAAGGTGCGATGGACAGTCGCGTCATTTTACACAATAAAATTTTCTGAAGCCCAGTGGCAAAATTACCCTTTGAACTTTTAAGAATTACCCTCCCAACCCAGCCCCATTTGGCTGGTATTGTTGTAAATAGCATGAAATCGAGTGGCTCCGTGCTAAACCATATGGACAAAATCACCCTCTGAACTTTTGAGAATTACCCTCCCAACCAAGTCCCATTCGGCTGGTATTGTTGTAAATAAAGCAAAATAAAAAAAATTGAACAGTGCTTGCCCCCCTATGATGCATGGACACGGATACGGACAAGAGGATACGACACGGGGATACGTCAAATTTCTAAACACTAAGACACGATACGACATGGATACGACAATTTATATAATATATATATATATATAATATATTTTAAATAACAATAAAAATTTTAATTACTCAAAATTTAATTTATATTATTCAAACTCAAAAAGAAAGGATGGTAGTGGTGGAAATTCGTTGGGCTATGTAGTTTTGGGCTTTAGTCTCATTTAAACCCTAAAAAAACTTTAAAAAAAAAAAAAAAAAAAAAAAAAACTGGTGTGTCGTTTTTTACTACAGAAACAAACAAACGGCATGTCGACCTAGCAATCATCTTCTTCGCGAAGCCTCCTCCACCAGATCGGGTCGTCTCCGTGCAACGCCTTCCTCCGTCAAATTGCGTCATCTTCTTCGGGAGGCGTCCTTCCACCATATTGCGTCATCTCCATCATGAGGTTTTCTTCCACGAAATTGCGTCAAAGGCCATGGTGCAGATTTCCGTATCCAGATAGTCGGATACAAGTATCTAAACCGTCAGATACCCGTATTCATCTGTCAAACGTCGTATCCGTTGATCCAGATACGTATCCAACGCGTATCCGACCGTATCAGAGGCGTATCGTGTCCATTTGCGTATCCGACACGCAATACGCGGCCGATGTGCCGTGTCTGTGCATCGTAGCTGCCCCCTCCTACTTTAGAATATATAATATTCATGAAGCTATAACACAGCGCCTTTAATTGAATTCGCAAGGAATAGTCTGCAAGCTTGAACCTCAAACACACCAAATTCGGCCCCAACATACGCTTGTTTCAAATTTTCTTTTGAGTGTTTGCATCAAGATATTTCTTGTTTCGAGCAGCATTAGATCTTCCAAAGGGAACTCAGTTCTTTTACCCAAATTATTAGGTGTAAAAAATAATATGACGAACAAGATCTTCTGCGCATATCTCGTTTCATGAGTTTGGCTTGAAACACGAGCCTCTGATGAATTTTCGAAGCACAGACCTTCAAACTCACGGCGCCACTCCTCATCTCTTTATCTATCTGTGCATTTCTCTTTCTATATCCCTTTAGACAAGAACGAACTCATCACTCTTCGCTTGCATGAAAAATCATACTGAATGCATTTGAGGGCTATCAATTATTAATGTAAACTAACATCTCTATTTCCCTTGGATTATCTATCTTTACTGTATGAGTACGTAGTGAAAAAAGCTTGTTAAAACCCAAATTAACAAAAGAGAAATCCAGAGCCTAGCACATGTGATCGAAGATTTAGAGTAAAAAGAAACAAGAAGAGGTGGTGTTATTTAGCAGTTAGGCCTTCCAGCTGAGAACTCAGACATAAACTAGTAAAAGCAATAGGACACAGAAGAGACAAAGAAATGAACATTCCGCAGTATCATATATATTGTAATCCTATTTTACTGAGGGAAAAGAGAAGAAGACAACAGGCAACAAGGAGAAGAGATAGAAAGGTTTGAGGAATCCGTGAGTTTTGTGCCTTTTGTTTATATTAATAAGCGAAAGAGAAATTTGCACACCAAGTAATAAATGTTGTACAAGGAAAAATCTTCTATATCTGATAGGATTCCTATATATAATAGGGAACTTTAACGAAAAGCTCCCGATACTGTTCACTTTAACGAAAAACCACATTTTTACACTAAAAAGTCAATCCTGGTACTATTCACTTTACCCTTTATTTTTTCCCTATCATTAAAACTTAAAGTTTTCAAGCCATTTTCATTAGTTTTCCTAGAATTTAGATAATCACACTGCATCTAACATATTTTCTATAATAATATTAATTTTGAGATTTTTTTATATTTCATAATGTTTGTAATGTGCTTTGACCTCGTGAGGTTGAAGAAAGTTTTCCGTAAGCAATCAAAGTTCCACAACGTATGAAAGTCTAGTGGCTTAATTACTTCTCTCAAAATTTGGAGAAATTTTTCCTTATGCCGGTAACACAAGAGGTTATTATATAAGTAGTGAGAAATTTTATTTTTTATGTTATTATTTTTTAACACAAGAATCTTACCAGTTGTATAGACCCGTGTTCCACGCACAAAGGAAGCTTAACACTAAACCTACAAGAATTCTGCAAGTCTCAACCATGGCGGAGTTCCCACCGGAGCTGATCTTTGAAATCCTTTTACGGCTCCCGCCCGAGGACTTGTTACGATGCTTGTGTGTTTCGAAATCTTGGAATGCCACCATCCATGACAAAAACTTTATCAAATCCCATCTCGAACGCTCCATCCAAACCAATTCTTTTGGCTCTCTTTTAGTAACTGCAGGTAATTACCACGACGGGAGGAAGTTGAAGTTCTCTACTATTTACAACGACGGTACTATAGAACGAGCCACGGGAATCAGACAGTCGCCTTTGCAAGACGTAGAAGGCTGGACTCGTTTTCCTTACACGTTGGTCTCATGCAATGGGATAATTTGCATTCGCACCGAGACGGTCGACAAGGTCGAGGAATTTGTTTTGTGGAATCCGTCAATTCAAAAGTTCAAAAAGATACCCTCCCCAACGTTTGAGCAGCCTCCATCGTCAGATATATATTTGCACTGTCGCTATGGATTCGGGTATGATTCAGCAAACGACGACTATAAACTTTTGGGAATTGCAATGTTTTTTGTTAATTGGGACTTGAATATTTCTGTGCACCAATATCAAATTTATAGCCTAAAATCCAACTCATGGAGAAAGATTAAAAACATGCCGCGCGATGAGTTTCAATTAGCTATGAGTGAGATCGTGTTTTCGAACGGTTCTCTAAGTTGGCAGGCATATAACGTATTAGATGAAAAATTCTATGTTGTCACCTTTGAGCTTGCCAGTGAGAAATATCACTGGTTTCCCAACCCGGTTGATAGGGATGGTGATATTTGGCTTGTAGAGGTCTTGGGAGACTCGCTATGTGTTGTTCGTTGGTGCATCAGAGAAGCTTGGATTATGAAGGAACATGGATCTTGGACCCTGCTTTATTCGATTGGGTGGAGCGATGTGTTTCGTCGTGGTTATTGGAAACCTGTGCTGCTGTCAAAGAATGGTGAAAGTGTTCTTGTGCAAATAGACTTTAGAAAGTTTGTTTGGCTTGATTTAGAGAAAAAAAGTTGGAAAGAAGTTGAAATTGGTGGTCCACACGATGGTGTCACCGCAACCATTTGCACGCGGAGCCTTTGCCTTCTTGATGGCGACCCTGTTATTGTTGAGAGGATCAAGAATCCCTTCTCGAGGTTTTCTCCTCCACTACTAGATCAAGAATCCCTTCTCGCCAATACTGAGTGACACTACAATTCACTCAAAACTCGCAACGTGGCAAGTTTAAATATAATCTTTTATCATTTTTTTTTATACATCACATTCTCATAACTAATTTTATACTAATTAATATCCATCATAAAATCAATTTAATTTCTTGTTATCCCCTTTTTTCTTCCCAAGTGTTCCCTCCAATTTATATTTTTCTGTAGTACTCTTCATTTTATTCCCTCCCTGAATTGACTGGGGCTTTTTGGGGCTTTTCAATTTTATACTAATTAATATCCATCATAAAATCAATTGGGGCTTTTTGGTTCTTTAGACAGTACTGAATTGATGATCTGCTTCTGGTTTCTTGCACCTAATAATAATAATAATATCCCATGTTCTTTAGTTAGTAACTAGAAACTGTGCCCGCGCTTTGCTGCGGGCGTTGAATGTATTAGTCGCAACAGACATTAATAGTTTCCACACAAAGAAACTAAAAAGACGTAGTACCTAAGAACCAATGAAGTCAATCTTTGCTTGCTATATATGGATATGCATAATTCATTTGTAGATTGTATTGTGCCACCAATATCATAGTTTCAAGTAATCAACCTACTACACAGAAAAGGGAAAGTAAAAAAGTAGAAGACATAATACTTGATAGTAAGTTTCTGGAAAACCCCATCAATAAAATTGGCGGCAATAGCAAGGGATCAAGCACATAAGCCCGAGGCTGATGAAACACAGAAATCTCTCACCTGCCATCCAAAGGGTAGACAAATATGTATCCATCTTTCTTGTCCGTGACAGGGAGAAATCTTTTTTTATTTTCTGCAGCAACTGAACCATATCAAAAGTGTTCTTTTAGGATATCGGTCAATATTGATCAAAGGAAAGCAACTCACTTCACGTTACGCACATTGTTGCTACTTAAAACATTGTCTAGGATTCAATGTGACATCCAGAAAACTTAGGACTACAATGCTAAACTTAAAAGGAAAAGTACGTAAGAATTGAAACCGTTATAATTCCTTACATAATACTGAATGTCAGTTAGAAGAGCCCAAGAAGCAATTGTTCTTGCTGCTAACAATCGGTGGCCCCCGGATCTATTTGCCAAAGATAGACACCAAATTAGATGGAAACTCAAAAGTGAAAATTGATGGGGCCAGCCAGTTGTCATTCTAGAGGCGGTCTAGCTTCTCACCACTAATTAACATTGCCAACATTCATTTCTTTTTGTATTTCATTTTGTTACGTTTCCGACGTGGGATTTTAACGTTCTCTAGACCAATAGCATCAATGAACACAATACCACAAACCCAAAACTTGATGATTGATTACAAATTTACATGAGGGCAGTAAAAACTAACAATGTTATTTCCACTTTGTTAGTATCATAAATATTCTCATTAGACACTTGTGTACCACTTAAAGCAGGAATTAATGTCTTTCTTGTATCACCCGCTTTGTTGCTAGCCCTAGTTTTTTTGCGCATTGCAGTTGCAAATTAACATTGCCAAGCAATAAACTGATAAAAGGAAGGGGGAAAATACAACCAAGCCACCTATAGACCAACCAAGCAAAACCAAATGCAAACAAATATACAAATAAGCAAACTTCAAAAGATACAATAGCAAAAAACCAAACACATACAACCACAATCTAAGAATATTTTAATGACAGAAAAGAAAACTGACCTTTTGCGTGGAGGCAATGAGAAAATATAGAAAAGCAAACCACCTATTTGAAAAGGTAAAAACAAAGGACTAAAATCAAACAATGATATATCAGTCTCCAAAATAAGTATACAATATCTATCAAATTTGATGACAAATTTACATGCAATAAGTCACATTATCCTTCCTTCAACTAATGTACATCCTATATTAGACCACACAACGCATGCACTCTAATCACTTCATTGGTGCTCTACCTCATTTGCAAATGTAGTTTTACCTCCACTGAGTTTCGACATGCATGGGAACATATGTTTTTCTTACTAATTTGATTAGATTATAAACTGTTTCAACTAATTCTTGGAATATCATATCTGTAATATCAAACTATAACAGTTGGATTTTACTGGTAAGTAAAACAATTGTATAATGAACAAACAATGAATGAAGAAAGCCAAATAATGACAATGAAAAGAAGAGAATTCAAACATATTGATAATATTAGTTTCAGATTTTGAGAACAGATTTATTCCATTACCTTCTACCCTCCATCTCCCTTTGAGCAACAGAGTAGTCATTAAATTTCATCTTATGGCGTGTGTGCTGTGAGGTTGGTGAAGCCATGTGACCCTAATTTATTTTCTTTTATTTTTTTTTTTTTTTAAATTATACAAATGGTACAGTTTCAACTGTACATGTTTAACCTCGGTGTTTTTCAATTTCAGTTTTACTTCTACCATCCATTAATTTTCCTTTCCAAAATGATTTGAAAAATAAATCTATAGCTACTAACGGTCTATATGCTTGATGCTGTCAGACCATGCAATCTAAAAATTTATGTAAATGCAGAGGTTTGGCTGAAGGAGAGGGCATCAAAGAAATCCAGAAATCCTTCCATGGCAAACTTAGTTGTACACCCATGGCATGTGTGTTTTGTATGCTAGATGCCCTCTCTCTTTTAACAACACACAATAGCTTATGCAAATGCGCAGAGGACTTCAACATGTTTCGTTTAAAATAAATTTACATTTTGTAGCAAATGCATATGGCGAAATAGTCCATAAGTAATCATACTGGCAACCAAATACAACAGTTCAAAAACTTCAATGGAAATATAAATTGCAGAAAAAAAAATCTTGAATTTCCAAACCCACAAAATAAAAAATTCAACCAGATTATGTGTAAGAAGAAATACCAAGAACTGAGAGCTGCAGGCTACCAAAATGCTCATGATCTTGTTTGTGCTGATGAACTAAAAAACTTGAAATCGAATTTACATAGGTAGAAGTTGAGATTCCAATATGAGACAAAACAATCCAAATGAAGACAAGGTGCCTAATATGAAATCAGGGCTCGAAAATAAAATTAAAATTTTTGGGGCAGGTAAAAAACTAATCATTGATTAATTAAGACAAATGACTGAAATTGTCAACTTTTCAAATTATGTATCCTTAGTAAAAAAAAGTGCACACACCTTAAAAGGCTCATTATTTGTTCTGAAGCTAATGCCTGGAACAAACTTCACCCAAACTGGAAACCCCCTAAAGAAAATAGAAACATTCAAAAAGAGATTCATTGACGAAACAAAAAACTGCCGAGGAAAATGATCATTTCCAAAATTCCATTATGAACAAATATATGGACCAATCTTAAGATGAATTAGAGCCCTGCCTTGTAAACCATCTTTGAGCCAACCAATTACACAAATCTAAATAAGAGATGGCAGAAAAGGAATATGAAAAAAAAAATGTGCGTATGAGTTATGCATCTTGCTTGAATGCTATCTATCAATGGTAATTCCCAAATCCACAACCACCAAATCAAAACCCCAAAGCCAAACAGGGCAACTACATATGTATTAAATTCACATACAATTAGAAAGATCAAACTCAAACAAACACTGAAGCACTCAAGCAATTTAGATAATGCTTGACGGATGAAATTCAAACACTAAAATCACTCTGCAACTTATTCACATGAGCTATAACATGTTAAGAATGAGCTATAGCATGCCAAATACCCTTGTCATTACCCACTCCCACTCTCTTTGGGAGGGTTAAATAACAGAGAAAAACACATTATTAGTCATCTTTTACAGGCAAGAAGATAGAAAATAATTATAATTCTATATTAACCCAACTTATGATTTTTGCATATACATTGGTGCATCCATTCCTTGCATATGCATTACTACTGATTACTCAATTTTACGGGCAGGAAGACAGAATTAAAACTAAGAAATGTAAGGAAAAAGAAAATACAGAGAGAGAGAGAGAGAGAGAGAGAAGAACCTGCAAGTAGGTTTTCTCAAAAGCATAATTAGTACCACCACCTGATTTTCGACGGCAGTTGCGGATTTGCGAATGCAAAAATTTGAATTTCCATAAACCCACCACAGTAAAAACCCCAAAATCCTGAGATTTATACCCAAAAAAAACATAATTTGAAAACCAAAGACCAAGGTTAACCGATATAGCAGAATAATTCAACAGAACATGTGCAAATAGTTTATACCAAATCCAAATTCCTAAAATCTACAAAACTCAAACCATAAAATAGATATCAAACATCACAGAAATTAGGGAATCATGTAAACAAAACCGAGGCCTAATTCTCTTTTTCACCGAGAAGAAAATCTAAATAAGGATGTCCCCTTGATTAAGCTCTGAACAAATATGATTATATACCTCAAAATGCAAAGTACCAAGTTCGCACTCCAACGATCCAAAATTCTGAAACATAGTAAATCCATTAGCAATTCTCAAACATGCTAAATTCAGACAGAAGCAGAGCTCGAGCATTTTAAATTCCGCTCCGCTCCTGGAATTTTTGAGATTTGAGCAGAAAATTTGGGAAGGAGAAGAATTTGATCGGAGAGAGTGAAAATTCAATCTACTTCAGGATCAAACACTAAAGTACGAAACTTTACCTTTTCTTCATCCTCACTTTCTCATTCTTCACAACAGAATCAGGTGACAATTAGTAACGTAGAATTGAAAATAGTTGATTAAAAGCATCAAACTTTCAAAAAGGAAGCTCCTAAGCCATAGGCCAAACGTAATTTATTATTTAAAAATTACAATTTAAATTCAAATCCAACGGCTAAGTGAAATGGCTTAGGAAGTTATAGGAAAAAAAATAGAATTTAAAACAAATATGAAACAAATTTTGTGAAATAGAAGTTATAGGAAAAAAATGGAATTTAAAAAAAATATGAAACAAATTTTGTGAAATATAAGTTATAGGAAAAAATGAAGGAAAAATTGAAACAAATATTATAGATGAAGGAAATATTGGAAAATATATTGAAGGAAATATTGAAGGAAATATTGAAAAATATTGAAGAATGAAATATTGCAAATGAAGTGAAGAATTGAAAGAACTTCACCATATTTATAGAAGAAAAGAAATGTTTAAATTTAAAAAAAAAGAAAAAAAAAAAAAACCCAACGGCTAGCTGAGTCAGCTAGCCGTTATATTAAAAAAAATTCAAACTATTAGTGTCGGTGTGTCGGTTATAACCGACACTAATAGTAAATAAAAAAAATAGCCAGCCATTTGGCCCTTTGAAATTCCGTGGGGCCCTCCCAGACTCCCAAGCCGTCTACCCTAGCCCTCGGTTGGAGATAGGCCTGGCAATTCTTGACACAACCTGATAACCCGACACGACACGACACGAAATTAACAGGTGTTCGGGTCGACACGATAACGAATCGGGTGTTATCGGGTAACCCGATAAGCACCTGTTAAGATAACGGGTTGGTTCGGGTATACACGTGGGTAACACGATACACGATAAGCAGAATATTAATTTAATAATTTTATAACCCTAAAAATACTATAATAATTATATATATTAATTTAACAATTTTATACCCCTAAAAAGTTTAAAACTATAATAATTATATATATATAGATTATATATTTAATTAACTATAATAATTATATATACTATAATAATTATACCCCCAAAATATTAACTAAAATAATTATAATAATTATATATACTATAATAATTATACCCCCAAAATATTAACTATAATAATTATATATATATATATATATAAATTTTTAAATTAAATTTATACCCCTAAAAACTATAATAATTATACGTACAAAATAAATAGATTTAAATCTACATAATATATATATATATATACACCATTGAACTTGATGGGATACACGAAACTAATTTCAGCGATCCAACCGTTAAACTTGTTTGTATATGCTTCGAGATCGCATCAGCAAAAAATCGCAAAAAACAAACATTCAGAGATCAAGTAACAGGACAAAACTTTTTGACGGTTATAAAACAAAAAATCACGATTTAATGGTTATTTTAACTCTGATTTTGATGATTTTTTACAGCTACACTTGTTGACCCTATATGAATACAATGAATGAATTCGATTTTCAATTTAAAATATTTACACTAGAGGATACCACAATATCTTATGTTATACTTAATGAAAGTATAAATAAACTCTAAGTGTTAGTGAATCTATCGTTTTGATGAGATACAAATTCTATGAAACTAATTTCAACGATCCAACCGTCAAACTTGTTTGTATATGCTTCAAGATCGCATACGCCAAAGATCACAAAAAAAAAACATTCAGAGATCAAGTAATGAGACAAAACTTTTCGACGGTTATAAAACAAAATATCATGATTTAACGGTTATTTTAACTCCGATTTTGATGATTTTTTATAACTACACTCCTTTACCCTATACAAATACAATGAATGAATTTGATCGTCAATTTAAAATATTTACACAAGTGGATACCACAAAATCTTATGTTATACTTAATGAAAGTATAAATAAACTCTAAGTGTTAGTGAATCTATCGTTTTGATGGGATACGAATTCTATGAAACTAATTTTAACGATCCAACCGTCAAACTTGTTTGTATATACTTCGAGATCGCATACGCCAAAAATCACAAAAAACAAACATTCAGAGATCAAGTAATGAGACAAAACTTTTCGACGGTTATAAAACAAAAAATCACGATTTAACGGTTATTTTAACTCCAATTTTGATGATTTTTTACAACTACACTCCTTGAACCTATACGAATACAATGAATGAATTTGATCGTCAATTTAAAATATTTACACAAGTGGATACCACAAAATCTTATGTTATACTTCATGAAAGTATAAATAAACTCTAAATGTTAGTGAATCTATCGTTTTGATGGGATACGAATTTTATGAAACTAATTTTAACGATCCAACTGTCAAACTTGTTTGTATATGCTTCGAGATCACATATGCCAAAAATCACAAAAAACAAACATTCAGAGATCAAGTAATGAGACAAAACTTTTCGACGGTTATAAAACAAAAAATCACGATTTAACGGTTATTTTAGCTCCGATTTTGATGATTTTTTACAACTACACTCCTTGACCCTATACAAATACAATGAATGAATTTGATCGTCAATTTAAAATATTTACACAAGTGGATACCACAAAATCTTATGTTATACTTAATGAAAATATAAATAAACTGCAAGTGTTAGTGAATCTATCGTTTTGGTGGGATCTGAATTTTATGAAACTAATTTTAACGATCCAACCGTCAAACTTGTTTGTATATGCTTCGATATCGCATACGCCAAAAATCACAAAAAACAAACATTCAGAGATCAAGAAATGAGACAACTTTTCGACGGTTAGAAAACAAAAAATCACGATTTAACGGTTATTTTAACTCCGATTTTGATGATTTTTTACAACTACACTCCTTGACCCTATACGAATACAATGAATGAATTTGATCGTCAATTTAAAATATTTACACAAGTGGATACCACAAAATCTTATGTTATACTTAATGAAAGTATAAATAAACTCTAAATGTTAGTGAATCTATCGTTTTGATGGGATACGAATTTTATGAAACTAATTTTAACGATCCAACTGTCAAACTTGTTTGTATATGCTTCGAGATCACATATGCCAAAAAATCATAAAAAACAAACATTCAGAGATCAAGTAATGAGACAAAACTTTTCGACGGTTATAAAACAAAAAATCACGATTTAACAGTTATTTTAACTCCGATTTGGATGATTTTTTACAACTACACTCCTTGACCCTATACAAATACAATGAATGAATTTGATCGTCAATTTAAAATATTTACACAAGTGGATACCACAAAATCTTATGTTATACTTAATAAAAATATAAATAAACTGTAAGTGTTAGTGAATCTATCGTTTTGGTGGGATCTGAATTTTATGAAACTAATTTTAACGATCCAACCGTCAAACTTGTTTGTATATGCTTCGAGATCGCATACGCCAAAAATCACAAAAAACAAACATTCAGAGATCAAGAAATGAGACAACTTTTCGACGGTTAGAAAACAAAAAATCACGATTTAACGGTTATTTTAACTCCGATTTTGATGATTTTTTACAACTACACTCCTTGACCCTATACGAATACAATGAATGAATTTGATCATCAATTTAAAATATTTACACAAGTGGATACCACAAAATATTATGTTTCACTTAATGGAAGTATAAATAAACTCTAAGTGTTAGTGAATCTATCGCTTTGATGGGATACGAATTCTATGAAACTAATTTTAACGATCCAACCGTCAAACTTGTTTGTATATGCTTCGAGATCGCATACGCCAAAAATCACAAAAAACAAACATTCAGAGATCAAGAAATGAGACAACTTTTCGACGGTTAGAAAACAAAAAATCACGATTTAACGGTTATTTTAACTCCGATTTTGATGATTTTTTACAACTACACTCCTTGACCCTATACGAATACAATGAATGAATTTGATCGTCAATTTAAAATATTTACACAAGTGGATACCACAAAATATTATGTTTCACTTAATGGAAGTATAAATAAACTCTAAGTGTTAGTGAATCTATCGCTTTGATGGGATACGAATTCTATGAAACTAATTTTAACGATCCAACCGTCAAACTTGTTTGTATATGCTTCGAGATCGCATATGCCAAAAATCACAAAAAACAAACATTTAGAGATCAAGTAATGAGACAAAACTTTTCAACAGTTATAAAACAAAAAATCACGATTTAACGGTTATTTTAACTCCGATTTTGATGATTTTTTACAACTACACTCCTTGACCCTATACGAATACAATGAATGAATTTGATTGTCAATTTAAAATATTTACACAAGTGGATACCACAAAATCTTATGTTATACTTAATGAAAATATAAATAAACTCTAAGTGTTAGTGAATCTATCGTTTTGATGGGATACGAATTCTATGAAACTAATTTTAACGATCCAACCGTCAAACTTGTTTTTTATTAGGCTCTTCTTTTCGAGTGTAGATGTAGTACTTAAATGACAAATATGTTTTAATATTTTGAAGTAATATTTATGTGGTAATGTGTGGTATGTGCAAATTTAAGAAAAATATATATTTTTCTTGACGAGTCATAACGGGTCATAACGGGTCGGGTCACTTTACCCGTTGGGTTAAGTGACCCGACCTGTTAAGGACCCGTTAAGATAACAGGTGTGACACGACACGACCCGTTAAGATAACAGGTGTTACACGAAAACGACACGAACACGACAGACACGCCCCTTTGCCAAGCCTAGTTGGAGACGGTTTTAGGGCTATTTTAGGCCCTCTGGCCCTCTGGACCCTTCGGTTGGAGATGGCCTTAGGTACTTAAGCCGAAGGAAGAGCCCAACCCAAAAGACTAGTCCAATAGGTGGAAGGACCCCTTGCACTTAAGTACCACTACATAATTTCTTGTGTAACCGATGTGGGATCATAAAATTACACCACCCTTCGGAAGACTCGACGCCCACAGCGGCACCAGTTGCCAAGTCCCTTAGGAGCCCATACTCCCAATGCGGCACCACTCGTCAAGTCCCGTTGCGTCGGGAACCTAGCTCTGATACCAATGTTAGGTACTCAAGCTCAAGGGAAGAGCCCAACCCAAAAGACTAGTCCAATAGGTGGGAGAACCCTTTGCACTTAAGTACCACTACAAAATTTCTTGTATAGCCGATGTGGGATCATAACATTACCTCACCCTTCGGAAGACTCGACGCCCATGGTGGCACCAGTCGCTAAGTCCCCCGTCGCCAAGTCCCTTGGGAGCCCATACTCCCAAGGCGGCACCACTCGCCAAGTCCCGCAGCGTCGGGAACCTAGGCTCTGATACCAATGTTAGGTACTCAAGCCCAAAGGAAGAGCCCAACCCAAAAGACTAGTCCAATAGGTGGAAGTACCCCTTGCACTTAAGTACCACTACACAATTTCTTGTGTAGCCGATGTGGGATCATAACACATTTTCACTGCCGCAAAGGGACAAAGCCCTGAACTCGGAGCTCAATGGCAAAGCATAGTGTTTAACTAGGGAAAGCAAAGAAGCGATCTTTAGGAGAGGGAGGAAAATTCGATATGGGTTCATGTGTGGGTGCATCAGTGATTGTTCGACGGATTTAACTGAGATGATGAAGAGGAATGGGGTAAGCAGCGCTGGGGCTAGGTTGAGAGAAATGGAGAGATAAGTCTCTTGAATTTGAAAGAAATGAGAGAGAAATGGTGCTAGGGTTGTAGGAAATGAGCTTACAGAGTGAGAAAAGGGAAGGATGGGGGATTTGATGGATGGTTATCGAGAGAGTCGGGAGATAGAAAGAGGGAAAGAAATGGCGGTGGCAATTTTGTAAATAAAGTGAAATTCAACTCAATTCAACGGACACAATTACCCCCTAACTTTTAAGAATTACCTTCCCAACCCAGCCCAGATCTGATGGTTTTGTTGTAAATAGCGTGAAATCGAATGACATTTTCTTAACTGTAGCCATGAACAGGCCAATTGTTGTGCTAGGATAACACCAAACCTTATGGAACCAACTCAAGCTAACCCACAAGAAATTTATCAAATGAAAATACAAGAACAATATAGAAAATAACACCAAGATTTTAACGAGGTTCCTCCACAGTCAGTGTAACTGGAGTACGTCCTCGGAGCAGTAGGAGCTCACCCAATAATCCACTATCAACCAAATGGGAGTTTACAAAGTGTTGGCAATCTCACAACCCAAATAACCCAATACACCCAATAACTCTCACACTCTAAAGAAACAAATAGAGAAAGAAATATAGTGATTAATTTCTTCTCTATACAAAGCTCAAAGCTATTACAACAATAACACTTTGATGGAGTGAGAACTATCCAATGAAAGGAACAACAACTCCTTCTCTGAAAATGGTACTGCAGCAGTACCTTCTTTCTCTCCCTCTCTTCTCTTCGGCTCCCCAATTTTTCTGCTCTTTTTTTTTTCTTCTTCTGAAACAAAAGGGCAGCAGCTCTCTTGTCTCTCACTCTACCACACAACCGAATGGAAGAAAGCAACCAAACCCTCCATTATTAAGGAGCCAAAACTCACGGGTGGTAAACAACAAAAAAAGACAACCCATATTTTCTTCCCCAAAACAAGGAAATATGTTGTCCACTTTTGATTTGTTTATTCTAAAGTATATGGCCACTTGGCCACATAATCCAACAATCTCCACCTTGGCCAAGTTCCGAAAACGCCATGATAAGCCAACCAACACAATTAGCACACAACATCACTCCCAAACACTAGCAAGAGAACAACTCATGCCGAGCCAAATGCTCCAAAACTCCTACTGCTCAACGCCGTCTTTATATAGGCATAATGTGAGCCAAGTTCAAACAGTGAACAAACTTGGCTACACCAACAACCTTAGTCAACATATCAGCGGGGTTGTCTTTAGATGGAATCTTCTGGAGAATGATTTCCCCTTCACCAACAATTTCACGAACAAAGTGATAACGCACATCTATGTGCTTGGTCCTCGCATGATGAACCTGATACTTAGCCAAATAAATGGCACTCTGACTATCACAATGTACCTCCACATGCTTCTGATCAACCCCCAAATCTCTAATCAGCCCATGTATCCAAATGGCCTCCTTTATAGCTTCAGCAACTGCCATATATTCAGCCTCTGTAGTAGACAAGGCAACAGACGACTGCAAAATGGACCTCCAACAAACTGGCCCTTTAGCCATAGTAAACACATAGCCTGTAGTAGACTTCCTTCCATCCAAATCACCTGCATAATCTGAATCAACATAACCAACTGCAAAATGACCAATACCAGAGTCATCCCTCTCAAAGCATAAACCAACATCTCGAGTACCATGGAGATATCTCAATATCCACTTAGCTGCTTGCCAGTGCTCTTTACCTGGATTATGCATATATCGACTCACCATGCCAACTGCATGAGCAATATCCGGTCTAGAGCATACCATTGCATACATCAAACTACCAACCAAATTTGCATATGGTATATTTTTCATTTGCAGCTTCTCTTTATCATTTTTAGGACACTGTAGAGAACTCAATTTAAAATGAGGAGCCAAAGGGGTACTAACCGGTTTGGTTGAATCATGAACTCCAAACTTCCGAATCAACTTCTCAAGGTATTGTCTTTGATTCAAACTGACCAAACCCTTCTCTCTATCTCTAGTGATCTCCATGCCAAGGATCTGCTTCGCTTCACCAAGATCCTTCATCTCAAACTCATTCTTCATTCGCTTCTTCAATTTTTCAATATCTTCAACATTCTTTGAGGCAATCAACATATCATCAACATATATCAACAAATAAATGAAAGACCCATCTTGCAACTTCTTGAAGTACACACAATGATCATATTGACTTCTAGAATAATTTTCGCCTCTCATAAATTTATCAAACCTCAAATACCATTGCCTTGGAGATTGCTTCAAGCCATATAGTGATTTCTTCAATTTGCAAAACAAGTTCTCCTTCCCTTTCACTATATACCCATCCGGTTGACACATATAAATCTCTTCATTCAAATCACCATGTAGGAAAGCCGTTTTCACATCAAGTTGCACAAGCTCAAGATCATACTGTGCAACAAGAGCTAACATAATGCGAATTGAGGAGTGTTTCACAACCGGAGAAAAGATTTCATTGTAGTCAATGCCCTCCTTTTGTGCATACCCTTTAGCAACTAATCTTGCTTTGAATCTCACATTGCTTTTCTCATCAGCATCTTCCTTCTTGGCATACACCCATTTGCAACCGATAGCTTTCTTGCCCTTAGGCAATTTAGCTAACTCCCAAGTCTTGTTCTTCAAGAGAGAATTCATTTCATCACCCATGGCATTTGGTGCGAAAATAAATTAACGCACAAATTTAAACCCTATTTGTGACAATTGTAGTATAGATGTAAGTAGGGTATCGTTCTAGGCCGGGGATTAACTAGGGATGCTAACCAAAGTAAAATTAAATTAAAAACGTAAAAAACAAAATTTAAAACATTAAACTAGACTCAAGACACTTAACTAGAATAACTCAAAATAATTCAAAATTCAAGAAAACACAAACTAAATTGATTTCTAACAAATTTAACACTTTAAAATAAATGGGGGATTGATTTTTATGAAAAGTAAATTAAACTTAAATAAATTACAGAATTGACAAAAACATAAAATTAAGGTAAAATGATAAATGACGGACTGGCTAGAGGATTATTCTCCACACATGCCACATATGCAACCTAAATTGATTTTCAGTTGTTCTTTCAATAAATTGTAAATTCTCAACGCCCCAAGTTAATTAGGTCCGCTTAAATTAACCTTCAGATTTTCCTACTTTTATTAGGTTGGATGATTGCATACGACAACCCAAAACATTCCCTACAAGTTCCCTACATGAATTGCATAATAGAGATACAAGCAAGAATCATTAAGTTTTATGAAAATCATAAGCATTGACGAGGCACTTGTTACTATGAATTGCATGAAACTTATGCCAAGAATTTACCTAACGCGATCGTTTATAAGCGACCTTCACTACTTGTGAATATAAGTTCATAACGATTAGGTGAAATTCACTTATATTCTAGCATCAAATTCATGCATGTAAATTAAGTATGCATCCTTAATCGACATACAAAAATAAGTTATCAATCAAGCAGTTAAACAAATTAAATCACAACTCAGAAATCACAACTGAAGGTAATCAATTCAAATTACAAATATATCCATGGTTTTGAATTAAACTCTAGCCAAAATAAAATTAGTTACACATTATTAAAATTAAAACAGAAATTAAACTTGAGTTTGGAAAGATTTAACCGAGAGAGGAATTTCTTCCTCTGTCCCCGTGCTGATTCCTTCGTGCTGACCTCCTGCGTGTCGCGCTCTGGCTGCTTCTGTGCTGCCAGGAAGGCAGCACCGCCTCAAGCTCCCTCCGTGTCTCCAGCTGCCAAAAGGCAGCTTTCCTTATTCCCCCCCCCCCGAGGTCCTTCACGTACTGACCTCTCTCTCTCGCTTCTTTATTCCCGCTGCTGCACGAGGGCAGCACTCCTGCTCCAACCCCTGCTAGCCGCGCCCTCTCCTAGCTGCACAAGGCAGCTGTCCGTTTCTGCGTCCCCCTTCTCTTGCTTTTATTATTTTGTTTTCTTCTCTTTGTTCCTTCGCTGCCAGGAAGGCAGCGTTCTTCCTCTTCTTTCTCCCCCCCTGGCGTGCTGACCGCCAGCTGCCTTCGTCCTACCCGTGGAGAGCAGCTCCACTCCTTCACAATTTCAGCGCATGCTGCTCCTCTCTTCGCAAGCTGCCCAGCTCGCTTCAGCGCTGCCAAAAGCTTAAGGCAGCTGCTTCTTGTTGATTTCCACGCAAACTTCTTCGCTCTGTCACGCTGCCAAATCCCAAACTCTCTCGCTGCAACTGGCAGCGCCCGAGACCTTTCTTTGCTTCAGCTCCTGCGCTCCACTGCTAGCTGCACAAAGGCAGCTCTTCTCCGCGCTGACAAGCTCCTTTTGCTGCCAGGCAGCACGCTCATTTTCCTCTGCCTCGAGGGCCTTCTTTCCTCTTTCCACGCCAAGGGCAGCCCCGAGGCTTCCTCCAAGTTGTCTCTCCCGTCACCAGCCCGCTGCTCTCCCTGCAAGCTGCCCACGGTAGCCTATTATTTGCTGTCTTCTTTCTCTGCTGGGAAGGCAGCTCCTTCCCTTCTTCTGCCCCTCGGTACTGACTGCACCTCTCCTGGTTCCTGCCCCCAGGTTTCTCGCAAGCTGCCTTATGGCAGCTCTCTGTACAGCTGCCCGAGGACTCTATGCGAACTTCTTTCCTATTTCCCTCCCCCTTACTGTTTTTCTCCTCCGTCAGTAATGGCAAGGCAGCTTGCTGCCTTGCTTTCCTTTCCGTCCTCCCCCCTCGTTCTGCGCTGCACAGAAGCTCCCTTTAAGGCCCGAGACCTCCCACTTCTTTCTGCTTCCTGCCAGGCGCACCCAACCTTTATTTTTTTATATCTTATTTTATCCTTAAAATGCCGACACCTCCAACTCACCATCTGCACCTTCACTTTCTTTTATTTATCTTCCTTCTAGTGCTCCACCATTCCGTTCATTTTCCACTCTTTCATTTGTTTATCATTTCCACTCTTCCATTTGCTCCCCCCTGTCTTGCTCTTTATTCTTTCATCATGCTTTCCTTTTCTTCTTATTTCTGGTAGCTCAGCTGTGCTTCCCCCACCTTGCATTATTTATTTTCTGTTTATTATTTTTATTCTTTCTGTAAAAATATTTTCTTAAGTTAAAACAATAAAATAAGTGAGAAAAATAGAAATGACGAATTTATTACTTAAAATTACACTTGTGCTATTTTTATTTTCTTAGCTAGATAAATTTGATAAAACACAAAAACAAAGCAAATAACTCAAAAATATAAGAAACTAACTAAGAAAAGACGAGAGAATTTGATGTAAAATATGTATAAATATGAGCTTATCAAATACCCCCACACTTAGCTTTTGCTAGTCCTCGAGCAAAACAAACTAAAACATAAAAAGTAATAACATGAAAATTATTAGCTTCCCCCTATGTGACCCTCATAGAACTTCATTTAAGAACACAATCATCAAGAACCATAGCTAACACCAACAAACTAATCCAAGTTCATTTTCCTAATTAAAATATTAGCAGTAATCTTTGAAACATCCTTGAAGTGTAGTGTGTGAGATAGCCAAGTTAATGCAATTTCAAAATTTTTATTTTTTTATTTTTAAATCACCATATGCAAACTAGCAACCTTCTCACTGGATACACACTCAATCACACATGTGTTTAGTTTTAATGTGTTTCGCTCAAAGAATCAAATGTGAAATTTCTACCATAAGCTTGCATAAAAATCACTTCTCCACAGTCATATTTGCAAAACTTAAATCAAGAGGGCTTTTATTGGATGTAATGAGGCTTAGGGATAGGGTTATTGAAACGAAAGAATAGGAAAACACAAGTTCCAAGCTACATTGCAAGCAATTCTTTTGTTTAGATTTATAAGAACTCAAACTTTCCAGCTATTCTTCAAGTCACCAACCACACCCAAAAACTGAAACTTTTAAAAACTTTTTATTTTCTTTGTATACAATCTTTCTTTCTCTTTTCCTTTTCTTTTCTTTCTTTCTTTCTTTTTTTTTTTTTTTTTTTTTTAATACAAACATGAAACAAATATGAAAAACCCCCACACTTATTCTTTTGCCAAACACCTTCAAAGTACTTCACAAACATTTCTCATAAGACAATCTCGCATTGCTCGCTTGGAAAGGGTAAGGAAAAATATTTATTTCAGGCATAAGGGTAGACATATCTGGTGATAAGAAAGAAAAGGCTCACAAATACGGCTCAAATTGGCAATCTAATGATATCATTTTTCTTTGGGAAACAAGGTTATTTGGGCCATGGTGGTAAACCTAATGCCTCTATCATTTTCAAGTTCATGCAATCAATGACAAAAATTTCGAAAGATCGTTATGCAAGTTCTAGAGATGTATCTCACATAAGTTCATCACACATGAAAGAATAGGAGTGTATGAAAAATGCACACACTTTCAATAGGCTCAAAAACTCACATAGGATGTATATGGTCACTAAATTCACATATGGAGCTTTAAATCATGCTTTAATTTCACATCAACAAGGCTATGTGCATTTGGTTTTTCAAAGATGAACAAAAATGTACAAACTAACACGAGAATAAGGAATTTCACACAACACATGTTAACTAAGTTCTTGATCATCATGGTTCAAATTTTATCCAATTATATCATTGGGTCGAGAAACTAACAAAAATCTAATTCAAAACAATAAGGAAAACAAGGAAATATTTTTGGATTTTTTAAATTTTTCGATTTTTTTTTTTTTTTTTTAATTAAAACAAAACTAATTAAGAAAACAAAGCAATAACATGGAAACAAATGAAACCAGTTCAAAGTCGAAGGTACAAAAATTTTCAATTTGGTTATTTTTCATACTCTTTACCCCCACACTTAAACTAGACATTGTCCCCAATGTCAGAAAATATAATAAAATGCAAATAACAAATAAAAATAAAGTAGATAAATATAAAGAAACAAAATAAAGCAATAGGACTGAAAACTTCCCTAATTTGCAGAAAATCAAGCGATGACCCCCAAGCTAAAATTCTGCAATCAACTTCAAGGGTGGAAATAACCAAAAGTTCCTGCAAAGAAAAGAAATAAATCAGTTAAGTAACACAAGAAAATGAAAAAAAATTGCAAACGAAAAATTGAAAATGAAAATAACAGACAATGAAAAGAACTAATAGGTGATCATTGGTCCTGTTTGGTGACTTTCCACAGTTTTGAACTTGAACTGGCCTCGGAACTTCTTAGCAAGGAAAATGAGACTTGATTGGTGGTGTTGTTGAAGCTTCTCGAGCTCTTGGTTTCAACTCGGACTCCTTCTGCCGGGTTGATTGAGTCTGCAGGCTACATTCTTCTCTTTTTGTTCTTCAGCATGGCAGGTAGGCACGAGGAAGAGGTGGGTGTCTGCTTCTTTGTTCAATCTGTCCAAGTGCCGACCGATTTCCTTTCTTTCACCCTGACTCGTAGCCAAGAGCAAGGGTAAAGGAAAAGCGTGCCATGAGATATCTTTGCCTCTGACTCTGATGATATGGGATACTTTTGGTTTTGAAGAAGTATCGTTCCACAGGTGTATGCTTGAACTGGGCTGGGGAACTTCTTAGCAAGGAAAATGAGACTTGATCTTGAAGATGAAGCAGCACCTTGTCTCCACATGCTTCAAGTAACATTTTCACTTGCCTTGGCTGTTCTCCAGGCAGATGTGGCGTCTTCTTCGGAAGTACATCAATGGTTGATGAAGAGCACTCGAGAGCAATGTTAGGTAAGCAATCAGGAAGGATTTCCAGGCAGTCGGTTCTTAGATTGGAAGAATGACACCGAATGCTGGCTGATTGCCCGCTTTCTCCTTATCACAAAGACAAGGACAAGGACAGGGAGAAAGCGTGATATGAGATACTCTTGCTTTCAACCTTCATGATATGAAATACTCTAGCTCTAGATGACTTATTTGCAAAGGTATCCCAGGGAATGAGAAACACAGAGAAACTCGAGAGGGTTTGTTGGAAAGGCATTTTCGGATATGAAAAATTTCGGAGATGAAGAAGTGTTGAGAGAGTTTGCCTTTGCTGTTGAAGGCGAAGGTAGACGTTTATAGAATTTTTCTTCACAACCGAAACTATTCATTTACCCCTGTCGGCAGCCGGTGGATGGATGAACAGTACAGGTCACGCGCTTTCTGAAAAAGCCACCCGTAATTTGCGCAAAGCTGACAGCGCGCGTGACGAGTGACGACAAAATTGGAAAAGCTGTTCGCCTCGTGATTCCTGACCGCTCCGACTTTTGATAAAGACGCCCGACTTTTGAGAGAGCGGCGTCCGACTTTTGAGAAAGGAACCGATTTTTGAGACGGAGTCCGACTTTTGAGAACGGCGACGCCGCTTTTGAGAAAAGAATCCGGCTTTTGAGAAAGGAGCCCGGCTCTTCGATTTGCGAGAGGGCGCCTCTTCGACTGCTGAGTGATGCCTCAACGATTTCTTCTTCTTATAAGAACGCTCATTTTTTGTTCCACAACACACTTAAGCTCCCCCTGTAAACACTTCATCTGGTAAACGTTCCCTCCTGTAAACACTCCCTCTTGCATTTTCTTTTAATCTTGATCAGTCCAACTCTTCATTCTCAACACCTTCAAATATGTCTTGCCCCTCTGACCGTCGCCTTAACTTGAATGTTGGGGAAGATAGTGATATATCTTCTCCAACCAACATTTGGCAGCCATCCTTCATATCCCCAAATGGTCCTCTTACAGTTGGGGATTCCATGATGATGAACGAAACAACCGCATCGGTGGTGGCCAGAAATCTGCTCACTCCTAGAGACACTAGGATACTTTCCAGGCGGTCCGACGAACTGGCTGTTCAGGACTCTATGGCCTACAGCGTCCGATGCGCAGGTTCAGTATCAAACATGGGCCAGCGCCTTCTTGCACGAACCCGTCAGGTGGAGTCGTTGATGGCTGAAGTGGCTAGTCTTCGGCAGGAGGTCAGAGTGCTTAGGCATGAGAACAGGGATTTGCACATGCTCGCAACCAATTACTCCACAAGCATGAAGAGGAAGCTGGATCAGATGCAGGAGTCCGAAGTGCGGATTCAGAGTGATCATCAACGGTTTATGGCGTTACTCCCGAGGTTTATGATGCCTTCGTCCTCGGGTGCAGCACCAAGTATTGAGGCTCTGAATGATCCAACTCTGGCGCTTCGTCTTTCTAGGGCTCCGTCGACCTCCGAGGCACCACCAACCAACGACCAATGAAAGCTATTAGTTTAATTTATTGTAAAATATTTATGCATTTTCAGTTTATTTAATTATATATATAAATATAAGTATTTTTGTGTTGTTTTTTTTATTTTTTATTTTTTTTACTTTTTTATTTTATTTATATGAATGTTTATGGTTTTTTTTTTTATGTAACAATGTAAAATAAGTAAAACAAAGTAAAAAGACTAAGTTTAACTTTCTAAACAAAAATCACAACTAAATAAACAAAACAAAATGAAATCAACGAAAAAAAAAATCAACGTAAAATAAATTCACACAAGAGCCAACAAACAATGAAAGAACTAAATAAAGTAAAATAAATTCAGTAAAGAGAAGGGATTAGGAATGCAAATCTGATTGTGGGTGATTCCTAGGCCTCCCTTCATTATTCAAATGCATGGGCTTATCATTGAACGGACGGTGGTACTTGAAATGATCCGACAACGGTCTAAGTTCTAATGACGGTGCCTGAATCATCAAAATTAGAAACAAGTTAGTATAAATTAAAATTAAAAATGGAGAAGATGGCTTACATTCTCGATCAAACTCAATCACAAACACCACATCTTGGAATGTTTCAGGGACTTTGCACTTAGCCAGATTGCATGTGATGATTGTGACATGGCCCCTGTTATCAAACTCAATTTCCTTGGCATTGATTGTCTCATGTACAGCTTCTTTGATATGTTCAACAAATTCTCCGGCCACCTCCTTTTCTGGAATCCCTCTTCTTGGTGTACACGTCTCTTTGAACGTTTCAATACCATCGGGAACTTGATTTGGTACACCAAGAATTTGGATATCACTTTGCACCTTGGGAAGATCTTCCACAACGTATTTTTCATTCACTTCTTCCTTGGGATTTAAAAACCTGCAAGGAAAAAGGACATTTGGTGGAACGATGTCAGAATGAATTGAACTTAGAACCTCCTCACCTGAGTTGGACGGCATAAAGACTTGAGGGGTTTGCGATAAGAATTCTTCTAAACTGCCCAAGTCGTCATCCTCATCTTCTTATTGAAGCGGCAATTCATCCATGTCCGGGCCATGTTTGGATGGTTCTGGAACAACTTCATACTCCATGTCACCTTCCAAAGCATTGACTTCATCGATTTCCATTTCTCCCCTTGAATTTGCAAATGTGGAGTTGGAGAGTTCTCTTTGATCTTGAATTTGTGCCATGATTTCCAAAATCTGCCCAACTTGCTCCTCCAATTCGTCCACTCTTCTGACTCGGTCTTGCATCTCCTGGTTTTGATTTTCTACTCCCTGATTCAAAGAGGTGAGTAAATTATTAAGTGTATCATTATCCAAGGATGTACCTGAATTGAATTGGGGAGATTGTTGTGGTGGATGTGGTGGTGCACATGGCCATTGATAGTACTCCTCTGATGGCTGTAATTGTTCTTCGTTTTGTGAGCCCTGCACCAAAGAAATTAATTCATCAAGCCTTTGATTATAATCCACGGGCATACTTTGATTTGATTGGAATTGTTGTGGGGGATGATGTGGTAGCTGCATAGGTCTTGAATAGAATTCGTCTTGCTGCCAATATCCACTTTGTTGAAAGTGTTGAGGTTCTCCCCACATGTAATCTGAATAATCTCTCCAATCTGAATTGTAAGCATTGGAAAACATGTTGCCCCTTGATTGGTTATGGCCTTGATATCCCCAAACATCTTCATTTGCAGAAAATTGAGGACCTTGATATCGTTGCCCATAGGGCACATCAAGTGTAGGGACACTTGGCATTGTGGTCCGTTCGGCATTATGAGTTAATTGAGCAGTGAGTTGTGCCAATAGATCTTGAATGCTAGTAGAATCCAGGTCTTGCTCCATTTGTACCTTAATTCAAAGAAAGAAAAATAAATCAAATATCAAAAGTAACATACACAAACACAAATAAACATAAGCAAAAACAAAAATAAAAGGATTAGCAAATTTGCTAATCCCCGGCAACGGCGCCAAAAATTTGGTGCGAAAATAAATTAACGCACAAATTTAAACCCTATTTGTGACAATTGTAGTATAGATGTAAGTAGGGTATCGTTCTAGGCCGGGGATTAACTAGGGATGCTAACCAAAGTAAAATTAAATTAAAAACGTAAAAACCAAAATTTAAAACATTAAACTAGACTCAAGACACTTAACTAGAATAACTCAAAATAATTCAAAATTCAAGAAAACACAAACTAAATTGATTTCTAACAAATTTAACACTTTAAAATAAATGGGGGATTGATTTTTATGAAAAGTAAATTAAACTTAAATAAATTACAGAATTGACAAAAACATAAAATTAAGGTAAAATGATAAATGACGGACTGGCTAGAGGATTATTCTCCACACATGCCACATATGCAACCTAAATTGATTTTCAGTTGTTCTTTCAATAAATTGTAAATTCTCAACGCCCCAAGTTAATTAGGTCCGCTTAAATTAACCTTCAGATTTTCCTACTTTTATTAGGTTGGATGATTGCATACGACAACCCAAAACATTCCCTACAAGTTCCCTACATGAATTGCATAATAGAGATACAAGCAAGAATCATTAAGTTTTATGAAAATCATAAGCATTGACGAGGCACTTGTTACTATGAATTGCATGAAACTTATGCCAAGAATTTACCTAACGCGATCGTTTATAAGCGACCTTCACTACTTGTGAATATAAGTTCATAACGATTAGGTGAAATTCACTTATATTCTAGCATCAAATTCATGCATGTAAATTAAGTATGCATCCTTAATCGACATACAAAAATAAGTTATCAATCAAGCAGTTAAACAAATTAAATCACAACTCAGAAATCACAACTGAAGGTAATCAATTCAAATTACAAATATATCCATGGTTTTGAATTAAACTCTAGCCAAAATAAAATTAGTTACACATTATTAAAATTAAAACAGAAATTAAACTTGAGTTTGGAAAGATTTAACCGAGAGAGGAATTTCTTCCTCTGTCCCCGTGCTGATTCCTTCGTGCTGACCTCCTGCGTGTCGCGCTCTGGCTGCTTCTGTGCTGCCAGGAAGGCAGCACCGCCTCAAGCTCCCTCCGTGTCTCCAGCTGCCAAAAGGCAGCTTTCCTTATTCCCCCCCCCCGAGGTCCTTCACGTACTGACCTCTCTCTCTCGCTTCTTTATTCCCGCTGCTGCACGAGGGCAGCACTCCTGCTCCAACCCCTGCTAGCCGCGCCCTCTCCTAGCTGCACAAGGCAGCTGTCCGTTTCTGCGTCCCCCTTCTCTTGCTTTTATTATTTTGTTTTCTTCTCTTTGTTCCTTCGCTGCCAGGAAGGCAGCGTTCTTCCTCTTCTTTCTCCCCCCCTGGCGTGCTGACCGCCAGCTGCCTTCGTCCTACCCGTGGAGAGCAGCTCCACTCCTTCACAATTTCAGCGCATGCTGCTCCTCTCTTCGCAAGCTGCCCAGCTCGCTTCAGCGCTGCCAAAAGCTTAAGGCAGCTGCTTCTTGTTGATTTCCACGCAAACTTCTTCGCTCTGTCACGCTGCCAAATCCCAAACTCTCCCGCTGCAACTGGCAGCGCCCGAGACCTTTCTTTGCTTCAGCTCCTGCGCTCCACTGCTAGCTGCACAAAGGCAGCTCTTCTCCGCGCTGACAAGCTCCTTTTGCTGCCAGGCAGCACGCTCAGTTTCCTCTGCCTCGAGGGCCTTCTTTCCTCTTTCCACGCCAAGGGCAGCCCCGAGGCTTCCTCCAAGTTGTCTCTCCCGTCACCAGCCCGCTGCTCTCCCTGCAAGCTGCCCATGGTAGCCTATTATTTGCTGTCTTCTTTCTCTGCTGGGAAGGCAGCTCCTTCCCTTCTTCTGCCCCTCGGTACTGACTGCACCTCTCCTGGTTCCTGCCCCCAGGTTTCTCGCAAGCTGCCTTATGGCAGCTCTCTGTACAGCTGCCCGAGGACTCTCTGCGAACTTCTTTCCTATTTCCCTCCCCCTTACTGTTTTTCTCCTCCGTCAGTAATGGCAAGGCAGCTTGCTGCCTTGCTTTCCTTTCCGTCCTCCCCCCTCGTTCTGCGCTGCACAGAAGCTCCCTTTAAGGCCCGAGACCTCCCACTTCTTTCTGCTTCCTGCCAGGCGCACCCAACCTTTATTTTTTTATATCTTATTTTATCCTTAAAATGCCGACACCTCCAACTCACCATCTGCACCTTCACTTTCTTTTATTTATCTTCCTTCTAGTGCTCCACCATTCCGTTCATTTTCCACTCTTTCATTTGTTTATCATTTCCACTCTTCCATTTGCTCCCCCCTGTCTTGCTCTTTATTCTTTCATCATGCTTTCCTTTTCTTCTTATTTCTGGTAGCTCAGCTGTGCTTCCCCCACCTTGCATTATTTATTTTCTGTTTATTATTTTTATTCTTTCTGCAAAAATATTTTCTTAAGTTAAAACAATAAAATAAGTGAGAAAAATAGAAATGACGAATTTATTACTTAAAATCACACTTGTGCTATTTTTATTTTCTTAGCTAGATAAATTTGATAAAACACAAAAACAAAGCAAATAACTCAAAAATATAAGAAACTAACTAAGAAAAGACGAGAGAATTTGATGTAAAATATGTATAAATATGAGCTTATCAGCATTGCACCACCTCTTCTTCTCCTAACTCTCAATAGCTTCCTCAAAATTGGATGGAATCTCTTCAGTGATAATAGGAAGAGCAAAAGCAACATAGTCACTATACCGAGCTGGCTTGGTAATTTGCCTATTTCCTCTGTTCTTGGCAATAGACTCTTGAGGTGAAATTTCCTCTTCAACTTGAATAGAATCTTCAAGTTCAACTTCTTCAACATCCTCATGGTCTCCAACTTCTTCACTTGTAGTGGCATCGACATCAGCGGAAATAGGATTTGAAGTACTAGAGGCAACTTTCTCAAGCTCCACCTGTTGGACATCTTTCACATTCTTCTCAGAGACTTTGTACATACTTTCTTCATCAAATGTCACATCTCTACTAATTACCAGTTTCTTCATCTCTGGACACCACAACCTGTAACCTTTGACACCACTACTAAAACCAAGAAAGATAGCCTTTTTGGCTCTAGGATCAAGTTTATTTTCAGTCACATGAAAATAAGCAGGTGAACCAAAAATACGGATATAGTCATAATCAGAAGAAGGTTTTCCAAACCATACCTCCATTGGTGTCTTACCCTGAACAGCAGCTGAGGGTAACCGGTTGATGATGTGACATGCATAATTAACTGCCTCTGCCCAAAATGACTTGCTTAAACCCGATTGAGACAACATACATCTAACCTTCTCAAGCAAGGTTCGATTCAATCTTTCTGCAACTCCATTTTGTTGTGGAGTTCCCTTGACACTGAAATGTCTCACAATTCCTTCCTCTTTGCAAACTTTAAAGAAAGGATCGGATGTGTATTCACCACCATTATCCGATCTTAAAATCTTAATCTTTCTCCCAGTCTGGTTCTCAACCATTTTCTTCCAACCTAAGAAAATGTTTAACACCTCACTCTTGTGCTTCATAGTGTAGACCCAAGACCTTCTTGAATAATCATCAACAAAGGTCACGAACCAATGTCTACCACTCAAAGAGGGAGTCTTTGTAGGACCCCAAACATCCGAATGCACATAATCAAGAATGCCCTTCGTCTGATGTACAGCAGTACCAAACTTCACTCTAGTTTGCTTCCCCAAGACACAATGCTCGCAGAAATCAAGCTTACAAGTCGTGGCACCTTTTAGAAGGCCTTGTTTCACAAGCCCTTGTAGAGCTTTCTCACCGGCATGGCCTAATCTCATATGCCATAGTCTAGTAGTATCTGAATCAGATGTGCCCATATTTTCAGAGACTACATTTGCTTCACCTGTCACAGTGCTTCCCTGCAATAAATACAAATGGCCACATCGAGGAGCTTTCATCACAACAAGTGCACCATAAGTAACTTTTAATGTCTGTCCATCTGAATGAAACCTGAAGCCCTTGGATTCCAAAGTACCCAAAGAAATAAGATTTTTCTTCAAATTCGGTACATACCGAACACCTGTCAACTCTTTAACCATGCCATCATGCAACTTCAAACGAACTGTACAAATCCCTTTTGTTGTGCAAGGATTGTCATCTCCCATGAACACAACGCCACCATCAAACTCTTTCAAGCTTGAAAACCAATCCTTGTGAGGAGTCATATGATGAGTACAACCCGTATCCAACACCCATTTAGTAGCACAATCAAATGATGAGGAAGTGGTTAAAGCAAAATCAGAAAAATCTGTTTCAACCTCTGCAACATTGGCTTCAGAACTTTCTTTTCCTTTGGTCTTCAACTTAGGACAATCTTTCTTCCAATGGCCCTTATTACGACAAAAGGCACATTCATCCCTTTCCAAAGGTTTTCTACCTTTAGAGTTTCCTCTAGGTCGAGACTGTGATTTTTTCCTGCTAGAAGATGATCTTCTCTCCGATGATCTACCTCTAACAAATAAAGCTTCAGAGGTACTATCATGATTTTTATCTCTATGCCTCATTTCATAATTCATCAAGGCATTTGACACATCTTCAAATTTCACAGTTTCTTTACCATGCATAATAGTGGTAACAAAATGCTCATAAGAGTCCGGCAAGGAATTCAACAATATTAAGGCCTTATCTTCATCCTTAATATCCTCATCTAAATTTAACAAGTCGGCAATCAACTTATTAAAAGCATCAAGGTGTCTAATCATTTTTGTACCTTCTTTGTATTGGAAGCGGTAGAGCTTTTTCTTCAAGTATAGCCGGTTCTCTGCACTCTTTGTCATATACTTGTCTTCCAATTTTTGCCACAACACACTTGCTAATGTCTCCCGCATCACAAAATACTTCTGAGTTTTTGCAAGGCACAACCGAATTGAAGAGCAAGCCCACAAATTTAATTTTTCCCATTCCGGCTTCGACATAGTTTCCGGCTTCTCTCCCAAAGCGGCAAGTAGATCTTGTTGAGCCAACACATCTTTGACCTCACATTGCCACATCCCGAAGTTGTTTGTGCCATCAAACTTTTCCACTTCGAACTTTGCATTTTGCACCGTCGTTCTTGCAAACCCGGAGCTGCTTCCAAAAGGATTTTCATCTTGCCCGTCTGACATCTTTGGCAACTAGACAGTACCCAAGAGCAACCAGTGCTCTGATACCAATTGTTGTGCTAGGATAGCACCAAACCTTATGGAACCAACTCAAGCTAACCCACATGAAATTTATCAAATGAAAATACAAGAACAATATAGAAAATAACACCAAGATTTTAACGAGGTTCCTCCACAGTCAGTGTAACTGGAGTACGTCCTCGGAGCAGTAGGAGCTCACCCAATAATCCACTATCAACCAAATGGGAGTTTACAAAGTGTTGGCAATCTCACAACCCAAATAACCCAATACACCCAATAACTCTCACACTCTAAAGAAACAAATAGAGAAAGAAATATAGTGATTAATTTCTTCTCTATACAAAGCTCAAAGCTATTACAACAATAACACTTTGATGGAGTGAGAACTATCCAATGAAAGGAACAACTCCTTCTCTGAAAATGGTACTGCAGCAGTACCTTCTTTCTCTCCCTCTCTTCTCTTCGGCTCCCCAATTTTTCTGCTCTCTTTTTTTTCTTCTTCTGAAACAAAAGGGCAGCAGCTCTCTTGTCTCTCACTCTACCACACAACCGAATGGAAGAAAGCAACCAAACCCTCCATTATTAAGGAGCCAAAACTCACGGGTGGTAAACAACAAAAAAAGACAACCCATATTTTCTTCCCCAAAACAAGGAAATATGTTGTCCACTTTTGGTTTGTTTATTCTAAAGTATATGGCCACTTGGCCACATAATCCAACACCAATTGCCCACCAACTTTAGAATAGATAATGTTCATAAAGCTATAAAAGAGCGCCTTTAATCGAATTCCAAGTCCAGCCACGATATAAGCTGGTTTCAAATTTTCTTGCATCAAGATGTTTCGTTAATCAAGCCGCATTACATCTTCCGAAGGGTGTAAAAATTAATATGACGAACAACTGCGCATATCTCGTTTCATGAGTTTGGCCTGAAACTGGAATCAGTCAGTTACTAAGATTTTGTATATGCAAGTTTTGCATATGTAACCTTTCCAGTATAACAAATATAATCAATCCGTTTCTTGGTTGACAAGAAAAGAGGAAAAGATCCAAATAAAACGTGAACAAGTAGATCAACGCTCATCTGCAGTACTGTCCAACGAAAGATCCACTACCACCTTAATGTATTTTTCATTAGTAGTAGTACTGCACTAACTGCAAGATTGCAGTAGAATCGGAAGAAGACGATGATCAATGAGAAGCGACCTTTAGTGTTCCGATGTTCGTTGTATGTTTATAGCTCCGAATACACGAGCCTCTGATGAATTTCCGAGGGACAAACCTTCAAACTCACGGCGCCTCTATCTCTCTCTTTATATATCTGTGCATTTCTCTTTCTATATCCCTTTAGACAAGAACGAACTCACTCGTCGTCGTGCATGAAAAATCATACTGAATGCATTTGAGGGCACTACTCTTTGCAGGACCCATCAGTAGTACTTAGGTGCCTTAACTAACATCTCTATTTCCCTTGGATAATCTATATAAAAATAGAACATTTTTAATATTATTTAAGTATTTTAAATTTACATTGTAATATTTAATTTAATTTTTAGAACCCGATCATAAGCATACAACAAAAAAATTTACGAAATTGTAATGGAAGTACTACATCAATGTGCGACATCCATTTTTAGAGATTACATTGATCAATTTTCTATTTCAGAAATCATCTTAATGGGGTAGATCAATTTCAAAAATCACTTGTGATAAAAACCCAAAACCAAGTTAATGAAAGAGAAATCAAAAGCCTAGCACATGTGATCACGCTTATATTGTTTAGTTAATTAACTTAATTTGACAACAGATTGCATGTAAATTAGTGTTTATTGTAAATTTAACAAGTATCCCTTTCAACTGAGAGAGCAATTTATATCAGATTAATTAACCATTACGTTTCGGTCTAATAATGCATATGAACAGGAATCTTGTGACGGGTTCATATGGTAAAACCCGTTTCGTGTTACTAATTGTCCGACGAACCAAATAATAAAAGAAGTAAATTGGCACGTGTGGGGAGATAAGTGGTAAGTGTGTCGGTTTGTCGTAGTCAACAACCTTAACGTTCCAAAGAGATCTCTCTTGCAAGAGTCTAGAGACGCAGAGAGGGAAGAGGCTATGGAGGAGGTGGTGGAGGAGATAGAGCAAAAAAGGTGGAGGAGAAGCCTCACAAAGACAAAGAGAAGCAGGAGCTCCTCAAAGTCGTCCTCATGCCTTATAAATAATCTTGATGATGGATGTCTGATGCACATCTTCAGCTTCCTCTCTCCCATCCCAGGTGCCTCTCTTTTCTCCCTTATTCTTCTTCTTATATTTTTCGTAAAGATTGAAACTTTTATGCAAAAACCCAATATTTAATTCGACCTATGAGTCATTGCAACGTGCCAGTTTCTGGGTTTTGGTTCAATTGCACTTTCATTGATATTTTTGGTCAATTGTGGCATTAGGGTTTTGCTCTGCGGTCTGTAAATTGGGTAATTGTTATTGCATAATTCTTGTGGTTTTATTGGTTTTTAGCGATTTTATGGTCTGAGATATGATTCTTTGTTTTCCCTTTTTTAAAAAGATTTTTGTGGGGCTTCTCTAAGAAGAGAAATCCCATGAAAAAAATTGGCGGATGCCGCTGGATGCGGCGTTGCACACAGTATTTTTAGTAAAAGGCGAAAGAATAGTTCGGTCTGTGTTCACCGCAGGGCTGCTTAAAGCATCTGGTATTGTCAAGTTACAGACTTAGTTGTAGAATGTAGAGAATTGGAGATGTTGGCAGAGTATTTTGAATTTTCTAGCAGTTTTATAATTGCATTGTTATGATGGAAAGATGTGATTGTTCCTGTATATATTTTGGCGGGCACTAAAATGGATGTTATGGTTGTCTAAATTTGTCTATATCAGTTGTATCAAGTTTTTGTGATAGATATTGATAGCTCAAAAGCATGCTTCAAATCAATTTTTTTCAACTTCTGTCTCAAATTGCTATTGAGTTTGCAGATCGGTATAACACCGCCCTCGTTTGCCACAGATGGCTTTACTTGGCATGTCACCCTCGCTTGTGGCTGCGAGTTGACCGGTCTGTCAAAGATCTTTTGGAGCCTGGGGTTTTCCCCAACCTTGAGACAGCTGTTGAGGCTGCAAGGTTTGGAAAGTTAAATCTGTCTGTATAAATCTTTTGTTCATGTGGTGGGCTATTAAACTGTTCATTACTTTTTCTTACAGGCCAGGCGACACTATTCTAATTGCAGCAGGCGGAAGACATCTTGCTTATAATATTCAAATAAAAAAGCGACTTTGCCTGGTATGTCTCCAAGTACCCTAAACTCAATTTGCATGTTTGCACACGCAGTGTGTGCTGTTGTCCTGGTGATGCAGGAGCCAAGTTTAAAATTTAAGAAATTAGAGGCTTTTTAGTTTCTTATGTAATAAATGCAGTTTGCACATGTACTCTGGAGGTTAATGTATCAGGTGTCATAACTTAGTCTTTAGGATTTTCAAGTAGATTAATGTGGATCTTTACAGATTTGTGTATTGTAAGATTTTAAAATTAGAGCGAGTGAAAAGAAATTATGGATCTCTTGTATCCGTGTGAGGCACAGGTTCACTTGGAGGGGTTTCAAGGCACCACCGATGTGATGCCGAAATATTTTTAATTTCTCTATGAGAGTGGTTCACTTACGCCTTTGGTGTGATGCCAAAGGCCGGAGTGCGTCTAAATATCTTCTTGCATTCCTATTGTTTCTGATTATCCTACATCACCTGGATGAAGGATGCATTTATCAAAATGCTAGAGGTAGATTATTCCAACTTTTTCTCCATTCACTATCTTCAAGTTTCTTTGTACAGATTGGTGCAGGTGAGCAACCTGATGAGACGACTATATATTGTTCTCGAGGTTCTGACAGGTATGTGTGTTTTAAGGCTACGCTTTACTTTTTATTGTTGTGCGGTGATTGTATGAGATTACTCTCTTCAATGTCAAATCTTTCCTGGAGCCACTTCCGTGCTGCTAAATTTTACTTGCAGAAAGTTAAAGTTGTTGTTACTCTTTGAGGATAGAAATTTTATTGCCTGAAAATGATTTTAGTAACTTTTCGCTCTTCCTACTTTTCTTTTTGTTTTGGATCTTTTTTTTATGGTTTATGTAAGGCAGAATGCTAGCAAAATAAAAAAATTGATCGTTTGTTTTGTTTATTCTTTTCAACGTTTCACTTCCTTAAATATCACCAAATACTAATAGTCCTAGAGGTTTCGGTTCGTGATTGTAAGACGATGTTTGACTTTTTCTTAAAATTGAAATCGTGGTTTTATTTCCTATACGTTTTCTACCATATACAAATTTATTTTTGAATTTGATATCAGAGAAATACAATAAATTTATCCTTTCTTTCAAAAAAAAATCAGCCCAAGGAATGGCCTTAGCGAACTTTGTATGATTTTGGACCATTTTTTGTCCTCCTGTTGGTTTTCCACTTTTCCTACTTTAACTGCTAATTGGTTTTAACATTAAAGCGGGATTGGTTTCAATATGAAGCAGTCAGTCCAAAGGACTATTCTTCTTCTTCGTGTGTTTTTAAACGAAAAAATACAAATCATCACGATAGTTTTTTTAGTTGTTACTGTAGCAGTCCGGAAGTGCTCCTGAAAGTATGACCGCACTGTATTTTTCTTCTGTTATTATCATGAGAAAATGGTTTGGCATGCACTGTTCATTTTGTTTGAGCAGTGCATTGGAGCTCCTGTCGACCTGCAAATTGGCGAACTTGACTGTGAAGGCAGAGCTTGGCTGTTGCTTGCTTCATAGGAGCGGAAGGGTGACGATAGAGGGGTGTGTGCTTCAATGCGAGACGAATCCTCTAGACCATCTTTCATGCCCTATTGTGAGCACAGCGAGTGCCCAGACGGTAATATCTTCCCCTGTGAAATGTTCTAATGATGGCGTTTCTGTTTTTCGAACTCGAATTGAAGGAGGTGCCAAGGCTGTCTTGACTAGCGGAGACTTGACCTTGCAGCGAGTTCGAGTTATTTATGCTCGGACGTCGATCTTCTTCTGGTTTGACGTAGAGCACCAGTAATGTCTTGATTTTCTTACTGGGCGCTTGTAAAATTGTACTATAGCATTGCAGTTTTTTCTTTTTTCTGTACGGGACTATGTTCAGTTTGTTTCAAGTGTTGTAATAATTACCAATTTAGATATCTTTTATCTTTAAAAGATACAATATAATCGTCGTTAATGAAATGAGTAAATTGTAGCAATGATCCCTTAACTTTAATCAAATTGGAGCAATGGTCTTTCAACTAAAAATCCATTACCATTGGTCCTTTAACTTATCAAAATGTGTAGCTATAGTCCTTTTCATCAATTTCGTCAAAATTATGTCAAAATAAGTTATGTTGGAATAATCATTTATATAATTAGAGTCTCTCAACTTATCAAAGTGTGTAATTATGGTTCTTTTCGTTAACTACGTCAAATTTTTTGTCAAAACGAGTTATGTTGGAAGGATCATTGCTACAATTGGGTTAAAGTTAAGGGACCATTTCTCTAGTTAAATTAAAGTTGAGGGACCAATGGTAATGGATTTTTAGTTGAGGGACCATTGCTCCAATTGAGTTAAAGTTAAGAGACCATAGCTACAATTTACTCTAATGAAATTAAATAATCACTTTTAATAGACTTTCAGTTTGATTGTTCAGCTCGGTAAGAAATTTAAAATGCATGATAGTACGTGATTCTCTTGGATATTGGCCAAATGGTTGTCCGTAAGTTTCTCTCCTAAAGTAAGGTTATTGTTTGGATTTTACCCGAAAAAAAAAAACCCATCTCACGAATTTTAACTTGCATTGTGTGAAAAACACCTTTTGTACAAGGAACTAATTTCCGCACTTTTCTTCTTCTACACATCCCTGGTTTTCCGTCACTTGATTCTAATTTGATTTATTCGATCCAAAGATCAGAAACAAACGAGGATGTGTAGGGAAGGAAAACCGAGTGACAATTTGCAAAAATTAATTTCCTTTAGAAATTGTCACTCGGTTTTCTTTCGAGGAGCAACAACAAGAGCAGGAGCACGAAGAACAATTTGCAAAAAGATAAAGCTTACACGCAACACATCTTCTTATGGGAAACAATATGCCTTTCCATTTGTCCTTCCACGATCACAAAAATCACCAGTGTCTATTCACTTCAGTATCAATACAGCTCTACGTTTCCTAAATGGCCACATACACAAAATTGGCTCTCCTTGTTTCTCTTATGTCCTGCGTTCGTACTTCATGTTGCTACTCGTCCCGCATGATGATAACGCTCCCCATGGTTCAGCACGACGATGGTTTAATTTCATTTTCCGCTTCATCCATCCATCACCATTATACTACCTGAAGCTAGAATACAGGCAAAATGTTAGTTCAATATACAGTAAATAAACATTCGTGATGAAACTTGAGGCACACGCACACCCAATGGTTGTGAGACTAAAATTAGACTAAAAACTTACCCAAGAATATGATAAACATTGGGAGCTGAACTCAACTGCCCATAGCAGGTCTTCGTTGGACCACCAAATCATCAGCAGAATAATAATCTGCGATGAGCCGGTACACATATGAAGGATTATGCCCTCCCCTGTGAAGGAATAACAATAGTAAGTTACAAACTAGCTAGGTAGTCGGGAAATAGAAAACTAGTAAGTATGAAATACTCAGATGAGAATGTTATATTTCTTTAAGAGACTAGAATATGATTACATCTGGCCAATATATTAATTTTCCTTTTTCATTGGTTCCTACAAACAATAGACTAGAAATTCAATAAGTGAAATCTTTAATCTATGATTTCAGTTCCATTTGGTGCATGAAATTAGTTGACTTACGTATCAGTGATAAATAGACTGACAAGCTTTGGTGGCACATAATCAAATGTAGGATTGACAACTTGAAGAAGCGATGAAGCAGTGCCACTTCCAAAATCCATACAATCTGAGAACTCTCCAAAATCCAGTAGCTCAGAAGGAGATCTTAACTCATTAAGTAAGACTTCAGGATTGTGAGGATACAAAGGGCACAACTGTCATGTAAACCACCAGGAAAAGAATTGGATTAAAGAACTCTTTGGGGCTAAAGTTCAAGAAATGAGCTGCAGATGAAATGATGCCCAGTTCAATGATTCAATCCAGTTAACACCAACTCCATACACAAAATCCCATAGGATCTGATCCCCAATCTAGTCTAAACAAGCAAAAACAAGGCTAATAAAATACTAGGAAGCAGCCATTAAAAACTTGAATAAGTTAACAACTAAACATTAACAGAGCCTACTTTAGAAAATAACTCTCAGACAGTAACATAAGTATCACGATGCCTTTTTGGATGATGTGAGAATGCCATGAATATAGAGAAAGTGAATTATTCAAGATAGTTTGAACTGGAATTATAAGAAACTATAGTGTATTGGTCGACATTTTAAACAGTAATACAAGACAAGAAAATTGTTGTATACTTTGCAATTCCATTTTTTTGCATGTTTTGAGTCTGAGGACACTTATCAGATAGATGGGACTGAAATTTTACTTTAGTAACTTAATTTAGGCAATACTCATTCATCACAGGTAGATCTGTTTGAGTTTAAATAGTACTTCTAAGATGCAGATGGGAATCATGCCTTTCTAACCTGCTTTTTCATCTTTCCCTTGTGTCTCTATTTCCTAGAACAGCAAAAGATGTTTATCTCATGCTAATCTATTCATTGAAAATTCTCTAATGGTGGAACCCATTTCTTCAGCTTCGCGTCTTTATTTTAAAAGAAACCCAATTATGAATGACAGCAAGTCTCTAGAATCTCCAAGGCACGCCGAACAGTGATTGAATTGACTTACCTTGTGACTGCCGGCAAGTACAACAAAAGGGACAGCATGCCTTTGCGCTGCAAGTGCTACCATATTCAACCCAACAGGTGCTATAACCCCCCCATTGGCCATGACAGCATGAGCGCCAACGATAACCTTTAACATTAAAAAATCAATATGAAGCTGATTGGGTGAACAAGGATGTAGAGTTTCATATTGGGAAAAAATATACTAAGATCACATCATACCATGTTGACTCGAGATATCATGGCAAAAACAGCTGAATCAGTTATCAGCGTGGTCTGTAAACCTCTTGCAACTAGTTCTCTAGCAAGAAGATGCCCCTGATACCTAATACAAATCAATTAATAACAAAATTAATGGTTACCAATAATTTATCAAAATTACATCAGTACAGATCCTATTTGCTGTAACAAATATGCAGACTTTTACACTAACCTTGGAGCTCCCTCTGCAACAAATACCCGAAACGATCTTTTTTTCTCCTTCGCAGCACATAGAAATTCCAGTACTGTTCTTGAACTACCTAAAGTTAATATAACCTCACTGCAAAAGAAAAGCAGTTAGCAGCATGATTTAAATAACCACAATGAAACATCAATTAAAATCAACCACAAGCCACTCTAGCAAAATATTCTCACTCTAGCAAAATATTCTCATTGAGGTCTCATTTTTTTTTCTTCATGTTTTGCAATCTCCTATTTATCAAGATTTGCGATCTTTGCAATCTTTGCCCTGTCCAATTCTTTTCTGGAGAAATATGATTTTTTTTTTTTTGTATGAAGAGAATGCTGTGCTTACCAGAGAGTGTCACTGGAGTGCGTAAGGTTCTGGGTTTCTAAGGGTTCAGGACTTCCGATATACACCTATATCCTAGATACTAATTCAATAAGAAAGAGCCCTCATGATACGGAAATCTTTCCACAGGAAAAGGTAGCTTAATTTTGCATTTCTCAAATAAATACAAACAAATGAAATACGATGCGACTGTGACTCAGTCAAAAGGGCGCTTGAAAGATCGATGGACAAATGGAAGCACGTTTGGCCCTAATTAATTTATGCTTAGCAGCTAAACTTGAATTTTTTTTTCTACCGCTGCTATGTCGAACACCAGGGAGTTTATCTTAGCACCTCAACCATACTGAGCCTAAAATAAAATCACCAAATAGTTTAACCACCTCATATACGTGTTAGAAGTTAGAACAATAGCACATAGCAATCTCACGCAAAATCAAACTTAGCACCACTTATTATATTTCATACGCATTTTTACATTGAAATTGAGCATATTATGACTGAAGGATGCTTTTCTAGTTGAAAGAAAAAATAAACTGTAACAGTGAGACAAACTTAATAGCCAAGGCTTGGGGTAAATACATACTTATGGTGAATGTGCTCTACTGCTTGCTCAGCAATCTGTTCATGGCAAGTGCCAATATCTTGTATAAGTTCATTGACTGCTTCAATAACATCATGCTTCAGCTTCCGACTTCTTGAACTTTTATCAGCAGCTATGAAAGAAAACATATATCTATAAGTCATGGCTGTATAATCTGCCGTTAAAAGGTACCTAACTTAGATTCCACCACCACAAGCCAGACCACTAAAAAACTAATTTTTAATTGACTAATTTCCAAACACAAATACCACATTTTATGATCAGAAATAGATATCAAATGTGTATATCCTTTAACCTTTTTTTTTTTTTTAATTTCTAAAGAGGAAAATGAAAGGTGTATCTAAAGAAGTTTCTCAATGATGCTAAGAATGAAAATCATACATTTGGTTTTTTCTTCAGAATCACCCCCAGATGAAGAAGTGCGAGGAACAGCTGCTGCGTCAGGTATGTCCTCAAGCAGCGTTTGCAAAGATGGTGGACGCAGTGTGCTTCTTGCAGCAGCCGCAACAACAGCAGCAGATAGAACCGGATGGTTGTCACGGTCACCATCATCTTCATCATCACTAACAGTTGACATGTTCAACCCAGCCATAGCAGCAGTAGTGAGAGAAAGATCCTCCTCCCTAATAATGTGCAAAACACGCCTCACAATATTACCCACAGCAAGCTCTGCGATCATATGCGCAAAACATTATCATGAAAATCAAACAAATAAGCCTCTACGTCCATATTATAAGAAAAAGATTTTGCAGTGTATCTTAAGATAAATATATCTAAATTCAAATGCATACATCATGTACCTTTGCTCTATATGCCTGGGAGATATATCACTTGTTTTCTTTGGTTAAAAGGAGATATCATTTTGCTTCGTAACACATGAGTATTAACTAAAGATACACAAACAAAAACGGCAACAGGCTAAAGTTTTGCATGCACAATGAATTTTAGAAAATTTGATAATAGACTTGGCTAACATAATCATTAGACTTAGCTAACATAAGTTATAGTTTCAATAGGATTGCAAGCAAATAAACCCTTCACGTGCTTGATCTAAAAATGTCCTTGACAACAAAAATTAAATGAAGACACGCACAGATGTGCATAATAACCTCCTTCATGCTTCCCTACGGGGTACATTTCAAATATCTTTCTAAGAACAATTTGAGCAGCTAGTTCAACAGCCTGTCCAATTAACCGCTACTAAAATTCCCCTTTATGTGCTGAAAATGATCAAGTTATCCTCACTACTTATCTCTCAAACGAATCTATAAACTTTTATGTAAGTGCCACATAAGCTTCAATAAGAGTTGCCATCTCCCCTCCTTTTTTCCTTTAAACAACAAATAAGGACTTCATATTAACAAGGAAGAAGTAGGGATTGCGTTTACGCAAAGCTAGGTGATTATATCTCAAACTTCATTAAGGTTTATGGGTCATATACAGTAGGACTGACAACATAACCTAGCTTTCCTTTCTCATGCAGAGGTATTTTTTTGGTGGGGAGGGCATGGTAGGGGGCATATAGCTCCAATAGCAGAGCACTTAACACCGCACCCACGAGGAGTTTGACACTTGCCCTTGCCAATTCTAGCCGTCCAAACTCCATGAAAGGAGGGCAGAATTTTTGTATCAAAGTATTTGCTTATCTAGAAACGAGGTTACTATTGGCTTTTCTTCAGGGGACCCACATGAAAGATGAAGAAACATTATCTTCCACATTTCTCCTCCTAGGAAATAAAAGTTATTATACATATTGATTGACCGTAAACTGAGAGGAACTTCCCAGCTTTGGATGATTCACTACAAATTGGTCACTGTAATCAACTAACTATCCTTCTTTTTATTCAAAACAAAAGAAGACTGTAAACCAACTATCCTTTTAACAGGATAATCTGTAGTACACTTATATATTTACGTAATTTGACTATTGTTCTTCAAAGTCAAATGAGTACTCTATCAAAAGTACCAACTACAGCAACACAAAAAGTAAAAATATAGTTAACATTATCAACCCTGATACTCACTACTGCCCCCTGCATTTATGCTACTTAAAAAGAAGACAGTCTGTTATTATATCTGCATTCCAAACTTGATAAAATAAAAACTCTAAGTCGACTCATATCACTAACAAAGATAAAAGTCCAATTTGATAGGCAACAAGAACATGGTCGCAAAAGTACTTGAAGTTCATATTACTACAATTTGAAAGCTATATGATTCCTCCAAAATGACTACCACAAAGAACAAATTTTTTAAACAGTAACAAGTCATTGAGATGAGATGTCCATCCACAGCCCCGTGTCTTTTCAGACATTACAGACAATGATGTCCAAGTAACATAAATGACCTTTGTACTAATGGCAAAATTTACTCATTAAAAATAGCAACATTGAACCATCTTTCAAAACACCTACCAACAGGATTTGCAGCAATCAGCTGCTCCCCAACAGCCTTCACAGCATCAATCAATGCTCCAGCTTGATTTGTGTAGGGCACCCTCTGCGCTGAAATTACCGACCGAATTAATTCAGCCGTCTGTTTTGCGGTGGCCAGCGAACCCTCAATTTTACTGCAACAACAAAATATTCGCAATCAAATTATGAATTATGAAAGATGCCTATTAACCAGTATAGTCCCTTGAGCACGCAGCTTGTGCTAGTAGAGTCTATCAAATTGCGCCGAAGAACAACTAACCGCTTTTTAAGCTTAATAAGGAAATCATTCACAAGGGAATGCACGTCTGGCATGGCTATCACCAAATTTAACCTGAAAATGTTCAAAGATATAAACTTCAAATCATTACATTCAAACAGAACCCTTATTATCCGTCGTCTTGGGCAACCAAACAAAACCCAACAACTCTCCTCAAATTACAAATGGGACCTATTTTTTTAGATGATTTGTTGGTTTTTATTTGGAAGCCAAATCAGCTGGGAATTTGAGAAAAATGAAAAACCCAAAGCTAATTAAATCCAAAACCAACAATCCACAATGAAAGTGAAAAACTTGGGGAGCTGAGATACCAAAAACCCACCTAATTCAAAACCTAAGTAAAACCCTCAATTAAACCCCAACTGCAAACCTGAATTAAACCTTCAATTAAAATCCAACTTAAACTATTAATAAAACCCAAATTAAATCATCAATCAGGAAAGATAAAAATACAAAAGGGGGTTTAAGAGGTGTACCTGGAGCGAGTGAGTGAGTGGGCGAGTGATGCTGCGACTTTGAGAGGCTGAGAAGAACAAGGGGATGGGTTCGAAGAAGATGAGGCCGAGAAGAAGGTGAGTTTGCGGAATCGGAACGGAGGAGGAAAGTAAAACGGAGGAGAGTGAAGAGAGAACACGCAGAAGCTGAGAAGGAGAGGGAGAGCCAGAGAGGGACCCCAGAGAGAGAAAACTTTGGATTGGGTGGTGGGGACAGGTTTGGGCTACTGTTGGGCCCTGTTGGGTAGTGATGGGCTACTATCCAATCTATGAGGGTATTGGGCTACATGGTATAAAACATAAATTACGACATCATTGCTCTGACCAGGAATGATTTCTAATTCGGTTGATTTGTTTTTTAAAAGTTTATCTTTAAAAGATGATTTAGAGTCATTCAGTATGGTTCAGTTGTATTATTCTTCACTTATAAGTAAGAAGATTTAGGTTTGATTATCGTCAATTTGAACTACATAATTACTAGCTCATTATGAGGTTAAATCCAATCTTTCCTTAGTGTAGATAATATCGTTTATTAAAAAAAATAAAGATTTAGAAAATTGACGGTTCTAATTATTAAACACCATTATACACTCGTAAAAATGGAATGAGAAAGTAGATGGAAAGATCATTACACACCATTATACGACTTAGTCCAACCAATTTAGACGCCAACAGTAAAGTAGAAACAAAACAAAAAAAATGATCCACATAAAAAAATTTGGGTGCTCCGGATTACTAGGTATTTCGGGGCTTTAATTATTATATATATATATATATTAAATTTTGTATTTTTAAAATAAAGATCTAAGACATTCAAAATATGAATAACTCAAGGGCACCCAAGAAAGTCCCATGATCCACATCCTCCTTCCTTGTAAATAGGAGTCATGCCGTCATTGTGTCTTAACAAAATATACCATAATTTCACTGCAACCTAAAAAAGGGAAAAAGTTTATGAGGGGAGGCAGCATGACATCAAACATTCATATTCCCTCTTTTTCTTGTAACATGTTCTGATTCTCTGAAGAAGAAGAAGACCAATCAAAATTGAAATCCCACCTCACCATTTTCCTCTTTCTGATCGACTCTCAAGTCTTAATCTTTATGTTCGTAATTTTGTTTTAGAGAGAGAGGGAGAGAGGGAGAGAGAGAGAAAGAGAGAGAGGGAGAGAGAATGGGGGTGGATTATTACAGCGTATTGAAGGTGAACAAGAATGCTACAGAAGATGATATAAAGAAGGCGTATAGGAAGCTGGCCATGAAATGGCACCCGGACAAGAACCCTAATGACAAAAAAGAAGCAGAAGCCAGATTCAAGCAGATCTCTGAGGCTTATGAGGCATGCATGCATTTCTCTCTCTCTCTCTCTCTCTTACATTTACTTAATTATATCTATAATTTTGTTAGGGAAGAGACGTATGTTCTTTATTATTGTCAATATGTCATTAATAATGTGTTGATATTGTATCCACCAACACAATTTATCGATACATATATATCAGATACATTTTTTGACAATATCGATTCAGGCACTCAGAAACTTCTGTGTTTCTGAGTGCATCTTCTTTCCCTTTCTCAACAACTCTGCATTTGCTACCAAATATATGGGGCCATGAGCCTAGATTGTGCTTAGTTATATTGCACTAAATTAAAGGCAGTGATTTTCATGTCACAAATTTTCCATTCTTACACATCCCGGTTTATTTCTAGCATTCATATTGAATAAAGTAGTGTTGGAAGTTTTGAGACTCTTGTCCCACATTGGGGAAAACAAGATTCCCAAGGGCCTTTATATAGATTTCGTGTTTTAGTCTAGTAATTAGAACATGGACCATTTGGAAATGGATTAAAGGCTTGGGCCTTATGGTTGTGTGGATTAGGCTTATATAATATAGCCTAAATACAATTAATATTAATTAATCAAGACAAGGGCATTGGGCCTTTGGAATTTAAAATTAATCTGATTCATTTGGAATTTAAAATTAATCTGATTCATTAATTTTAATTTTCGGCTTAAGTTTTTAATTAATTTATTAATTAAAAATGTTTTGATTAAAAGACACCGCTCTTAGAAAGAGTTGTGTACCTTCAAATACACTGAACAGGTATTTGAAAGGGTGTGAAACAGCCTATATATCTGCAATCACAGTATCCAAATGAATCATCCTTTCTTGCTCTTTTCTTCCGTACGAATTTTCTAGAGAGTAAACACACAAAAAGCAAATTCGCTAGAGTTCTAGAATCCAGTGCGGATTGTAGAATTAGGTAGTTGAATCCTGGTCGAGTAGACGTTGTAGAACCACAAGCACAGGAGTGGGACAAAAATACTGTTAGAAGGACATAGCTTTTACGCTAGCCTTTACCTTCTGTAATCAAGTTAGTAACATTAATATTTTTATATTAACTTCTGTATGATTGTGTAATTTTCGTTTTGCATAGCAAGTATATTTTGATTAATAAAATATTAGAATTTCTGTTATTTTTGTTTATTTCTGAATTGTTATCAACAAGTAGAAAATAATCAAAGGGCATCAATAAACAAGAGTACGAAGAAGGAGAAAAACGATGAGGGGAAATTAAATGGCTCTCTCTGGATAGTATCTCACAGTCTGTGCTCCTTCATATATATGCAAGCAGTTAAGATTCAATTTTGTTCAAGCTAGTAGTGTGAATAAAATAACGTAAGGGTTTTGTGAATCCAGGTGTTGAGTGATCCTCAGAAAAGACAAGTTTATGATCAGGATGGTGAAGAAGGTTTGAAAGATATCCCACCACCTGGAAGTGGTGGATTCTCATATGGAGGTGGATCCAAGGGATTTAATCCTAGGAACGCGGAGGACATTTTTGCAGAATTCTTCGGAAGCAGTCCTTTCGGATTTGGATCGTCAGGACCTGGGAAATCCATGAGGTTTTCATCCGATGGAGGGGGGACGTTCGGGGGATTTGGTGGCGGTGGTGAAAATATTTTTCGATCATATAGTGAAGGTGTCACGCCAAAGAAACCACAAGCAGTTGAGAGCAAACTGCCATGCAGCCTTGAGGAGCTGTATTCTGGATCAACGAGGAAGATGAAGATATCAAGGAGTGTGATCGATGCAAATGGGTAACCATTTTTAACACTCTCCCTTTTTTCTTTCTTTATTGATTCATTGCTTGCTAGTTGAACATGTATTGATTTTGCCAACTGATATTGTTTCGTTCACGGTCGTTCGTTGTAAACGATGATATAAAATAGTCATTATGCGCTCTTTCCTCTCCACCCTTAACTTTTTCATTAAGAAAGGATTGCAGTACGACTAATTTTGAGTGTCAGTAACAGCTTCAAAGTATAAATATCTACGTTATATCAACTGACTTATTTTGCTTTGCAGACGCCAAGTGACGGAACAAGAAATATTGACGATTGATGTGAAGCCAGGATGGAAGAAGGGAACCAAGATTACATTCCCAGATAAAGGAAACGAGCAGCTAGGTCACCTGCCGGCAGACCTTGTGTTTGTGATCGATGAGAAACCACACAGCACTTACAAGAGAGATGGCAATGACCTCATTGTGAACAAAAAGGTGACATTGGCCGAGGCATTGGGCGGAACCACGGTGAACTTAACCACGCTTGATGGTCGCGATTTATCAATTCCGGTGACTGACATTGTGAACCCAGGCTACGAGCTTGTCGTTGCCAGGGAAGGTATGCCAATAGCAAAGGAGCGTGGGAATAGGGGTGATTTGAAGATCATATTTGAGATCAGGTTCCCTACAAGACTGACCCCAGACCAAAGAGCTGGACTTAAACGAACATTGGCAGGTTGAAGAGTCATATATGTTGACCTAAGTTCCATTGTAGATTGCCCAACAGTTTTAGAGAGTCACATACAATACAAGTATAATCTGCACTTTTTGTGTAGTGTGTATGATATGTTTGTACAAACACTGACTCCCATGTAAAGAGTCATTTTACGATCGTTAACTGCAAATTACAGTCTAACACTAATGCAAAAACAACTCGTTAAATTTACAGAAATAAAAGTTTATGCACACATGTCAAAATGTGATTTGCTTGTCAATTATGTATTTTCTCGATATAGTAGTGAGCAATACTACTCCATTCGTTGATGTATATGGTTATGTGATTAGTCAGTGATTGATTTTTTGATTTGAGGTTAAACTTAATTACCATGATAAACCCATCAGGATTTTTAACTTTTTATCCATGCAGAATCTTAGCATATTAACTAGCTCCAATCATCATTAACAGAATCAACCACGAGAAGAGGGCTTTTTTGGGTAACAAACAAGAAAAAAAGCGTTGCTAAATTTCAGACGGTCACACCCTCAAAGGTTGAGTGAGTTAATCTCTTTTTCTTTTTTCTTTGTGTCGACAAAGTTTAATGATTGTTTGGTGTGAATGATTTGCAATTTGAAACAAAAAAAGGTTTGAGAAAACTTGTTTATATACTTTGGGAATTAAGACGAGAACAGTGGGCGGGACCCACTCGCTTCCGGCTTTCGACTTCGATAATTGACCTTTCCACTTTTGTATTTTTTTCTCTTTCCTCTCCCTCCCTCCCTCTCTCTCTCTCTCTCTCTCCCCCTCTCCTAAAAGCCACGCTCCTCCGGTCCTCCCCCTCCCCCTTTCTCTCTCTCTCTCTCAAGCGGCTTTAATTTGAAATTCTTCGAGTTCGCAAACGCGCATTTCCTCGTCTCCCTTTAATATATTACTGCAGCCTGCAGCTTGCAGCGGACAATTCTCCATAGTCGGCCACCTACCAAACTTCTCCTTCTCTCTCTCTCTCCTTTCTTTCTCTCTCTGCAATGGGCGTTTGATTCAACTATACGCCATCTCAAAGGTATAAATTTTTCATTTTTCCAGCTGAAATTTGTTGGGTTTTATTTATATTGAGTTTTCTCTAATGGGTTTTTCAATTTGTGGTGGCCCATTTGAAATTTATGGAATATTAGGCCGAATATTTTGATATTATAGATCTGTCTGTGGAATTGACTTTGAATTTCAATGTGGGCATGCGATCTTAGAGTCTGATTCTATCATTTCGACGAACCCTTCTTAAGTTCTTTGTTTCTGTTCCGATCTGCATTGATAGTTTAGTTTTTTGAATTCGTTTCACGTTTTTTGCGAATTTTGAAGTTTTGGGATTTTGAATCCTGACGGTTTGTTGAAATTCAGAGACTTACTGTACATTTCCTCCAAAATTTGATTTTTGAAAATTTGAACATTGATCTGCTTGATCGTTAATAAGTTGAATTACCCGAATGTATTCAAAATTTTGATAACTGGGAGGTATGATGAGTTCTTGGTTTTTTGAATCCTAAAAGTAATACATGATTGTTATGGAGTTTTCTAACTTTTGTTTAAAAAAATAGGCGGCCAGTCCTGCTCTGTTCCCTCACTTTGTTAAATACACCGAAAGTACAGTGTTATTCGTTATATGGGAAATGCAATTTACTTCTCCCCTGTCCTTCTCATGCCATTTGAGCCAAGAATGATGGATACGCCTTTATCTTGTAGTGTGCTACAACATAAGGGTTAATTTGAAGTTTGAGGATTGTCTTAGAAAATAAGAAATCATGTTTTGATTATAAATTGACTTAGAATATAATGAAGGCACGTGTTGATAGCGTGTTGACGGAGTTTGAAAAGAAAACCTGAAATTGTGATGGAAAAAAAGTTTTTGCTTTTAAGGACATATGTGGTACTTCTCTCTACTTGTGGTTATCCTTCATAAAATAGATATGGTTAGAAGGCTTTGCCCTTCTCTAGATTGGAGCCTTTAGATTTTGGTGGGTGAATTAAACATGGTGTTTCCTACAATAAGTAGCTGTATGTTCGGCTCAGATAAGTAGTTGTGTGTTTCCTATCAAAATATACCTTTACCTATATATTGAGCTTCTTTTATGTGTTCGGCTCAGATTGGTAGCTGTGTGTGCCAGCATGGCATCTAGTAGTCCATTTTTTGATGACATCCGGACCAAATCTGAGGTAATTGATCCTCCACAAAGTGAAGACATGCTGGATGTTGGAGAAAGTGTCAATGATGCTACTTTAAAGACCCTAAAACCTAATGTGATGGTTTCTAGCAATGTCCGTGAGCTGCTGGAGTGTCCTGTGTGCTTAAATGCTATGTACCCCCCAATTCATCAGGTTTGATTACTTATTAATTTTGCTTTATCAAATGAAGTCAAACTCACTCCCTTAGTTTCATTCCAGTAATTGTTCTACGTACTAATTGGAGATACTATAACTGAAGCTAGTGTACTTGCTCCTTAACTCTTGCCTATGCTAATAATTCATTCTTTTAAAGTGGCGTGAGGTTTTGACTTGTTCAATAAAGTTTTGTGGGAGGGGTTCTGTTGGGAAACTGGTAGACGAAGTGCTATTGTCTGCAAACTTGCAGACGGGTTTCTGTTGTGCCATTATTTGCTTCATTCATTACTAACTCTTGCCAAGTGCTTTTTGTTGTGCTTTTGATTATTGAGTTGGATTTTGTTTCTCCCCTCAAATCTGTACTGTCTTTGGCATATGTTAGTATTATAGCAATAAGATATCAGAAGACCCTAATTTAAGCTGAAAAAGGAATTATGTATCTTGGTCTATTTGGTGTTCCTTATCCTACTTACATAAATTCTTTATGGAGTCCTTTGTTTGATGTAAATTTGTTTTCCTTCTTTCTAAAACCATTTCCTTTTGAACGTTCGAATTTATTTATTCATGTGACTTGGGTTTTTTTTTCCAATTTTGTTAGATATTTATTAAGAAAAAAATGTAGCACTTTTTACTAGAGAAGAAAAAGGAACTAAAGGCCAAGGCCTTCGTATGGAAGGCAGTATGCAAGAACAGAACTGCTTTCTGTGCATTTAGTCCTCCGTCTCCCATTTGCTTTGCAGATAGAAAGAATTAATAGTTAGATATATTTTCTTTCAATAATGTCTACTTTTGGCGATGTCAGATAAACTTCCATGCAATGTTATATGTTTGATTGTCGTTATGGTAAGTTTAGGCATTGTGCAGTTTGTGGGCTGTTAAGTTTTTCCAGCTTCTCATTTTGTTTACTTTGTGGTCCATGCTTGGAAAAAAGGGTTATCTTACTAGAAACCGTTCTACAACATTGCAGTTTTAATGCTGTTTGGCCTTTTAAGACTACTTTGCTTCCAGAAGCTTCTGGACACATACTATTTTTGGAAAGTAGAATCAGATAGTGTTTTCTTAAAAGTCAATTACCCGGAATTTCTTATTCCTTTAGGCTAGAGAATGCCTTCTTTGAGAAGTGAAAAGTTATGGTTCATTTGGATATTTTTGTATTTAATGATAGAGGTCATTTTTGCTCACCACTTCAATGTTTTCTATTGGATGAATTTGGCTCAAAAATAAAATTGATCTAATGGTAAATAATGGTGGTGAGCAAATATATTATCAAAAATAATGATAAGCGTTCAGTCTTAGAAATTCCATTAGTCAAACAAGTCTCTTGGTCAACAGCTTTTCCATACATGTTCACTTGCATCACATACACAAGTGCTACTCAATGATATTGGAAAAATGGTAGCATAATGTAACAACTAGTATTGCAAGAAGTTGAGGAAGTAAATGTGTGCGATGTTTAAATTAGATGCCTTTCGTTACTTAATTGGCCTTCTACCTATTTGCAGTGTTCAAATGGTCACACATTATGTTCTGCTTGCAAACCAAGGGTTCACAACCGATGCCCCACTTGCCGGCATGAACTTGGTAATATCAGATGTCTTGCATTGGAGAAGGTGGCTGCTTCTCTTGAACTTCCATGTAAATACCAGAATTTTGGTTGCGTGGGCATATACCCTTATTACAGCAAGCTAAAGCATGAATCTCAGTGTCTCCACAGACCCTACAACTGCCCCTATGCTGGTTCTGAATGCACCGTCATTGGAGATATTCCTTATCTTGTTGCCCATTTAAAAGATGATCACAAAGTTGACATGCACAATGGCAGCACTTTCAACCATCGCTATGTAAAATCAAATCCACAAGAAGTTGAAAACGCCACTTGGATGCTAACGGTATTATTTCACTTTTTCCTTATTCTTACTGTTCTCCTTTATCCTTCTTCGCTCCCCTCTTACATTTTATTTTTTTTAGCCAGCTCAAAACCATTTAGTGTAAAAGCTTTGATGAGTAACACCTACACTGGAAAACAAAGAGTGAGAAAGCTGTAAGTGACACAAACGAAGCATGATTAGACGTTTGCTATCCTTTCCAATGTGCAGGTTTTTAGTTGCTTCAATCAGTACTTTTGCCTACATTTTGAAGCTTTCCAGCTCGGAATGGCTCCTGTCTACATAGCATTCTTGCGGTTCATGGGTGATGATAACGAGGCCAAGAACTACAGCTACAGTCTAGAAGTGGGCGGGAATGGGAGGAAGATGATATGGCAGGGGGTGCCCCGTAGCATTAGGGATAGCCACCGGAAGGTTCGTGACAGTTTTGATGGTCTCATTATTCAACGCAATATGGCTCTCTTCTTCTCAGGGGTAGACCGGAAGGAATTGAAGCTTAGGGTGACCGGAAGGATATGGAAGGAACAGTGATAGCGATCTGTCACGTTGAACTCTTTCGTTCGATCTTCTTGTGTAGTTAGTAGGTCAGTCGCATTTCGTGGTTATGAGTCTCTTGTGGCCATGTAATTTTGGGAATTTTAGGAAGCAAACTCTCTTTGCTTGTTCATGCTTTAATTGCGTGAATGGGAAGGCACTCTTATAAAATTTAAAATATGGTCTATACAGATTTAGATTGTTTATGGCATGCCGCAAATGGCACCTTCTTTTTATAGTTGATGCCGTTGACACATTTAACGGCATACGAATGTGACTCGGTAAAATCTCACTAATCTGACATGTAGTTCAATATCCTAGTCGATAGATCTATATATATATATATATATATATCACTAACAAAGTAGAACTCGATAAATCAATCTAGCACTCCTCTCATCTGAAAAAGTCTGCTATACGCAAGTAATAACCTCCCTAATAAAATTTGTGTTATCCCATAATTATGACTATATAGATATTTTGTTGTACATACAATGTGTATATACAGATAATTGCACACTTATGGTATCTTTCTTTAAGAAATTTATAGATATGGTAATGGGGCGTTGAATTTAGGGGAGGCATCGGATTCCTCTCATTTGGGGCACGTGATAAATGATGCACGAAATTTTCTTCGATCATTCCGACGGTTTAAACTTTCACACGTTCGCAGGGAAAGCAACAAGGTGGCGTGTCGGCTGGTGTGGTGTGGTGCGGGTTAGTCTTGGTTCAACAAGTCTCATGGTTTGAGGAATTCGGATATATTCAATTTTTTACTTATCGAAGATAGTAATCTTATGTAATGTTAGTTGTTAGATATTTTTTTTTTCTTAAATCGGATTAAAATTTCCGATAATTTTTTTATCAAGATCCATTATTGTACACTTTATCATTTGTCATGTACGTGTATTAGATTTAATAATTTAATGAATATCGTATTTAAAAAAAAATCATATGTATTAAAAAAATAAAAATAGAGAAGTGACACGATTTGGAAGTGGGTGATGATGATTACCTTGCGTTGGGTAAGGGGTTGAGAAAAAAGAGAGAGGTTCCGCCAGATCTTTTTACGAGGATTCAGAAATTCTCTAATCATAATACGGTCAATTTTCATCAAGTACTATTTATATTCAATTTTAAATAAAAGAAATTATAATAATTTCTGATCGTAAAATATACGATGAAAGAATGTGATTTGAGAATCGGCAAGAATCTCACTCGAGAAAAAACGCGCTCATACATACAACTACACGTGCGGCGTCATCTTATTGGATGCAGAATGTCTCTTCAATCTAGTTATCCGGCACTACACAGTACACACTACACCGGATCACTTCTCAAGATTGAAGAAGTTTCTAACCCTCTTTCTCCATTGATTTAGCTCCTCCTCCTACTCCAACCATCTCTCGTCTCCCACGCCACCATCTCCACCTGAGCGCCAACCGGCGCTACTACTCTCCGCGCCATCTTTCTACTGTAAGTCCTTTCAATTTCTTTTCTTTTTTATATGTAGATTTTCCAGAGTTGAAATGTGAGTCCAGTTCCATTATTCAATTGATGGGGTTTCTCTTAATTCATGTAAAGAAACAATTTTTATGTGAATTTATTGCATTCCGATTACGGATTAGTAAACGAACCAGTGGATGGATTACTATCATTGGTAAGTGGTTTCCTTCGACCATGGTATAAAATATCGATGATATCGGAAATATCGGTAGTTTAAAAATATGGAAATTTGGATGGAAATATCAGAATATTATTGATATCGATAAAAATTGAATAAAAACCACGGAAATTGTAAGAAAAACTTGAAAATTTTTATTGAAACTTTGGAGAATGTTTATTTAGTTAATTATCTATTAGTTTATAAAAAAAATTTAGAAGGAAATGCATTACATCATGGATTTAAACTGATTTAAGTTGATTATACAGCGAGCTGGCAAACGAGTGTAGAAAATATGTAGTAATTAATGAAAAAAAATTAAAAACACCATAATCATTTATATATAATGATTTACTACAATATTTTACACTTTATACATTGCATGGTAATATACATGAGTGATTTAGTACCACATAAAGTTCCTATGAGGTTCAAATTTTTCACTATCTTCATCATCTCTATGTGTAGTTGTTGACCCTAAAAACTACAAAGCCTACGTGGCGCGCAGGCCGAGTAATTTAAAAGCTAACTACGTCCTTCGGTGAATGCGGGCGTGCCAACTCGTCGGCCGAGCTCGGCCGAGGAGTAAATTTGTTGATGTTGCGTTGGGTCGCGCTACTGACTTCTGTGTCTTGCGATTGCGGCCGAGAAAGGAACACGTCTCGGCCTCCTGGATTCTCAAACCTGAAGACAAGGTTACTATTATTACGAAGCTCACAAATCGAATTCGGCTTTCAATGTGCCGAATGTAATAACTGTAACACCTCACTTCGTCGAGAAGACTAATGAGATGACCTCGACCAAAAAAGGATTTAGAAACCTTCTCGACCGAGACTTGGATAGACAATTGACCGTGCCCGCCGCAGTGCTGTTGATGCCAACGGAAGGTACTGCGAGTTCGGCCAATTCTACGGTGATAGAGCTATCTATGCCGACTTAAGATATCACCGGTTGCTTTCACAGTGCTGTTGATGCCAACGGAAGATGTGTCAGCGAAAAAGAAAAGGAAAAAGTTCTCAAGTTGTTTGAGGATTTGCGCAGGGCAATTTTGTATTGATTTTGTGGGGATCTGAACGTTGCACAATCACCCCTATTTATAGCATTGGATTTCCTCGAATTCGGCTTAAAACCCTACACGGACTAGGATTTTCTCTCCGGATCAACCCTAGTTCGACCAGTCCTATCTTCACTAGGATTGTGAATCTAGTCCCTTATTGAGTTGAAACCATTCCTGGTTATCCGACTTGCCGAGACTCCTTGTTGCATTAGGATTCGGCTTCGCAAATGTAGCACAACCTAGCCGGCCTAGTTTTAGAGGCCCACGAACCGAACGGCCCAAGGCTCCCTTGTTGCCAGGCCCTTCCGGGCCGAGAATGGTTCTGTCCTCGGCCCAAATTAATATTTTGGGCCCAAACATTGCCCCCTAGTTTCCTTGAGCTTCGGCCCGTAAGCCGAAGGTTAAGGAAATTAATTGTTCACAGCCAATAAAAAACATGCTGCAGCTTTCGACTGCCGAGGTCGAGAAAATTTTGGAGAGTCGAGAAAAATAGGGGCTGATGCAAACCACTCCTGGCCGCTCGGCCTGTCATCTATCAAAGATGTTGCCTTTCATGTCTTTCTGGCCGAATAACTGGCCGAATACACTTGCCGAAAGACTATACACCAACTTATCAATGAAGAACAATTGTCGAAAAGCCATTCTTTTTTGATACACTACTCGGCAGACTAACAGCCGAGCCAGTGTGAAAACACCATAAATGCTCGACTTCAACTCTGCCAAATCAGTCATCTCGGCTGAATAAATAATTTGCTGAAGAATAGTACCCCATGACCACAACCATATTCTTTGACCGACTCAGTGAATCACCTTCACTCTTCATTCCTGCTTCTCTCCTCCATTGCACTACAAAATAATATATATATATATATATATATACATATTAGTGACATCCTGATGTGACAAGACATACACACATACATATATATGTATATATATAGGTATATTAATCCCATGAAAAGATATGTCGGCCATGACTATAAAATTTCAAACAAATGCCAACAAATGGCTTTGTTAAAACCACGGCTTGAAATGATGTTGTCAGCCACACAAGTCTTTATCACCCTCCTTTCTGACTTGGTGACTAAAGCCATGGTTGAAGAAACATGTGGTCGAGGACAGCTATGGCCGAGGACAAGAACTGCTGAATGGCCGAGAACAAGTAACTATTTAAATTCACTCATTCTTGACGAGATTAAAATAATTTTAATCGCCGAAACCTTCGAACTGTACCACTTATGCCCCCTTTATTTTCGTAAGTATCGGCCCGAGCAGCCGAATGGTTAAGAAAATAAGTTATTTATTTTACAAAAGAAAACAAAAGTGGCCGAGCTATCAAGAGGAGGAGGCCAACGATGTTTTATTCCAAGCCGAGATCTTTTCACATCAAAATTTTCACTTTGACATTTCCCAAAGCCGAATAAAAGATCATCTCCAAATATTTCTGAATTGGTGAAATATTTTTCATTTTCGGCCGCCGAATGTGTTGAACAATTATTATGCCCCCCGGGCATAATTTCGGCTTTTAATTCAAATAACTTGGCCGAACGAGATTTCTCCTTATCGACTGTATTGCCAATAATCATATCAATTGGCGTAGTTTCTCGGGCTAGGCCAATATCTCGGCCTCGTTCGTTACTGGAGCATTCTTTTGACGAATCTTTTTCCAAGTCAATTTTTGTATATAGCTTAGGGACTTGAATTTTTTCTTCTAGGCCTACTATATTTTCAGTCTCTACCGAAACAACAAGTGGCCTTTGTTCTTCGGCCAAATTATCAATTTTCTTAGGCCGAATATTGGTTGTGGCCGGAGTGGAGATTTGCCCCCCAGCCTCTTGCCTTTCAGGAATTCTTCTCAAACTCTCGAGAAGTTGTTTTTGCTCCTTTAATAGGCGATAACACTCATCCCTTGAAGCCGGATCGAGATAGATCATGTGAACTTCGTAGTTTTAGCACTGGGTCCCACTGGGCGTGCCAAAATGTTGACCCTAAAAACTACAAAGCCTACGTGGCGCGCAGGCCGAGTAATTTAAAAGCTAACTACGTCCTTCGGTGAATGCGGGCGTGCCAACTCGTCGGCCGAGCTCGGCCGAGGAGTAAATTTGTTGATGTTGCGTTGGGTCGCGCTACTGACTTCTGTGTCTTGCGATTGCGGCCGAGAAAGGAACACGTCTCGGCCTCCTGGATTCTCAAACCTGAAGACAAGGTTACTATTATTACGAAGCTCACAAATCGAATTCGGCTTTCAATGTGCCGAATGTAATAACTGTAACACCTCACTTCGTCGAGAAGACTAATGAGATGACCTCGACCAAAAAAGGATTTAGAAACCTTCTCGACCGAGACTTGGATAGACAATTGACCGTGCCCGCCGCAGTGCTGTTGATGCCAACGGAAGGTACTGCGAGTTCGGCCAATTCTACGGTGATAGAGCTATCTATGCCGACTTAAGATATCACCGGTTGCTTTCACAGTGCTGTTGATGCCAACGGAAGATGTGTCAGCGAAAAAGAAAAGGAAAAAGTTCTCAAGTTGTTTGAGGATTTGCGCAGGGCAATTTTGTATTGATTTTGTGGGGATCTGAACGTTGCACAATCACCCCTATTTATAGCATTGGATTTCCTCGAATTCGGCTTAAAACCCTACACGGACTAGGATTTTCTCTCCGGATCAACCCTAGTTCGACCAGTCCTATCTTCACTAGGATTGTGAATCTAGTCCCTTATTGAGTTGAAACCATTCCTGGTTATCCGACTTGCCGAGACTCCTTGTTGCATTAGGATTCGGCTTCGCAAATGTAGCACAACCTAGCCGGCCTAGTTTTAGAGGCCCACGAACCGAACGGCCCAAGGCTCCCTTGTTGCCAGGCCCTTCCGGGCCGAGAATGGTTCTGTCCTCGGCCCAAATTAATATTTTGGGCCCAAACAGTAGTGTAAGTTTATTGCAAAGAGTATTCATCAAATGATAAATCCCAAAATAGTTTTGCATGTAATTGTTAACATGTCACTCATATAAATATAAATATTTTAGCATATTATCACTAAAACATAAGTGATATATCGTGGTTAAGTGTTGGAGGAGTACAATGGGAGGGGTTCAAATCCCCTTTGTGTTTTTTCTTCCTTTTTTTCTTTTTTTTCCTTTTTTTTTCCTTCTTTTACATCGATATTTTAGCGATATTACACCGATATTCGATATTTTCCGATATTATCGTCGATATTGTCGATATTTGTACGATATGTACGTGGATATTCCTCCCTTTTTTCCCTTATTTTCTTCTTTTTCTTTTTTTTTTCCTCCTTTACATCGATATATTCGATATTTTAGCGATATTACACCGATATTCGATATTTTCTGATATTATCGTCGATATTGTCGATATTTGTACGATATGTACATGGATATGTTCCGAAATATCCGTGATTCGAAAAAACCGAAATATCCTCGATATTTCGTCGATATTATCGATATTTCAGACTATGCTTTCGACAAACAAGTGGGATTTTAGAGAATTGTGGAGTTATCCAATCTTATAGCAAGATTGTGACCACGTTTTTTTGTTGTAACGATTTTTCAGATGGAATCTATCAACATGGAGATAGGTACCGTGCGGTAAGAATTCTCAACTTTTGTAGATAAATTCAGTTGGTCCTCCATGTACTAGTTGAAAAATCACTAAACAAACACTGTTTTACCTATAGATGATTTGCATTGACGCTTATCGGAAACATTGATTCTGCATGATCTGCTCTTGCACTATCAATCTACTTAACAGTGATGACAGTAACAACCAATCTCCATTAATTCATGGCAATGATCGTGTCGTTAAGCATTTACGAATTTCATTCTCTTATCATCATAATCTCGACAGGTGTTGCCTTGACAAACAAGTCCTGTGTTTATCAAGAAAAAGCTTGAGAAAATTGGATTGGAGAAATATCCGCCCACTTCCACTTAGTGTAACTACTTGGAAACTAAAGTTGGGTTATCAGAGGCTGATAGGTTCTGAAGTTTCTACTGGGAAGCATCCCTTGAACCATGTCTTCTGGAGAATACATTCAATTCCCACTGGTTTTGAGGAATCATCATCAGTACATGCAGAAATCTATAGCGGAAATGATGAACATGCAACTGAAGATTCGCGGGAGGAGCCTCTTCCTCAACCTTTAAGAAGTAATGAGGTAACCCATGCCACTAATTTGTTTAACATTGTAAATTGGGCAGTAAATGGAAAAGTCACCACCCTTAAATTCCATATTTATAATTTTCATGGTCCAAAGTCCAAACCCATATTTTTTGTTCAACCGATTAGTGAAATTATTTTTGTAGCATAGTTTACTGATAATATCTGCATTGGATATCTACTATCGCAAATTGGTTTTTATTTTTATTTTATTGACTCTTTTGTCACAAATTGTGGACAGCATTCCAAATTTATGAATTTCCTTTTCTAGTTGTTTAGCATTCCTGGCTACTTGTGGTTCATACTTTAAATCCTTCAGTCTTTCAGTGAAAGTAAATGAAAATAGAGAGCTTTCTTCTAAAGGAACAATGGTTAGGTTGTTCTGGAAAATACCACCACATGATTGAAAACGTGTTTACTCCAATATCTGCCTTGATTCTGATCGTTCTAAAGTATTTGGTAATTGCCCCACACGTGAGTGTTATGGACGGAAAGGTATAAAAGGATTTTTAATAGTATTAGAGGAAAGGTTGGGGAAAGTAAGGTCTTGGACTTAACTTTGGGCATGGGTTTGTTTGGCATTTCCAGAAATATATTAGATATCAAGACTAACTTATCTTAAAACTCTATATCAGTTGAAGTCACTGCTAGCTGATTCTGAAAGAACAAAGCTCGTCAAAAAACTAAGTGAGGCCAATCAACAAAATCGGTTCCTCAAACGACAGGTTTGTATGTATCTTGTAGCAATGTCCTTTATATAAATTGACAGCTAATTCAATATGTCATTGAAATTCATCTTCATCATTTATGAGAGTGGCCATGTTTTATGTTCTTGTCATCTTTGCTGATATCCTTATTGATTTGACTGGATCGTTAAGCACTTAGTAATGCATTGTAGCAGCAGTATACATGTTAATTAAACTGAAGAGTAAAGATTCTATCACACAACAGGAAACTGGATTGATACATTATTGAGTCCAGCTTTTCAATGATACTGCCTGGCTATCAGTAAATGCTCCATTTAAATAAATAAAAACCATATAACAGGAGGAAAATAAATCATAACTGAGTCTGAGAGATGAAGCATTAATTTGAAAATAGGGTTGTTGGCGATGGCATGTTTAGCATATGAGTAATAACAAATTTATAAAGATATAAAGGTTCATGCATTCACAGTCTCATTTTAAACTTGAAGGTAGTTGAATCTACGGAAAGTTAAAGATGCACCCACCATTTTCATCATTTGGGTTATGAGAAAAATGTGAGAAAATTTATTGCATGAATTTTTGGTTTGAATTATTTATTTTACATGAGAGCTATTGTCTTAAGTTAATTGAGAAAACTAACACGCATTCAATTATAATTCATGGATGCTGTTAGTCTAGATAGTATAAGGTTACTTGATTTGAATCATACATCTCTTCAGTCTGTCAGTCTAGATAGTTCTATCATGTGTAATAGATTTGTCATCTGATTTTGATTTGTTACTTACACAGTTGCATATAACGGAGGATGCGTTGGTTAACTTCAAAAGTGAACTCGCTGTCTTGGAACTTGAAATTCAGGTTACATATTTTACTAGTGGGTTGTTGCCTGCACGTCTTGCATGAACTCATGTCAACACTAGTGACTTATTAAGTCCCTGTAGATCAGCAATTTTTATCACATGGAGTAATCTCCGTCCCAAGGGATAGACACTCTTTTTTTCATGTTTGGCCTCTTCAACTTTCTACAAATCTTTTTTGTAGTATAAAAGTGGTTGTAGATCGAGCACTATTTGGAAAAAGCAAGTAATTCCAGTCCTGGTTTTGATATGTTGTTGGAGTCATATCTGCTGCCAAAATGCATTTAGTTAGATGTTTATAGTTGCTTGGTTTCAAAGGCCATCATGATTGAATTCTGTTAAAATAAATTAATCATTAAGAATTTCAAACATCAAACCATAGGATCTATATGTTATAGACGTTGAACTTTTACGACAACCGCGTTACTATTAACATACCCACCAGCACCATTTGAACATTGTGTTATCATGCATTACGGTTCATGTGATTCAATAAAGTTGAAGATTTGTGATGTCATGATTCCTTTAGTTCTTCTAATGGGCAGGCTTTGGTGAAATTGGCAGAAGAAAACACCAAATCTGTTATTCCCGAAGGTTCAAGAAAGATTAATGGGAAGTACATTCAATCCCACCTTCTTTCCCGTTTAGAAGGTAACTTGCTCTAGATTGATTGATTTATTCCTCTTACTCACTCTCTTTCCTGTTGCTACTAAATTTTTTATTCTCTCCTGATAACTGAGAAAGTTTGTTAAAAAGCATCATACAACACTACACAAATGATTGTGCACAAAGATAATAGAGTATATATTTTCTTCTCTATCAATAGCACGATGTTTCCTAAGGTGCATCTCCTCCACAAAATGCAGTTGAGCAATTGCAACGATAGGTGCCTTGAAATGTGAATTAATATCCAGTTCCCTCTCTTTCTATCTCCCTGTGATTTTCCATTTTCCCCAAAAATCCATTTCTAATCAAAATTTAAATCCGTTTTCAGATAATCTTTATCTGAATAATCAAAATAAGTCATATACGGGCTACAATCATCTAGTGAAGACTAGTAAGAAACGTAATGTAGGAACAAAGACCACTTGAGTGAAGAGTGACAACGGGAGAAAGGACGACCACTTAATAGTTGGTGATTCAGAGTGGAAACCTAAGAAAGAACATTGGTTGGCTCTTGGCATTTGGGGATAGAAATAGGCTGTACTTGGTAAATGTTGGTAGTGATTACCTCGAGTACATAAAAATTCCTGGGCATCCGCCATTTGGAGTCAACATGGTTTTCATGCAATGACTGGGATTCTTGAGTGAGAGAGATTATTTCGGATATCCTGTACATGGGTTTTTCCTTCTGTTTCATTTCTGAACTTTGGTATTTGGAACTGGGATAAACATTGGCAAGATATTTGGGTGGGGAGCCATGTTTAATTTCAAAGTTGTTGTTTCCCAACTTATATCGAAGTTCTTTGAATTGTAACGCCGTCATCTTGTTGTTTCCATGCTTGTAAACATTCCATGTGTTCTGACAAAAGTACTGCATGTGTGAAGCTGTACATGAAAAGTTGAAGGAACAGATAAAGGACGTTGGTGCTGCACAATCCAAGGAGGTTCCCCTATTCTGGTGTGGCATGGCTGAGGTACTTAAAACCATATACTTGTGTAATTCCTTTTCCTCTACCAAAGGAGTGTGGTAATGATTGGCGACTCTCTGGAATACAATGATATGGTTCAATCCGTCGCAAAGAAAATGATGACAGAGTGTTTGTCTTGATAACAGAGTGTGCAAGTTATGGGCACTTTTGATGGATGGAGTCAAGGAGAGGATTTATCTCCGGAGTACACTGGTTCTTTCACCACATTCTCAACAACATTGATGCTGAGACCTGGAAAGTATGTAATCGATCACACAACTATTCCTCCTTTTCCTCCCTTTCTTCACTCTGACCCGTAGGTTTATTTTCGAAGGTACGAAATCAAGTTCTTGGTTGATGGGGAATGGAAGCTATCACCAGAATTCCCTACAGTTGGTGAGGGATTAACTACAAATAACTTGTTAATTGTGGAGTAGGTCAAGGTCTACAGTCATGGGATAATAATATGTATCAAACAACTGGAATTACTGATTTAGTATGATATTCTCTCATTAGCCCTTTTTAAGGTCCTTAATTGTGCTTCTGATGTAGAGAAAAACCTAGCATTTTAGCTGCTAGAACAGAAAGGAAAAAAAAAAAAAAAAACCGAGAGAAGAAAAGAACCGAGCATTTTAATCTGAAACGTTCGCGAAACTGTTCGCTCTGTATTTTTGTGAATACATAATCAGTATGATGTGTGTCGTGTTTGTTACTATTGTATGTTTGGTACTGTATCAGATCAAGAGCTTGGATAAGTTGCGTGTTTGGTCTTCTACAAGATAAAGAGGTTATTGAATGAAACCACCAAGGCCGTCGTGATTTCTTTGGGGTGGTGATTTTCACACTTGCGTTTTATCCATTTAATTCAATTGCACTCATTGTTGGTCTGGAACGATTGAATAAACAAAAAGAGAATTAAAACATAAACACTGAAAGGAGCGTAAACGAACAAACTGAATGTGGAAAGTTGATGCAAGAAGAAGCTTTAACAAAACGAAGTAAAAGTGTGGGACTGAGTGTTCCCAAGGACTCCAAGATGCTTCTGATTCCTGAAGAGGTACGACGAAATTAATCAGTACTGTCATGATCGATCTTATGAGAACTTTCATGCTACAACGTTCGCCTTCCAGTAAACATTCCAACTTGCTACTCCTCCGGCTGAACTGGTACTGGTTGTTCATCGCCATGGAGGCTGTGGCAACCTTGTTAGGGGTGTAGCAAGCTCCCCCCCCCTGGCATGTACAGGGAGCAGCTAAATCGGGACAGCACATCCGGGAGGCAGTAACGCGGTATGTTGTTCTCCAATTGCTCTTCCGGAGTGGACGTGTTGGATGGAAGATCAATGCACAACGTTCTCTGCATAATTGTGAACTCAGTTGCTAGTTTAAAGGTGCCTTGGCCCCTTGAGTAGGCCTTTAGACTCTTCTAAACGAGTTGGTTGATTTCAGGCGTGTCACTATTGATCAAGACCAACAGATTAATTGATTGTTTTCGTGAGCGAAAATAAATTAGTTGCAATCTCGTTTCCTCAATTACATTTCTATGTATAAAAAAAAAATTAACAGTTCTGGGCCTAAATATGTTGAACTTTCAGAAATGGGCTGTCACTCAATCAAGGAGACCTCACCAGCCCACAACACATCAAAACGACGTCGTCAGGATACAACCAGGTGAAACCCTAGGTCATAAAATCCCCACTCGCATCGCTTCCCCATTCAGTCTCTCCTTTTCCCCAGCCGCTGTAATCCGAACTCTCCTCTCTCCTCCCTTTTCCCGTCGCTGCAATCCAATCCCATGGTACGTCCGTATCCAATTATCTTCCTGATTGCTTACCAACCGTTTGCGTTAATGCCTCTGACAATCTTCCGTTTTTGATATTTCAGGCGCCGAAGAAGGACAAGGCACCGCCGCCGTCGTCGAAGCCGGCGAAGTCCGGCGGAGGCAAGCAGAAGAAGAAGAAGTGGAGCAAGGGAAAACAGAAGGAGAAGGTGAACAACATGGTGCTCTTCGACCAGGGAACCTACGACAAGCTCCTCACCGAGGCACCCAAGTACAAGCTCATCACACCGTCCATTCTCTCCGACCGTCTCAGGATCAATGGCTCGCTGGCAAGGAGGGCCATCAGGGAGTTGATGGCCAGAGGCTTGATCAGGATGGTCTCTGCTCACGCCAGCCAGCAGATCTACACCAGGGCTACCAACACCTAGGTCTCATGCTTTACTTTTGATGAATTGTCGTTTCGGGTATTGTTACATGTCGTTTTAGACTATTTGGCGTCGATTTTGTTTAATCTACAGTCTATGGAAACCTAGAGATTTTCTTGGCTTGATGAATTACTTTATAGTTTCTACCTAATATAAGCATCAACCAATGCTCGCTTCTTTTTTATTTAGATTGATCTTTTACTTGAATTTCATTGCTATATATGCTTTACTTTTCACATGAATCATGATGAATTATAATGCTTTTCGGGCAGTCTCAATCGAAAATGTCGTATGTTTTCTTGGTTGGTAGGATCCTCTACTGCCCGTTTGCATTGTTTTGCGGTTGTTCTTATATTTGTAATGCTTAGAGTTTGAGGCTTGAAACAGCATTGCTTTTTGTTTTGAGAACAAATGTCGTTCTGGTAACTAATGTTAAAAATCCCATATCCTGGAAATGATCATCTGCAGATGGTGTTCTTTTTCTTTCTCTTTGCCGTGCTGGAGCTATGGTTGCATATAATGTTTCCCACATTTCGACTTTTGACACAAGCTTAATGCCAACACTAATTAGAGCGTCTGGACCGGGTGTCTTGTTTAATCTGGTTGTTATCGCTATACGAATTCTTACGAGTTGAATATGGATGGGTAGTAAGAAGTTGGGTAGAATACTACTTCAAGTGCAGGTGCCCTCGCGCCGTTGATTTGGAAGAGGATCCTCTCCTGAGCTCAGGATAGGGATCCTCCTGACCAGCCTATCCGTTCAAATTTAATCCGACGGTTGGAATTATTATAACTTTTAGAGGCCCCCTGTTTGGAGCTGTTGGATTAAATTTGAACGACCCAGATGGGCTGGTCAGGAGGATCCCCATCCTGAGCTCAAGAGAGGATCCTCTACTTTTGATTTCTTGTAGAGTTGAATATGGCAGAAAATATGATCAGTATTATATCCATACATGATTATTATTCAAATGCTGATTAACGTGTTTATTTCTTATTAGTAACAAATCATTTGGTTGAAAAATTTAGTCTACGTAGCTTTACTCGTACTTATATATCCTCTGCCTAAAATCTATTTTCTGTTCCTCGTTAATTTACGTTTCGTAGAAGACCTTCACTTTAATATGCATTTGGTTTTACGAAAAACAAACTATGATATATATATTTTTTTCTGAACTACTCCATACTAGAAGTCGTTTAATGATCTCTGTAGCATATTCCTATACTCAAGTTATAAAACTAGATTGGTTAGAAACTGTAGGCTCTTAATGAAGATATTCATCGGAAACCCTAACTTGTTTACACAGCTGGAGGTCTAGCGGTCGGGTCCTTGATTAGCTGCTAAGCGTTCTGGGGTTCGACTCTCACCCACGGTACCAATCTAGCAAATGTGGTGGGGTCAAGCAGGGGGGTAAAACTTTAAAAACATTAGTGAACAAAGTTTGCTTGTCGAAGGTATTTGAGTTTAGGGAAATTAACAACCTAAGGCGATGGAACTCAATTACGTGAACAACGGTTAATAGGGTACACGCTAGAATGAAACTTCATATAAAGCTTTCGGATGACTTCGGAGCAATCACACATAATACGTGCTTATCTTCACGGTTGATAGGTGCGTGCTTGTAACAAAGGTCAAAATAATAACATATTAATTGCATTTTTAATATATTAATAATAAATTAATATTACCATATTGGCTAGATTATTGCCACTTTGATAAATTCCTTCCGCTTTTGCAATGACATCTTGTGAAGCTTTCAAATCTTTATGTATATGTTTGTAAATACTTGTCAGAGATTACTCGGTTTAGGATGTGCCTTGAATCATCTCGACAAATTGTGCATGACTTATTCTGCATATGTTGCACCCTCATCTCATTTTTAGTGAATGGGTCATGAGTAACAAGCACCTCAAGCCTCAAGCAAAGCAAAGTCTTCTACGATCGATCAAATTGCATTTTCACCTAAAAGTATTTGAGTAGAAAACAAATATAGAAGATTGTAGTAAAAATGAATAGAGTTGTGATAGGGATATGAAGAAGATGGTTGGGTATTTATAAAATAATAATATTAACAAAAAATTCCAGTTTTTTTTTGGGTAAATTACATAGTAGCCCCTCAGGTTTGAGGTCTATTGCAATCTTATACAACATCTTTAAAACATTTCACTTTCATACCTCAAGTACTATTTTATTTCAATTTCATACAACCGTTACATTTTCCATCCATGGATCTGTTAAATGCTGACGTGGCTGCCACATATATGCCATGTGGCTGCCAAATGTCTGCCACGTGGCAAATAAAATAATTTTTAATTTTTTTTTAAAAAACCTGAAATTGGAAGAAGAAAAAAAAAAGGACCGAACCCCTGCAACCCAGAAGAAGAAGGAGGAAGAAGAAGAGAAGAAGAAAGAGGAGGAGGAGGAGGAAGAAGAAGAAGAAGAAAGAGGAGGAAGAGAAGAAGAAAGATGAGGAGGAGGAAGAAGAAGAAGAAGAAGAAGAAGAAGAAGAAGAAGAAGAAGAAAAAAAAAAAAAAAAAGGGACCGAACCCCTGCAACCCAGAAGAAGAAGGAGGAAGAAGAAGAAGAGAAGAAGAAAGAGGAGGAGGAGGAAGAAGAAGAAAAAAGAAAAAAAAAAGGACCGAACCCCTGCAACCCAGAAGAAGAAAAAAAAAAATGGGACCGAACCCAGAAGAAGAAGGAGGAAGAAGAAGAAGAGAAGAAGAAAGAGGAGGAGGAGGAAGAAGAAGAAAAAAGAAAGAAAAAAAAAAAAAGGGACCGAACCCAGAAGAAGAAGGAGGAAGAAGAAGAAGAGAAGAAGAAAGAGGAGGAGGAGGAGGAAGAAGAAGAAGAAGAAGAAGAAGAAGAAAAAAATGATCGAACCCCCTGCAACCCAGAAGAAGAAGGAGGAAGAAGAAGAAGAGAAGGAGGAGGAGGAAGAAGAAGAAGAAGAAAAAAAAAGAAAAAGGACCGAACCCAGAAGAAGAAGAAGAAGAAAGAGAAGAAAAAGAAAGAGAAAAAAAAAAAAAAAAAGTGGCAGACATGTTTTTTTAAAAAAAATTAAAAAATTATTTTATTTGCCACGTGGTAGACATTTGGCAGCCACGTGGCATATATATGGTAGCCGCGTCAGCATTTAACAGATCCATGGATAGAAAATGTAACGGTTGTATGAAATTGAAATAAAATAGTACTTGAGGTATGAAAGTGAAATGTTTTAAAGATGTTGTATAAGATTGCAATAGACCTCAAACTTGAGGGGCTACTATGTAATTTACCCTTTTTTTTTCTATTTTTTTTTTAATTTTAAAATTGTTTTACCGTTAGAATAATCTTGTCAATTGATTTTCGAACTGATTTGAAATCAATGGCCAGAGCGTGCCACGTGTCAAACGATAACATTTTATTTTTTTACTGTTAGAAATCCAACGGTCTAGATCATTTGGTTGTTGGAAATCCAACGGTCCAGATCATATGGCTGTTGGAAATCCAACAACCCTCCATTCGCTACATGTCCAAGCGTTGATAAGCAATTAGTGCTATGCTGAAGTGGGGCCCACCAATGGAGTTTTTGGCCCACTTTCCCTTCTTCGCAGGTGTATTACACGTGGCTGACAAAAAAAAATCGTGACTAACGTCAGCACGAGTTTTTGGGGCGGGCAGCGATTGACCCATCACTTGCCCTTGCTTTATTGGACTGTTGGGGAGAGTTTTGGGTTGGAGGGCAACATTGTTGCCTTTGCCCTCGGCTTCCACCAACGGGTGGACATGCTCTAAGTTCTTATACAACTTATTTATTTTGGTTATCAGATTAAATAAATCAAAATAAAATATAATATAGACATAATTAAACATAGGTGTATAAAAGACTAAAAAGTGTTTATTTATCATTTTTATTTTGGTGCTTTGCCCATTTTGCATGGCCTTGGTGGAAATGGTTGGCAAGCAAGAGTCGGGCTTTATTGAGGTCCAGTAGGGCTTGTTGCAAAGATTAGCTCGGGAAGGATAAGAATAAGTTATGTAATGGGTTGATTTGATATAAAATTCTCAGACTTATGGGAAATGTTATAGGCTATTAATACCGTCGATAATATTTATTCTTGTACTTGAGGTCTTAACTTTGATCACTCCGTTCTATTCTCTTCTTTCTTCTCTAATCTATTTTGCTATAAAAAATGAGAAGGATTATACATGCATTGGAGCATAGGAGACTCAAGAGTAGGATAAATTTTAGGAAAACTAATAAAAAGAGCTTCAAAATTTTGAGTTTTAATGATAAGGACAAAATAAAGGGTAAAATGAATAGTACCAGGTTTGACTTTTTAGTGTAAAAATATGGTTTTTCGTTAAAATGAACAGTACCGCGGACTTTTCGTTAAAACTCCCATAAATTTTTTATTGTGCGGGGAACATGGTTCGACACACTAATATAAATATGACCTTGCATACCAAGTGTAATAATACAATTAATTAACCATTTGTATTATTATATTTAGTGTTACTGGACCGTATTCTTGTACACTAAAAAATATCTCGAGGAGTAAGAGAATCGGTCTCTATCCTAGACGTGTTGTTTCATTTATTTTTTTCTTTATTTATGGTATGAGACTTCATATCTTGTTTTTGGTAAGACCAAACATAAACATGTTTGCATGCTTCTTGAATGGATAATCAACCACCCAACTACAACGAAATGCTTCATTCCCTAGACTTTTTTTTTTGGAACAACCCTTGACCTTCTTTTTGCTATTATTGAAAGCAAAGAGACTATTTATTTTAATTTAATTTTATTTCTTTTTGGTAGAAGATACGCCAAACTCTGGTTTTATTTGTTTTCCATGCCAGACTGTTTAGAGGCCATCTTCCTCTTACCACAGTTTAGAGGGTCCATTCTGTCACGGAAAATAAAAGTGTGTCTGATTTACCAAGAGAAAAAAAAAAAAAAAAAAAAACAAAAACCTGTATCTTTGAAATTTAATTAGTATTATTATATACAAAATTAAAGAGAGAAAGTAGAAGGATTGAGAAAACTTTGACATAAACCACATGCAGATCATAGTTTCTATCCTCTTACCCTGAATCTCTGCTTTGACTTCTTCCCAAATTCCACCAAAAAAAGTATTATTCTTCACATTCTTGGCCCACCCACCATATCTTCTCCCCATTTCTCCTGTCAAGGATTTCTCTCAATCTGTGAGAACCCATCTGGGTAGATTTTGTTTAGTGGATTGTTTATGAAATATGTATTTCAATGATCTACTAATTTGTCTAACTTGGCTTTGTTTGATGCAGGGAAGAAATTGAGAAGAGTCCCCTTTTGTTTCAGATTAAAACATATTCTACTTTTCCTTTGCTGCCCGATATTTCCATCTGTAAGAACTAATTTGAATTATTTATGTCATTATCTGTTCTGATTTTTCCTTTAGTTTTTTTATTAAATGGATATATTTTTAATTTAATGTGGAATTGGATGCAGAGGAACTGCTGATTGATTAAATGGGTGTCCTCAGAAGGTCGCACTTTTTCATGATTTGGGTCTGAATCATTGGAGGATGGAGATGTCTACCCAGCAAGATAATTCTGTTCCCAACAAAGTCTCAGGTATAAATTTTATTTTTGGAATAAAAAGGCGACCCTAAGCCAATAAGGCTCCCCGCTTTGCGAGGGTTGGGAACGTCTATCGTACGCAACTTTACCTTTGCTTTGCAAATAGGTCATTTCCACTACCTTGAACCTGTGACCCTTCGGTTACCAAGGAGCATTGTGCCAAGTCTCGTCTTCAAATTTTATTTTTGGAATGATTTTTAATGTTTGAGAAGATTTGTCCTGTAAATTCATTTATTGCTTACATAAAAATTGAAATTTTGGAACGGAATAACATGATTCATGCTCCTAAAGAGGAGAATGTGTGTAAGGTTGAAGAGGATTTATGTGTTTAAATTTTAATGATCACTTGAGTGATTTCAACTGTAATTGTTAAAGAACAGTAACTTTAAGATAATTTTTCTTGAATGAAACAGATGGTTTCGGTAAGGTCAACATCTTATTTGGGAAAATTTGCTTCTATTCCTCAGCATCTTGACGCTTATATATGGTTTTGATTTTCTTACTGTCAGCAGTTGTTGATATCAGCATTTCTACGATATAAAACTTGATGAATTTATTGCACTGTGTTGCACAAATGAATTATACTGGGGTTCATTAATGAAAGAACATGTTTCATTTGTAGGGTCAGGTTCTTGCCTCTACGATCTCTTATGTTCAGACACACCGGTTTGGAGATGCCCTAGTGATCGACGTACATTATCTGGTAGTTTTTACTCTTTACATCAAACACTTGTTTAGGAATCTGTTTGTGTTCTGACTTTGCCAATATTTTCCTCTTCTTGACATGCTATTGTAGTTAGCTATTAGTGGCGTGTCACAATTCACTCAATCCATTTGAACTAGATGATACTCAAAAGTTTATGATTTCAGCCTTTAATAAACAACATGAATTGCTCCAAGCAACATGTCAAATCTTGCCGGTGGATCAGTTAAGTGCAAAAATGACATATAGTATATAGATAGCTCAGGGAAGATCCAATACCTCCAGTTTCTATTTGTTGCCTCTCATTTACCTTCATGGAGATCGGTCAAAAGAATGTGCGAAAATGAAGTTCAAATAAAAGGTTTATGATGTAAAAAGTCTTAGTCGGAATGCGGGAGATGCGTCCAGCCTTGGAGAACCGGGATTATAAATATCTAAAAATCATGTAACAATTGAATTAAATCCCGAAAAATGAGTTCTGCATCACTAATCTCTCTAGTCTGTCTGATATAGACATTATTTTTCCGGGTGTTTTTCCTTTTATGGTTGTGGGTCTCGCTGTGATATTGTAATAAGAGCACATCCTATCTTTTGTAACTTTATAGTTCAATGAACAGGTCCACAAGAAAGGCTGGAGATTTTGTTGCACCAATCTGCCAACAGGTCCTGTGCAGATTGTGGAGCTCTAGATCCAAAATGGGTGTGAGTATCATATTTTCATGAAGATAAAGTTTTGACATCTATCCTGCTCCAATTTTAATAAAACTGAAGCGAAAGTTATATGAAGTTATTCCAACCTAATAGAACTTGTTTTAATATCTTACCTTGTCGTTTTTCTGTTCACCATTAATTATGTTAATATCTTTACAATCTTCTTTTCATCCTATTGAGCTCAATTTTGAGTTAAGTATATATCACAATGTGGACAGTGCAAATTTCATACATGTTCACGGTTTGAGATGCGCATAGGTGGGTTGAAGCAAAATTTGTGACATGAGTAATGAAACATGTTTTTAGAGAATGATGCTTAATGAGTAGTAGTTGTGAATTTGACGATTGATCATACAATTGTTGGTGATATTGATTATCTTTTGCTCAATAATTTGACTATGAGTTTTCCACAACATATGAGTTGGATGTTACAACAAGAAACTGTATGTTTTCAGGGGTACATAATCCTGACCATGCGCACAATTATTTGATGTTTTTCAACATGATACTGATGACTAGTAAATGAAATAACTTCATATTTAGAATTTTTGCATCAACCACCTCTTCTTAGATTTACGTAAGTTATGACTGTTTTGGTTGCTTGCGTTGTATTTTGACTGTACCGATTCGTTCATATCAGATCTTTAACCTTCGGAGTATTTATTTGTATAAAGTGTTCTGGTGTACATAGAAGCCTTGGAGTGCATATTTCGAAGGTGTGGATTATGCAACCTTGTTCTGGATTTACCTAAAAATTGTATGACACGGAAGTCTGAGTATTGGAATTTGGATATTCTCATCTGATCTGGACATATGATAGGTTGTATCAGTGAAGCTAGATGAATGGACAGATGATGAAGTTGAGATCTTGGCAAGTATGGGAGGAAATACTACTGTAAACAAGAAGTATGAGGCTCACTTGCCAGAAAATGTCAGCAAACCAAAACCAGATTCTTCTATAGAGGAGCGCTTTTATTTTATTAGGTAGTTCAAGTACAGAACTTTTTTCATTACTTTGTTTTGAAACCTATACGATTCTAAATCTCAGATTTACTTCTTGAATACGCAGGAGAAAATATGAGCTGCTAGACTTCTTGAACTCTGATGAACAGATGTCATGTCCTTTCCCACCTAATAAGAAATCAAACAATTCAACTGTTAGTTCTACCCAAGATAAGAAACAGTATGAGAAACAACCAACGAAACACCGTATTGGTCAGGCATTTCGTAACAGCTGGGGAAGAAAAGATTCTGAACATAAGACCGCAAAGAAGGGCTACTCAATGCCTATGGTAATGGCCTTTCTGTTTGTTTACTGTGTTGTTTTATCTTGTTATTTCTGAATTGTTTTTATGCCCTTAGTCCCTTTGGAGCGAGGGTCTATTCTACATTACCAAGCCTATGTTTTCATTATTTGAAAAAAAAGATAGTTCTTTTTGAAATGCGAACCAGAAATAGTTGTGCCATAGTTTTAATTCATGACAACCAAAAAGGATAAATTAAAGGTGTTTGAATAAATTTGACATTTTTGTTGGCATGGGTAGAATCTCACTGCTTAATGCGTACGTTATAGGCAGGTATGGTCGAATTTGTTGGACTAATTAAGGTGAATGTGGTTAGAGGAACCAACCTAGTTGTACGGGATATGGTGACAAGTGACCCTTATGTCATCCTTGCATTGGGTCACCAAGTAAGTTTCTTCTACTTAAGCTATTATTTATGAAATGAATCAACATAGTCAATAAACTTAAAATGCAGTTTGCCCTAAATATTTGTTGCAGTCGGTGAAGACGCGTGTCATAAAGAACAACCTTAATCCAGTATGGAATGAGAGCCTGATGCTGTCAATTCCTGATCACATACCTCCTCTAAAAGTGGTAAGTTTTACTTGGTTCCTATGAAAATACTACGACATCGAGTCCGCAATGCACTCTTTGTTACATTGAAATTCAAACTGCGTATTATACTATCTGCAATTTCATGTGTATCGTGTTGAGATTTCCATTTAAAGCAAGACGGTTATATACGTATGGATGCTAAAGATGTGCTCTCTTCATTGCGTAGTGACCTGTTTTATATTTTTGTTTGTGTTTTAAGCAGTAAGTTACGCAGACGCAATTTTTTGCATCATCAGGACTACTTGGCCTACGTTAATAACGTAGTTCATTAGTTGCTCAGATTTGTGAAGTTTTTAAACGGGGTAACATTTTCTGGTTTTACAGTTGATAAACTGAAAATGAGTGAAGAAATCCAGTGGATTTGTTCTCCTACAGTGTGCGTACAGAAATTAATCGTTTATTGAACACTAATGTCAAAGGAAGCGTTTAATGAATATTCGAAACTCTTTTCCCCTTTAGTTTGGGACGGTTGTAAAATTGAATCCCCCAGTGCATGAAATTTCCTCTACATTTACGGGAAAATGTATAAAACTCATAGCCTACCATAAGAAACTGATAATGATTCTCTGCTTTTGTTTTTTACTTGATTTATCATTGTTATATGGGCATAATCTACAGAGTCATAGAAAAGCATTCCCTTACTATCGATGAAGATGCTTATGTGCTTTCCATCTGTGTCTTTGATAAAGTTTTCCAGTAATGTTTTTATCGTTACATTCAGCTGGTATATGACAAAGATACGTTCAAAGCTGATGATTTTATGGGTGAGGCTGAGATTGACATTCAACCTTTGGTGAGTGCTGCCATAGCCTATGAGAAGTCCTCAATCAATGAGCCGATGCAGCTTGGAAAGTGGGTAGCCAGCAAAGAAAATGCACTCGTAAAAGATGGTGTCATCAACCTAGTAGACGGGGGAGTGAGACAGCAGATCACTCTCAGGCTGCAGAATGTTGAGAGGGGTATACTGGAGATTGAGCTTGAATGTGTGCCTCTTAATCAGTAGCCCGCATTGGCCTAGAAAGTTAAAAAGGAAATGAAACTTACATGGCCTTTATGATGCCGAGGTTTGTAACTCACCACGATAGATGTATGTATGTTATACCGTAGAAGTCATTATATCGATAGCTCTGTCAAGTGAGTCTTGGTTGTATATTGCTGTAGTTTTTTTCTTTTTAATCTGTAGTTAACAATTTTAGGATTTTCACTTCATGGTATGCAGATGGATTTGATTTTTTAATTTTTCTGGATGAAACTTAAAACGTTGTCCAGTTTGGGAAATTTGGAAATACATGAATCAACATCTACTTGACTTAAGGAATGATAGGACCCTAACCTCACGTCTTACTCGGTGTATAGCAAAGCAATGTATTACTGGAACAGCCAATCTTTTCAACAACCACTTCTTCCTTACAATTATTCTTTATATAGCACTAAGCTTCCGTGGCCGTCAAGCTATCAGCCAACAACCCTAACTACTTCCTATTTTCCCGCCCATTATTAGTTATAACCAAGGTCTAAAATATCGATATTATTCCGATATTTCCATCGAAATTTCCGTGTTTTTGGACTACCGATATTTCCGATATCATCGATATTTTAGACCTTGATAGGAACTCTACGTGGTACTAAGTCACTCATGTATTTTACCATGCAATGTATAAAGTGTAAAATATTGTACTAATTCATTATACATAAATGATTATGGTGTGTTTAAACTTTTTTCATTAATTACTACATATTTTTTACACTCACAATGTTTGCCAGCTCGCTATATAATCAACTTAAATCAGTTAAATCCATCATGCAATGCATTTCCTTCCAATTTTTTGTGATAAACTAATAGATAATTGACTAAATAAACATCCTGCAAAGTTTCAATAAATTTTTTCAAGTTTTTCTTACAATTTCCGTGGTTTTTATTTAATTTTTATCGATATCGATAATATCCCGATATTTCCATCGAAATTTCCATGTTTTTGGACTACCGATATTTTCGATATCATTGATATTTTAGATGTGGGTTATAACTTATAACAACTAACTAATTGAGCCCAGTCACTAGCCCAGTCAGCAACCTATCAAAACCCCCCCCCCCCTAAAACGAGGCTTGTACAACAAGACTTCAACACAACATACAATAATACGACGTAAGCTATGATGGCTATCAGTTACTTAGTGCATGCTATACTACAAGTTGGCCACTTCAGGAAATCGGGTCTTCAGTTCTAAGTAGGGTTCCCACGTTGCCTCTTCTGCGAAGTGATTCTGCCAATGAACAAGAACTTCAGTGACTGCAATGTTGCCTTTTTTGATCATTCGTCTGTCCAAGATTGCCAATGAAGCATCCTGAATAATGCCAGCCTCTGTAATGACTGGTAGAGGAGATGTAGGTTGAATTGCAGCGCCCAAATGCTTCTTCAAACAGGAAACTTGGAAAACGGGGTGCAACTTGGATGTCTCTGGCAGCTTTAGCTTGTACGCTACTGGATCTACTTTTGCAACAATCTCAAAGGGACCATAAAATCGTGGTTGGAGTTTATGGAATGGCTGGGAAGCCAATGACATTTGTTGGTAAGGAACCAGTCGTAGGTATACCATATCACCAACTTGGAAAATCCTTTCAGTGCGATGTTTATTGGCCTGAGTAGTCATACGAACCTGAGCAGCTTCTAAATTAACTTTAAGCAAGGATAGCATTTTGTTCATTTCCAGCAAACTTCGATCAACCATATCTAATTTCGCAGTGCCAGCTTCATAGACAGGGAAGGAGGGAGGAGGTTGACCGTAAACCACTTCATAGGGTGGCATTTTGGTAGCGGTATGGTAAGCTGTATTAGAACTCCATTCTGCCCACGGAAGCCACAGTGACCATTTCTTGGGTTGAAGACTGCAAAAACATCTCAAATAGGTCTCCATAGGCCTGGCAAACAGGTTGTGTCTGTCGTGTTCATGTCATTTTCGTGTAAGTACTACATCTACACTCGAAAATAAGAGCCTAATAAAAAAATAATACATACACTACTAATCTATTACCAATATTAAATGTGCAAGGATATGCAAAATGAAAGAGTTTTTGTTTTCAAGGTTGTGAAGTCTTTCTCAAAAGTTTAAACCTCAATTTACAAAATCCTCGATTTACATCGATCATCATGAAATTGTATTGGAACTTTGGCTTGATCTCAGCCGATCCAATGGTCATCAATTTTTTAAATTTATTTTAATATATATATATATATATATATATAATTATAGTTTTTAGGGGTATAAAATTGTTAAATTAATATATATAATTATTATAGTTTATTCATACTTTTATTAAGTATAACATAAGATTTTGTGATATCTACTAGTGTAAATATTTTAAATTGAAGATCGAATTCATTCTTTGTATTCATATAGGGTCAAGGAGTGTAGCTGTAAAAAATCATCAAAGTTGGAGTTAAAATATTTGTCTTATAACCGTCAAAAAGTTTTGTCTCGTTACTTGATATCTGAATGTTTGTTTTTTGCAATTTTTGGCGTATGCGATCTCGAAGTATATACAAAAATGTTTGACGGTTGGATCGTTGAAACTAGTTTCGTAGAATGTGCGTATCTCATCAAAACAATAGATTCACTTACACTTAAAAGTTTATTCATACTTTCATTAAGTATAACATAAGATTTTTTGGTATCCACTAGTGTAAATATTTTAAATTGAAGATCAAATTCATTCATTGTATTCATATAGGGTCAAGGTGAAACACCCCAACCCCTTATATATTTAAAAATTGTTTTAATTCTTAATTGGTGAGCCCGTGGGGCCCACCTTGTTTTATTTTATTTTTATTGTGTGTGTTTTCCCGGTCTCTCTCTCTCTCTCTCTTCTTTTCTCTATCTTTTTCCCGTAGCTCTCTCCCTCTTAGCTCTCCCGTATATATCTCTCTCTCCCTCTCATCCTCCCGCGAGCCTCACCCCTTCACCATCCCCGTACCTGCACCACCTTCACCATCATCAACTCGCCATCTCTCTCTCTCTATCGTCGTTGTGGATAACAGAGGAAACCCGAGAAGCTCTCCGACGAGATTTTTCATTTTTCTCCGGTTAGGTAAGGTGGGGTTCCATTTTAAGCTGCCATAGATGATGTTGAATGTTGTGTGATGGGTTTTTCATGGTTTTTCAAGGTTTAAGGACGGAAACGGAGCGGGGGAAAGCACACCCATTTCCGGTGAACAGTGGGTGTCGAGAGGAACCCAACCATTTCCGGTTTGATTTACGGCGAACCCAGGGGTACTAACCTCTTTCTCTCTCTTTGTACTTCGTTTTGGTGTGTAGATCAGAGCTTAGGACCTTTGGTTGCAGTCGGCCGGAGTTGGAAAAGCTCCGGCGTGAGTTCCGTCGAAACCAGGCCATTCGGCCTTCTCCATTAACCTCGGGCCTTAGCCCTTTCTAAGTCTAGCCCATGTTCCTTTTAATTAATTGGCCTGCGGGCCGTGATAGTGTGTGTGTGTGATTGGGCCGTGCCCTGCATGGCCCATGTGTGTGTGTGTTTTGGGTGGGCATGCATTGTGCAACCCGTGTGTGTGTGTGTTTAATTATGGTGTGTGTGTGCGTGTGTTTATGTGCATGCACATGCATGCCGTGCATGTGTGTGTGTGTTTGTAGTATGTATATGTTTGGGCTTAAGCCCAAACCCCATTCCCTCATCCCAAAACCCTTTTTAACCCAAAAACCCTAGGTTTCTAAAATCCATTTAAAACCCTAAACCCATCCAATCCCAAATCCCTTATTTTATTTAATTCAAACCCAATCTTTTAGAAAATCCTTTTATTTATTTATTATATTTTTGTGCTTAGGTAAAGTTGCTATTAAGGAAATTCGTAATCCTGATTCGCGCGATTCTTCTGCTAAAGAATATTTGTGAGTGGACCCCTTCTAAAATTACATGATTTTATAATTAAATTGCATAAATGATTAGCATGCCTACAGATTTACGAATTGATTTATGTTAAGCTTGTTTATGAAATTTATTGATTTCGTCTCGTGTTTTTGGTGAGGAATTAATTGTTGGCCTATATTGAGCTATATTTTAATATATCGTATTTTCTATAAAAACCATGAACTGGTAGACTATCTGATAAATGACGATAGGATGCTAGAACATGTTTTTGAACCCCTCTTTATAGTGTAGACGATGATCGGTAACCTACGCTATGAAGTGGTATTTACGAGAGGCGTAACATTTTGTGCGTACCTAGTAGACACTATGCCGCCTGGGGCGAGGATCTGGTGTTGGCATTTAGGCCGGGAGAAATAATCCCTAGCTACGGGCTGAGGGACATGAAGAGGCATTGGGCCGGGTGGTAGTTATCTTTGGCTACGGGCGCAGAGACTGAGGTGCAGGCACTGGGCCGGGAGTTATATTTATTCAGTGATCTTTCTAGCAGCACACCGCGTTTACGAGACGATTTATGAGACGTTTACTGTTTTGATTTCTGCGATGAGATTCCGCAATATGGCTTTTGAGATATTTTTGGCTTGCTAGGATTTTTATTAAATCCATCACTTATTATGCTAGTAGTTTTCATTATATAAATTTTGGGGGGTTAGTACGTTGATAACTGTTTTATTATTATTGTATATATATAAACTTGGTCCACTCACCTTTGTTTTGCGCCCCCATTCAGGACTTAGAATCAAGGCACATAATCCCGGCGTCAAGACACTTCCGCAGCAGCATCTTCGGATCATCTCGAATGTAGGACTCACTCCTTTATTCATTAAATTTTATCTTAATTCTTCTTAGTGATTAGGTTTAGTTGTATGCTCTGAGTACGTTCCTAAAACTTTTAACTCTTAGTATTTTAAATTTCTAACCCTTATTTATTTCTTATTCTTAGCTTTTGTATCAATTAATGGCTTTCGTCACCCTCGGGTGTCGCCCAGCACGTATCTATTCTGGTATTCGGGGAATATCAGGGTTGGGGCGTGTCACAAGGAGTGTAGCTGCAAAAAATCATCAAAATCGGAGTTAAAATGACCGTTAAATCGTGATTTTTTTTATAACTGTCGAAAAGTTTTGTCCTGTTACTTGATCTTTGAATGTTTGTTTTTTGTAATTTTTGGCGTATGCGGTCTGAAGTATATACAAACATGTTTGATGGTTGGATCATTGAAACTAGTTTCGTAGAATGAGTATCTCATCAAAACAATAGATTCACTAATACTTAAAAGTTTATTCATACTTTCATTAAGTATAACATAAGATTTTGTGGTATCCACTAGTGTAAATATTTTAAATTGAAGATCGAATTCATTCATTGTATTCATATAGGGTCAAGGAGTGTAGCTGTAAAAAATCATCAAAATCGGAGTTAAAATAACTGTTAAATCGTGATTTTTTGTTTATAACCGTCGAAAAGTTTTGTCCAGTTACCTGATCTCTGAATGTTTGTTTTTTGCAATTTTTGGCGTATGCGATCTCAAAATATATACAAACATGTTTGACGGTTGGATCAGTGAAACTAGTTTCGTAGAATGAGTACCCCATCAAAACAATAGATTCACTAATACTTAAGAGTTTATTCATACTTTCATTAAGTATAACATAAGATTTTGAGGTATCCACTAGTGTAAATATTTTAAATTGAAGATCGAATTCATTCATTGTATTCATATAGGATTAAGGAGTGTAGCTATAAAAAATAATTAAAATCGGAGTTAAAATAACCGTTAAATCGTGATTTTTCGTTTTATAACCATCGAAAAGTTTTGTCGGTTACTTGATCTCTGAATGTTTGTTTTTTGCGATTTTTTGCTGATACGATCTCGAAGCATATACAAACAAGTTTGTTGGTTGGATTGTTGAAATTAGTTTCGTATAATTCGTATCCCATCAAGTTCAACGGTATATATATATATATATATATTTATTTATTTATTAAGTAGATTTAAATCTATTTATTTTGTAGGTATAATTGACCGGTACACGGAGTAGTACATCACGTGTCATTATAAAGATAGTGAGATATGTCATATACGTGATAACAAGTTAATAACTAAAAAAAAATAAAATTTCTCACCACTTTTATTAATTTTCATTTTTCCCTCTCTTTTTTGTTTCATTTTCAGCTTTTCTTATAATTTTCATTTTTCCCTCCCTTCTTTTTCTTCAAAGGGCGGCAGCCTACCCATCTTTCCCTTTCTTTTTTGTTTTCTTTTCAGCTTTTCTTATAATTTTTATTTTCCCTCCCTTTTTCTTCAAAGAGTGCGGCATGAATGAAATGGAATTATGGAATCAATGGATGCATATTAATTAATAATTATTATATTTTGTATAAAATTTAATATATATATATAATTATTATAGTTAATATTTTGGGGTATAATTATTATAGTATATATAATTATTATAATTTTTATAGTTAATTTAATATATATATATATATATATATATTATAGTTTTTAGGGGTATAAAATTGTTAAATTAATATATATAATTATTATAGTATTTTTTTAGGGTTAGAAAATTATAAAATTAATAGTCTGCTTATCGTGTATTGTGTTACCCACGTGTATACCCGAATCAACCCGTTATCTTAACAGGTGCTTATCAAGTTACCTGATAACGACCCGATTCGTTATCGTGTTGACCCGAACACCTGTTAATTTCTTGTCGTGTCATGTCAGGAATTGCCAGACCTAGGTCTCCACACATTTGTTTATGACTTTAGTTTGGCCATTCGTTTGTGGATGATACCCTGAGCTAAAACACAAGGAAGAACCTTGAAGTGCAAAAAATTCGTTCCAGAAGGCACTCATAAACACAGGATCATGATCGCTAACTATCGAAGTGGGCATACCATGAAGCTTGAAAATATGCTCAATAAAGAGATTGGCCACTGAAGTAACAGTGAATGGATGTGATAAGGCGATGAAATGTCCATACTTCGAAAGCTTATCAATGACAACCTAAATAACTGTTTTACCTTTGCATAGTGGTAAGGCCACAATGAAGTCCATTGAAATATCAGACCATACGCGAGAAGGAATTGGTAAGGCCTGATGTCGTGCTAGTGCCAATGTTTTATACTTCTGTTGCTGACAAGTTTGGCAACTCTCAACCATAGTCCTGATGTTGTGCTTCATTCCCAACCAATAAAAAGATCGAGACAATTTTTATAAGTTTTTAAGAATCCTGCATGACCAGCTAATGGACTACTATGGTTTTCCTAAAATACAATATGTCGCCAGGAGCTAGTAGGGCTTATTACAATGCGTCCCTTGTATCGTAATAGGCCATTATCAACCTTGTATTTCAAAAGGCTGAGTGGAGATGAATCTGTGGAGTTCTGGACTTCCTGTATCTTAGCTAGAATCCAAGGATCGTGCTCATTATTTCTTCACAAATCATCCATCCAACTAAGATAGGTACGAAGTAGCTGCAATTTCCAGAGCGGACAATTGTGACTCATGTGGAGCCATCTGTGTAACCTGTGGCATTCGAGAGAGAGTATCTGCAACTAGATTATCACTTCCTTGTTTGTATTGGATCTCATAGTCAAAACCAAGTAGTTTAGAGACCCATTTTTGTTGAAAAAGGGTGTGCGCTCGATTTTGTAAGAAGAACTTCAAGCTGTGATGATCTGTCTTGATAATGAAGTGTCTCCCTACTAAATAGGATTGCCATTTCTTAACTGCATGAATTATGGCCATCATCTCTCGTTCATAAGCCGATAAGAACTGGTTTCTAACACTCAGTGCCTTGTTATTGAAAGCAATAGGCCTGCCATTTTGTTGTAATACAATGCCAATTCCAAAACCTGAGGCATCACTCTCAATCACAAACGGTCGAGTAAAATCAGGTATTGCCAACACCTAAGGGGATACCATAGCATGTTTGAGGGTATTGAATGCTATTGTAGCTGCCTCATTCCACTTGAAGCTATCTTTCTTTGTAAGAATTATCAAAAGACCAACAATCTTCCCAAAATCTCGGATGAATTTCCTGTAGTAGTCTGTGAGCCCAAAGAACCCTCTTAATGCTTTAACTGATGTAGGGATCAACCATTTAGTTATAGCTTCTAACTTCGATTGATCAGCTGCCATTCCTTCTTTAGACACCACATGCCCAAAATACTCCACTTGTGTTTGACCAAATGCACACTTAGATTGTTTAACATATAGTGTGTGCGCTTGCAGCAACTCAAAAACTAACTTGAGATGTTCCAAATGCAGCTTCCAGTTCTTACTATAAACTAGGATATCGTAAAAAAAGACTAAGATGAATTTCCTTAGGTACGGTATGAATATTTCATTCATAAGGCATTGGAATGTTGCTGGAGCATTAGTCAAACCAAAAGGCATGACTAAATACTCATAATGACCCTCATGGGTTCAAAATGTAGTATTCTCAATATCATTATAGTGCATTCTAATATGATGATAACCTGATCATAAGTCCAATTTAGAAAAATACTTAGCACCAAACAATTCATCAATTAAAGGAATAGGGAATTTATCCTTGATAGTGATCCCATTTAAACTTCTGTAATCCATACACATTCTCCATGTCCCTTCTTTCTTTTTAACCAAGATAACTGGAGACGAATAAGGATTGTTGTTGGCCCTAATGAAACCAGATTCAAGTAATTCTTGGACACATTTTTCGATATCAGTTTTTTGTAGAGGACCATACCTGTAAGGTCTTATGCTTGGTGGTTTGCTGCCCTCTATAAGTGGAATTCTGTGATCATGTAACTGATGGGGTGGCAAGGATTTTGGAGTCGAAAATACACCCTCATACTGCCTTAAAAGTGTCTGCAACTCCTGCTTTTGAACCGAAGACAGTGCCTCTAAAGAGTCTTCAATTTTCTCAGTTTGTAATTGGAACAGAAATGCCCCTACTGAATTCTCTTGGTGCATTAACTTCTCCATTTGGAAGGCAGTCACATCTTGGATTTGATCCAGAGGCACATTAGAACTTGAAATACAATAAGTCTTGTTCCCATGTGTAAATTGCATATGCAGTTTGTCAAAATCCCACAAGACTGGACCAAGTGTTCTCAGCCATTGCACTCCCTACACTATATCACAACCTCCCAAGGACATAGCATACAAATCCGTTGTGTGGCTTGAATCTTAAGTGGTATTGCCCCCAAAGTGCCATGAGTCGAAATGTTACCCCCATCTGCTATCTTGACATTGAATGAATGCCTATTGTCTAAATGCCCCTTAATTCGTTTGACCAAGGCCAAATCAATGAAATTATGGGAACTGTCTGAGTCAATGAGCATTACCACTGAGCAATTTTTGATCATACCCCCCACCTTAATGGTTTTGATCGTCTTAGGGGCAGGCGTGCCAAACAAGGCACATGCAGTTATCTCAAGTTCAAGATTTTCATCTTCCCCGGTAACTACTTCTTTGGAATCCTGAACATCAATAAGAAGCATGTGTTTCTTTTTCACAGTTATGACCCCTATGATACTTTTCTTTACGATGGAAACAAAGACCATTTTTTCTGCAAGACTCTACTTCATTTGGAGTCAACCGACGCACATTATCAATCTTAGGCCTAGTTTCGATAGGTGGTGCTACATTAACAATATGTATAGGGTTCTTCACAGAATTCGCATTATAATATCGAGAAGAAGACTTGACCTTTAAATTTGTAAGCTTGGCATCGAGTTGCTGTGTGTATGTCGTTGCTTCCAACACATCGAAAGGTTTTAAAAGCTTGACATCATGCCTTAATTCTGCTTTTAGACCACCAATGAAACAAGATTTCAATAGAGAAATGGCGATGTCTCGGGTCCTATTCGCCAATCTCCTGACTCTCAGCTGAATCTTCAAATTCTAAAGGGCTGAATTCTTGACACAGTGCCTTGGTGAAATCCTCCCATTTGGGGAAGTTTGCAATGTAGTTCGCCCATTGAAACAACTGTAGAGGCTTGCCGTCAAGATGAAAGGATGCCATTTTCACCTTCTTGAATTCCTCAATATGGAAGAAATCGAAATAATGATCGGCTTTGTAAATCCAGCCTAAAAGATCGTCACCGTCTCCAAATCTTGGGAAATCCATCTTGAGAAATGGAACTCTCGAGTTCAAAGCAGTGGGTAACCCGTCTTGGCAACCTTGGCCTGCTCCCATATTAAGATTCAGACCCGGTTGCAAAATCGGATCCGTATGGGTTGCCTCCGATGACTCTCTGATCGAGCCACTGCCCTTTGACGACAATGCTTACAGCTGCTAAAGGATCCAATCGTGGGTGGTTCGAAACTCATTGCGCGATTCTTTGAACTCGTTTCTTGATTCTTTGAACTCATTTCTTGATTCTCTGAGCTCGACCTGCACTTCAGCAAGCACCTTTTCGAGATTAGATACTCGATTCTCCATGAGTTTCCTCGAAGCCAATCGAGTCATACACAAGGAAGGAGTAAGCTGGGTTGAATGCACTGGCTCAATACCAATGATAGAACCCTAACCTCATGTCTTACTCAGAATATAGCAAAGTAGTGTATTACTGGAACAACCAATCTTTTCAACAACCACTTATTCCTTACAATTCTTCTTTATATAGCACTAAGCTTCCGTGGCCGTCAAGCTATCAGCCAACAACCCTAACTACCTCTTATATTTCCCGCCCATTATTAGTTATAACAACTAACTAATTGAGCTGAGTCACTAGCCCAGTCAGCAACCTATCAAGGATGGTGTATTCAATTCAGAATTTGATAGACTTTAATGGATTTATAAATCTATGGATTTTTATGAAGTTTAATTGATTTGTAGAGATTCCATATAAAATTTTGATTAAATTTCCTCGAAATCTCATGGGAAGAGGTGAGATTTATGAATGCTTAAAATACACTACAAAATCTCTCAAATTGGCTAACTCGATGACCAAGATAGCCACTTTCGAGCCGTTTTCTGGCCAAACCATGTCGAGTTAGCCGTCAAGAAAGATACCATTCTCTTCGTCTCATTGAGAAGTATGATTTTCACTCGATTTCGTTGAGTATTGAAGAAGTTATGAATGTTTAAAGTTTACCCAATTTCCAGCAAGTTTTCCTGTTTTCCCCCGGATCAGTCACATTTCAGGTTATTTTCCAACTATCTCTGGCAACCATTGGGTTTCCAAATAGGTATAATTTTGTTCTACACTTTCCTATCTTCATTTTGATATATTATGAGTTGAATTTTGTTAAGAAACGATTGAGTTACGAAGCTTTGAAAATTGCCCAAACTTCCGGCTAAAAGCTCCGGGATACTTAACGGAGTTTTTAACAGAATGACCAAAATATTGGATGGTGGATAATCTCAGGGACAATTTCTATTGATTTTCAATCTCAAGGACCAAATTGATGTGTTATGCAAATCTCATGAATCATTTTGGATAAAAGCCGTATTTAATGTACCATGCTATTTTAATTCCAAATCTACCTTCAACATCATTTAAGGGTTATCCTAGTATGCCTAAAAATGACTAAAGAAATTGGGTTTAAATCGAATTCACTATTTGAAAAGGTGATGCGAGTAGACCAAATTTTTTAAAAACAAATTTGCAATTGATTTAAAAATTTGGTTTTCTTAGCATTAATATCCTTTCAAAAAATAAAAAATCAATCCCCAAACTTACGGAGTTTGTTTTTTTTTTTTTTTAACAAACGATATTATCTATACTAAGGTGTAGGAGAGTGGGCTAAGCCTCACAATAAGATAACAATACTATGATCCGAAGTAGCTTTAAAATACCACAAAATTCGTTTGACAACAACCCAATGAGCCGTTGTCGGCTTATGCATAAACTTACAAACTTATTAACTAACCTGTGAATATAACAACCCTAGTTCGATATCTTTTTTGTATTCTTCCTTTACAAATGCCATAATTCAATGAATAAATTTTCCATTTCAATTCCATTTTAATTGGACCCCAAATCCTCTCCTATTGATTGTCAAGATCCTTTCAACATAAAATCTTGGTGTCCAGTGATGAGAGAATTATGCTTGATTGTACACCGGAAATAAGTAAACAAGAACCAACGCACTTATACTACCATGTGTGGATGTTTCAGAACGTCCAATAACAGTAGAAGAACACTTGTTAGAATTTTTAAAAGTAGATAAAACAAGGAGCTCCACAAATAAGAAATTATATATTACAAACAGATTTTCAAGACACGGTGCTCAAAACTCTGGCCATATTTATTTCAACAACTTAAACAGAATGAAGAATGGAAAGATATACAATCACTAAATACGTTTTATTTGCAGCAATGAAGGCCCATTGATGTACTCGTGATCAAGCCGAGAAGCTGGTTACAAGAATTGGACTTCGAACGCTGTGAATGCCATCCGTCCACACCAAAGATGCAGATACATACGAACCATATGGCATACCTCTTCCGGAAACTGTCACATTGAAGGTCTTGTTCTCATTCAAAGACTTGAAGGAAAGAACTTGAGGCACCACCTTGATGTCAACTCCCGGCTTTGAGATGATCTTTGCCTTGTATGTGGAGTTTGCAACGCCAACATTTTTTACTGTTCTTTGAAACTTAACCGAAAATGAAGTTCCTGGTGAAACATTACTAGCCAGTGAAGGGTAGTTTAGATCCTTGGCCGATTTATTGCCAGTACTTGCAGAGCAAGGGGCTTTGTCTCCAGAAATAAGTTGAACTTTGGACTCATCCAAGGTCGAGCATAGCATCTTAATGTAATCATTCTTAGAAGTTTCGTACACAAGCCCGGGATTTACAGCCTGTACAGGATTGATATGCCCAGATCCATACGAAAATTCACCCGGTGAGGTGGAATTGTTGGTGCCATTCACAGGCCCAGCTGTAGTGAGAATAGATGATTTGATAGCAGATGGAGACCAGTTGGGGTGGAATGTCTTGATATACGCAGCGACACCAGCAGCATGCGGGCAAGACATGGAGGTTCCAGATAAGATACTGTATTTTACATGCCTCTGGTCTTCAGAGCTCTCTGTGAGAGGAGCAACAGGTGAATATGCAGCCAAAATATCAACCCCCGGGGCAGTTATGTCCGGCTTGATAATTTCAGGTAAAATAGAATTAGGTCCCCGTGAAGAGAAGGAAGCGATAGTAGGTGCAGCAAGATCTTTTATGACTTCACTTTTTAGTATCTTTGCTCTAGGGTTGGCTGTGGAGCTGAGATACGACTCGACAGCGCCAAAATCTTTACTGCCAAAACTTGCTGCAGGTAGTGGGACAATGAAAGAAACATCGGGTTTGGTAGTGCTAGTTAGCGCACCTATTGCACCGACTCGATGAGCCTCAATACTGCCCCTAGCAGCAGAACATACCACAATCTTTCCCTTAGCTAAATTAGGGTCCAGGCAACCTAATTCACAATCCAAGAAGCATTTACTTGCATTTTTGCCTTCTATCAACGGAAAACTTGTTCCATTTAATTTGAAAGCATTCACTGAACTACCGACAAGCATCCTTCTGTTTCCAAGAATAACCTTGTCAATAATGCGACGATCTGTGCTACTTGCTGCAACTGCAAGAATCCATGGTGCTACACTTGATACAGAACCTCCGTCAGGACCACTATTTCCTGCAGATTGCAAAGTTAGTATCCCTTTCTCAATTGCATGAAGAGCACCGATTGCTATAGGATCCTGATCCAAAGGGGCTGCATTTTCGCCTCCAATTGAAATTGTAATGATGTCAACTCCATCATGAATAGCGTCATCAAAAGCACCCAAGAGCCCTTCTGAAGAGCAACCTTCAGAATTGCAAACTTTATATGCAGCAATCCTCGCAGAGGGAACTCCTCCTCTTGCAGTTCCCTGCCCCAGTCCATAAAAGCTCACACCCTTTACCGGATTTCCTGCTGCGGTTGAGGCAGTATGAGTTCCATGACCATTCTCATCTCTGGCTGAGGAATCAGTGTAAAACCGAGCTCCAATGATCTTGTTGTTGCAAGTGAAATTTTTGCCTCCTTTGCAAACTCCTTTCCACTTCTTCGGAGCTGGACCAAAACCTTCATCGCTAAAACTTTTAGATTCAGGCCATATCCCACTATCGATGACACCAATAATAACATTGCTCTCGACAGTAGGATTTCGTTTGTGCTTCTCATTGAAGCCCAAGAATTCCCAGGATCTTGTTGTTTGGAGTTTGTAAGTTTTGCTCGGAAACACAGAGACAACTTCCTTCATCTTAGCAAGCGTTTCTCCTTCTCGGTCAGTGAGCTTTGCAGCGAATCCGTTGAAGCTTTTTTTGTAGCTTCTGACCAAGAGATTCGAAGCAGAGCTGCTCTCGGTAACTCTTTCAAGAATACCAATGTGGTGAGACAATGGCGAGAACAGCTCATCCTTAGGAAGTGATCCCAAGTAGATAATATATGTCTTTCTTTCTTCCTGATCAGCGGCTTCAGACGGTAAACTCACAGTGAGCAAGAGAATAATGGAGAAAGCATAAGAAAACAGGAGAGCTCCGTGCTTTGCCATTGTTTTTGTTTTGATGATGACAATTGTAACCAGTGGCGAGTACTTTATAGTTGGATGAAGGACCACAAAAATCTCGTGTGCATTAACATCCAGATTTTGCTTCCTTCAACGTTGAATATTTTGGAATCAATTTTATTCCTCGACCACAATTTCCATGGACATGAAAATTAATTTATTTCCATACAGGATGCGCCAAATCCAAAGGTTTAATGCAATATATTGTGTATAAAATTTTGGTTTGGCAACTGTACTATCACCAAGAAGGTCAGATTAAAAATGTTGTTTGAAATCTTTCTTTTTATTCTTGTCTTCCAAAAGCCATAAATCCATGAAAATGTTCCATTTCAATTCCATTTTAATTAGAATCGCATACGATCATAACGTAGTCTGCCAAATCATATCCTATCGTATTGCTTGTCACGATCCTTTGTATTTGTTATGCAAATATTTCCTTGTATTCGAATCTGCATCATTCCCGCAAACATGGTCGTATTGGTTAAAATAGATGTACTCTCCCTTTATATGCATCCAAGTTCAAGAATTTCTCACCTGTTACTTAAATTAGTTAAAATACAATTTCATAATTTGAACAAACATATAATCCATCATTCCCCACTTCTATGCATGCAATAATTTTTCACTAGCAACATTAAACACTAAAATTTAATCAATTGTTATAAGCATGCAGCCGAGCCAAGTTGTGATTATTTCTGAATTCCTCATTGAAGAATGAGTGAAATGAACGAGAACTTAGCTGTAAGCAAGGTCTAAAATATCGATGATATCGGAAATATCGGTAGTCCAAAAACACGGAAATTTCAATGGAAATATCGGGATATTATCAATATCGATAAAAATTGAATAAAAACCACTGAAATTGTAAGAAAAACTTGGAAATTTTTATTGAAACTTTGCAGGATGTTTATTTAGTCAATTATCTATTAGTTTATCACAAAAAATTGGAAGGAAATGCATTGCATGATGGATTTAACTGATTTAAGTTGATTATATAGCGAGCTGGCAAACATTGTGAGTGTAGAAAATATGTAGTAATTAATGAAAAAAGTTTAAAGACACCATACTCATTTATATATAATGAATTAGTACAATATTTTACACTTTATACATTGCATGGTAAGATACATGAGTGACTTAGTACCACATAGAATTCCTATCAAGGTCTAAAATATCGATGATATCGGAAATATCGGTAGTCCAAAAACACGGAAATTTCGATGGAAATATCGGGATAATATCGATATTTTAGACCATGGCTATAAGGTAGGAATTGCATAACAACTGGACAGTCATCGGTTTGTGAGGTGGTGCCCGTCGAGCTGCTTGAGTCTTCGGGCTTTGATGTAGCGGGAGGTCACGCATGGTACTTCTTTGGAAGGAAATGCATTGCATGATGGATTTAACTGATTTAAGTTGATTATATAGCGAGCTGGCAAGCATTGTGAGTGTAGAAAATATGTAGTAATTAATGAAAGAAGTTTAAATACACCATAATCATTTATATATAATGAATTAGTACAATATTTTACACTTTATACATTGCATGGTAAGATACATGAGTGACTTAGTACCACATAGAATTCCTATCAAGGTCTAAAATATCGATGATATCGGAAATATCAGTAGTCCAAAAACACGGAAATTTCGATGGAAATATCGGGATAATATCGATATTTTAGACCATGGCTATAAGATAGGAATTGCATAACAACTGGACAGTCATCGGTTTGTGAGGTGGTGCCCGTCGAGCTGCTTGAGTCTTCGGGCTTTGATGTAGCGGGAGGTCACGCATGGTACTTCTTTGGATTGTAGGCGTTCCACTGCTTTTCGATCTCTTTGTCATTCATGGTGGCGATGGTGTAATTACCCTTGCCACCTACTATGCTGACCTTGTACGGACCTTCCCAGATGTGATCCATCTTTTTGGAGCATTCTTTGCGGACAGTGATGAAGGCTTTTCTCAGGGCTAGATCTCTAGGTTAGAAATGTTGGATCTTGGCCTTTTTGTTGTAGTTGGAGAGGAGCTGCTGCTGATAAGCTGCGATGCTGGTAATGGTTTGCTCGCGTTTCTCCTCTGCTAGATCTAAACTTGTGGCCATCTCCTTACTGTTCGGTTCCTCGTCTTTTGGTGGGGCGATATGCCCATAGACATCCGAGGAGTTCGTCTAGCCAATTTCCCTTCTTGTTGGTGAGGGATTTCTTGAGGCAGTCGAGGATCATTTTGTTGGATGCTTCGACCTGCCCATTGCCTTGAGGATATCTCGGCATGGGCATGTGCTACCTGATGCCATATTTTTGGAAGAACTTCGCCAAATCTTTGCCCATGAATTGCGGGCCGTTGTGGGTGACGATGGACTGAGGGATGCCAAATCGGCAAATGATGTTCCTCCATATGAAGCGCTTTATGTCCGTATGAAACGTGGTCGTCATGGGCTTTGCTTCTACCCATTTGGTGAATTTGTCGGTTGCCATGATCATTATGCCTCTACCCTCAGTAGTAGGCGGTATAGGTCCTACCAGGTCAATTGCCTACTGCATAAACATCCATGAACTCGTCTGCGGGTGTAGCTTGCTGGCAGGCAGTGCTAGTGCCGGCTTATAGTGTTGGCAACGGTCGCACTTTTGTACTAACTCCTTAGCATCTCGGTGTATGGTAGGCCAGCAGTAGCCTGAGTTAAGAGCCTTATGTGCTAAGGATTGACCTCCGGAGTGATTTCCATAAACGCCTTCATGGATTGAGCTTAGAACCTTCAAGTCATTGAGAGGCGCTAGGCAGCAGAGATGTGGTCCGGTGTAGGATATTCGAATGAGAATGCCGTTCCACATGTAGTAGCGTGCTGCCTTGATTTGGAGCTTCCTAGACTCCAATCTGTGACACCTCAGCTGCTGGCTTCGCTTCTATGCTTGGCTCGTCTAGATACTCCACCGAAATAGAGCGTTTGAGTTAGTGGTCGAGGGCGGAGCCTAGGCCGGCTGGTGCGTCCACGTAAGCCTTGTCTACCTGTGGAACTTGAGTGAGGGTGTAAGTTTGAAACGCCTGAAGTAGTCTGGCTAGTGATTAGCTGGGAATCAGAATGAATTGCGAGCTTTTTCACCACCAAGTCTTTTGCCATTCAGAGGCTTGCTAGTAGGGTCTCGTACTCTGCTTCGTTGTTGGATGCTTTGAAGCCTAGAGTGATCGCCTGCTCGGGCATCGAACCGTCTGGGGTGACAATGACTACGCCTGCTCCCAAACCTTTTAGTTAGATGAGCTGTCGACATGCAAATGCCATAAGTCTCTATAGGGTGGAGCAGGCGCGGCTAGGGCTTGCTCAGCTACCTCGGGGGCGTCGCTGGGCCACTCTGTTGTGTCGTGAATGCGTGGCAGGGAGTCGTAGAGCTAGGGCCATGTTACATGTAGCAGGAGATGCTCAACTGCTGGTATTAGACCACTCTAGAGCTAAATTATGGAGCAAAGGTCGGCTAAAGCCGTGTGATGTGCAGCAGAAGACGGTGCTCAACTGCCGGTACATGATGCTCTTATGTAGAATCTTTTGGGGCCACGAAGATAAAGCTTGCTTCCGAGTGTGTCCTTTCAGTGTTCGTCTGCCTTTAGCGTGTCTTTTGGGCTGAGTTGTTACGTTCATCAGAAAACTTTGCATCCGCCAGGGTCTACGCCTTTATCGTCTCGCGTCTGGATTGGGCGGAATAGTGCGTCATGAGGATGACTGCGTGTGTTTGAAGGTAAAACTTAAGCTTTTAGGTTGTAACAACTATAGCCAAAGTTAGCTTTTGAATTTCTGGTAGCATCGATGAAAGCTTTTGAATTGTGGAATACAGGTAGTTGGGCCTTCAGCTCTTCTCGTATGATGGTAGAGCTTATTGCTGCTTCAGATACCGTCAAACATGCGAATAAGTCATTTGCTGCTTCCGGTTTGGATAGTAAGGATGTGATGACGGGTACTTCTTCAAGTCCTTGAATGTGCATCGGCGAGCCTCGTCCCAAAGTGCATGCTTCTCTGCTAGAGCGAAAGAGTCTGCCAGAGTTAGATATTCTTTCATGATCAATTTTCTGAATAGCGGGTGGTCTGCTAGAAGTCCTTTTTGGAAGGCTGCTCTAGCTATTGAGTCGTTGCATCCAACTATCATTGCCTTCTCTGCTTTGAACCTCTTCATATAGTCGCGAAGCGACTCCTTTGGGTTCTTCTTGACGTTGAACAAATGGTCGAACTTCTTCTTAATCGAGCGATATGATGAATATTTTGGTGAAAACCAAAGAAAGCTCGTCGAAACTCCAGATGGATTGTGGCGGCAGGGTGTAGAACCAATCTTGTGCCTCACCTTGTAGAGTGGTGGCGAATATATTGCACATTAGATCGTTGTTATTTCGATAGAGGATCATTGCGCTTCGGTCGTGCTTTAAGTGTCTCTCCGGGTCTTCATCCCCTTTGAAAATGTGAAATGTGGCATGCTGAACTCGCGTGGAGGCTATGTCTACTCGATCTTGTCCGTGAAGGGTGACCTGCTTATATTGGTCATGTCCCGTCGTAGTGCCTCGTTGGTGACCGTATTGCTTTGAAAATCACACAATTTCTTGGTCAAAAGCATCTCTACTTCTTCCTGAATTTGCCTTTGTTGGGTAACGGAGCTCTCTACTGCCCTTAGTCATGACTTGATGGTCTAGGCTGCTATTCTATGTGTTTGGCTCGTTTATGTCGCGGATGCGGTGCATGTGGTTCGTTCTTAACAGGGGTGAGAATTCCTCGCAGGCTGCTGGTTGAGCTTGAGCCAGACTGAGTGACTGCTTATCTCCGTCTTTCGTGTTGCCTTCTACGATGTGAGGTAGATGATGCTCCTTGCTGGCTTAGCCGCGAATGAACATTTCACCTAGAAGGTTGTTCATGTTGATTATCGGAATGTGGGCGCAACCATGAATGTATGATCATCTGTGGGCCTAGTCGAGAATGCACGCTCCTCTGCGAGCTAAGACGGGAGTGTACGCTATCTCGGGGGCCCAATCGGGAGTGTACACTACCCGAACCTGGTCGAGTGGCTGCTTGTCGGGACGCTGCTGGAGAGGTTCTTCGTCTGCCCTTGTCCTTTTTCGGGACACCTCGTCTGGGGCACGTTGCATCTTGATGGGCTGTAAGAGCTGGTTCACTAAGGTCGTTTGCTGTGCGAAAGTGCTCGTTAACTCTATGACTTGTCGAGACAAATGTTGTTCGCCATTCGGATTAGAAGAGCTTGGAATGAATGTGCCTCATTGAGCAGTGGAAATGTGGTAGACTTCGGGCTCGAGATTTGAGTTGAGAAATGTTAAATCCATAGAAAAATGTGGTGAAAATGCTCCCAGTTTGATAGTCGGTCGGGAAATTTGGAGCCGGGACGGTTGAACAAATCTTGGACCGATTTGGGCTACTTGGAAGGCCACGGGAGTAGGATGGGCTGCGGGAACAGGTTGGGCCACTGGAGTGGGCTGCTCGGCGGGAGCAGGCTGGGCCTCGAGAGTGGGTTGCTCGGTGGGAGCAGGTTGGGCCACGAGAGTGGGTTGCTCGACGTGTGGCGCACGTGGGTACGAGGCTTGGGCTCGGCTCGGCAACGCATTGGGCTCGCGTTAGATTTGGACGGCACGAGCTGGTTTGCCTTGGGCTTGGAGTGACATGGCTTGGGCCAAGGCCTTGGTGCAATGGGCCTTGAATGGCACGACAAGCTTGGATGACACGGCTTAGGCCGTGGTGGTGGCACCATGGACCTCACCGCGGGTGGCTACTGTGGTGGCCACCGCAGTGGTTGCCATAATGGAGCCTCGTGGTGGTGGTGCCGCTCCACTTATTGTCACGTTTAGCCTCGTGGATCGTCATGGTCCCATCTCTTGTATGCGAGAGTCTTCTACGAGTGTGGGACTCCATCTCAATGAAAGCACCAATTTGTGGATGCAAATTTCTTCCTCCTCGTTCTTGAACAAAATTGCACCTACAAAACAAATAACACCTTAGGTCAAGGCCAAGAGCCTCACGCGCCCACAATGAATTGGGGGGGGGCTTTGGCCGAAGAACCTCCAATGCCAAAGTTAGAATTTTGAGGGAAAAATGTTTGGAGAATTTAGAGAATTTTGGCAAGAGAATTGGAAGTAGTTTTTGGAGAGAATGGAGAGCTATTTATAGGGATATGGTTGGCTCTATTAGGAGAATAGGGACCGGCCATTTGGGGTATTTTTTGGGTGTAATTTGTAGTTAATTAGCCATTAATAGATTAATTAGGTAATAAATCCATTAATTGACTAATTAACATAATTTGAAAGAAATAATTTGGGAGTTACCTTGTGGGGAGGATTTGATAAGTATGGATGAAATAAGTTTTGAATTGTTACCTATTTTGAGCATTTTTGACTTGGTTGAGGGATGATTGTCCGTTGCCAGCGCGTAGGAATCCCGATATGCTTTAAGGGTATTTTTGTCCATTTTTATCAAAAAATCCACGTGTCGCCTTGTGATTTTTTTTTACTCCGCAGATTGATCAAGTCGAGTTGATTTGTCCATTATATATTAGTCAGGGCCAGTTTTATGCAGATACTTGCTTTGATCTATTATATGTAGAAGTTGTTGGTCGAATGCAAAAGGCTGATACGCTTATTAAGTACCTTTTCTATTGCATATATATATGTATGAATATATGTGTATTGTTAAAGAAGCATGTTGATAATCAGTGTTTATACTTTTTGTATGCTTATACTCTCCACTGACATGATATACATACATACATACATACATACATACATACATACATATATGTGTGTGTGTGTGTGTGTGTGTGGGGAACGAAGCATATGTTAGAGTACTTAGTACTAATTACTCATATTGCATATATGTATAGTAATGACAAAGCTTTTATATAACTATTAAGTGTTTTGAGTACGTCATTTCTATTTTAAACCAAAATGACATTTGAATTAGTAGTGTGGAATTAGCAAGCTTAAGTGTGTTGTCTAGGATTAAAGTTCATGTCATGCTTTTTAGTAATTGCTTCGCTTGTGAATAGGAGTTGCTTACATTTGTCCTACCAAATTTATATCTGAAGGTAGATTCTGGTAACAATGGTGTTGCTTTTAATGTTTCATTTCCAAAATTTCTACAAAGTAGACTATTTGATTTACGTTGTTGGTGACGATTCTTTGATACAATTATTAGTTTATATATATTAGAGAGTGATGGGTGGATCTATGCGTCATGAAATTGAACATTTAACCCTTCCTGGAGGTTGGGTTATGGGTGGATCTACCTTACTCAACTCTTCAGCCAATTTCTTTTAAATTAACATTGTCTTATATCAGTGTTATTATTTGAATTATGAGCTGTACTAAAATAATGTCTATACTAGGCATGTTTAATTAGTCACTTCATTGCTAAGTAATATCCATTATTGGTGTGTGTTACTATTTGTTCATGCTTTTATAAATTAGATTGAGTTCGGGTGTTCCTAGAATCCTAGCTGTTTAAAAAGTTATTAATTAATTTATACCCATTTTGTTTCATAAGCAATGAATGCTAGAGATTTAGATTCAGTAAACCTTATAAGTGATGAGTCTGTGGAGATTAAATGGGAACAGAATGAGATCTTGGAAGTGAAAGTATAGACAATACAAATATGAGTCTTGCAAAGAAAAAGGCTAGAGCAATCAATTTAGGTAAGCGAAAATATACTTAAAAGAAAAATACGTTTTTATATTTTGGATGTGACAATATGGTATGTATATACTTATTTAGTATTATGTTTTTCATTTGATTATTTATTGGTTTAAAATATATTTTCCTTAACAAGTAACAGGTCGGGTTATATTACCTGTTAATATTATCGGGTCGATTTCGGGTCTGGTCATTTTACCCGTTTATTTTAACAGGTGTTACACGACACAACCCGTTAAGATATCGGGTATGACGTGAAAATGACACGAACACGGAAAACACGATATGAATGCCAGGTCTGGATGATGCTAGGGAGGCCAAATTTTTTAAACCAAATTTGCAAACCAAATGATGTGGTTGTTGATGATTGGATTATTACTTCAGTGTTGATTAATGTGCTTATTTCCTATTGGTGACACATCATTTGGTTTGCCAATTTAGTTTAAAATTTTGGTCTCCTTAACATTACCGGCCTTTTTCTTTTAATCGGTCTCCTTGTCTTAACTCCCTTTTTTCTTTTCCAATTTGTGTTGCATCTTTAATAAAAATGATAATCAATTTAACGTCCTTCTTACAGAAAAACCGTATAACCAAAACAACAATATTGGCAACCAAAGAAAAAAAAAAACTGAACCTTGAGATTAGACTTTGTGCAAAACCGACGGACTTGTCTTCTAAGATTCATATAGCCGACCTCATTTATGGAATAAAGCTTTGTTGTTGTTTTAACTTTTAAGATTATTTTGGAAGAAACTGTAATTTATAGTGAAGTGGCCCAATGGAAAGAGGTTCTACATTTATGGAATAATAGAAATTAAAGTTCAACATTTTTGTTTTCATTAGGTTTAGCGAATTGGTTTAGTTGGGATAATTTATCACCATGGAATAAAAGAGAGTACTTGTTTCAATTTCTATTGAAATTTTTTTTCTCTAAAAGTAGAACCTTATGCATATCTTTGAAGATGAATTGGTACTCAGATTTTACAAGAAATTAATGCAGATTTTTTAGTTTTTCCAGTCAAATGAAAATCGATGAATCAAATATCGAGGCGTTAGAATTCAGGGACACACACTTTTGAATAAAGAAGACGGGAACATTACATAGGAGCATTTTTGTCACAGGAACGAACAGGTAGGAAAATGTGTACGCCAAAGGTCGGAGATAATGCCTACAGAGGGCAGATCCCCTCACTAAACAGATTATTTTTTTTACAGCTCTTCATAAATATTATAATCTTATAAGTGATGAAAATTGATGAACATTTTTGTGTGAATAATATCTGAATTAAATTCTGACACTCTGTACACTGCGTACAATAACTGGACTTCTAATAGTATGAGTTCCATCGGACCAAACCAGTGACGCAGACAGATGTGATCCGCCCGGAAAATCTTTTCCAACAACGGTCACAGTAAAAGCCTTCTCCTCATTCAAGGACTTAAACGAAAGAACTTCAGGCGTCACTTTGATGTCAACTTCCGTAGTTGGTAGGAATCTTGCCTTCGAATTTGTGAGGATTTTAGCCTTGAAAGTAGAGTCTGTGAGGCCAACATTTTTAACTGTTCTGCTGAATTTAATCGTAAATGATTCCATTGGTGTAACATTAGCAGCTAGCGAAGGATAATTGAGATCCTTTGATGATCCTTTCTCAGAGCCTGTAGGACAGGTGCTGTTATCTCCTGATATAAGTCTAACTTTGGCCTCATCCAAGATTGAGCAGAGCAACTTTATGTAATCGCCTCTAGAAGTTTCGAACACAAGCCCAGGATCAACAGCCTTGACAGGATTGATATGTCCAGAACCATAAGCAAATTCACCAGGATAATAATAGTCAGTATTATTCATGAGCCAAGCTGTAGTCATAAGAGATGATTTGATGGCTGCCGGAGACCAATCTGGGTGGAATGTTCTTATATATGCAGCAGCACCAGCAGCATGAGGGCAAGCCATGGAGGTTCCAGATAGTAAGCTGTATTTTACACGCCTTTTGTCTTTAGGGGAACCTGTGACACCAACGACAGGTGAAAATGCAGCCAAAATATCAACCCCTGGGGCTGTTATATCCGGCTTGATAATTTCAGGTAGAATAAAATTAGGCCCCCGCGAAGAGAAGGAAGCAACAATTGGTGCAGCAAGATCTTTTATGGCTTCACTTTTCAGTATGTTTGCCCGAGGTTTGGCTGTGGAGTTGAGGTAGGAAACGAGAATAAAATAATCTTCAATGTTAATAGTTGCTGTAGGTAGTGGGACAATGAAAGAAACATCAGGTGCAGAACTGATTGTAATTGCACCTATTGCACCGACTTGATGAGCCACAATACTGCCACCCTCACGAAGACATACCACAATCTTTCCCTTAACTAATTCAGGGTCTAGGCAGGCTACTTTACAATCCGAGCATTGACTTGACGCATTTTTTCCTTCTATCAACGGAAAACTTGTTCCATTTAATTTGAAAGCATTCACTGAATTTCCGACAAGCGTCCTTCCATTTCCAAGAACAACCTTGTCAATTATCCGACGATCTGTGCTACTTGCTGCAACTGTAAGAATCCATGGTGCTACACTTGATACAGAACCCTCTTGTGGGCCGTTATTGCCTGCAGAATGCAAGGTAAGTATCCCTTTCTCCATTGCATGAAAAGCACCGATTGCAATAGGATCCTGCTCGAAAGGAGGTGTAAAATCGGTTCCAACTGAAATTGTAATGATGTCAACTCCATCGGCGATGGCGTCATCAAAAGCAGCCAAGAGCCCATCTGTATTGCACCCGTTAGAACCGCAAACTTTGTATGTGGCAATTCTGGCTAAGGGAACGCCTCCTCTTGCAGTGCCTTGTGCTATTCCATAAAAGCTCACACCCTTTACGGGGTTCCCTGCTGCAGTTGAGGCAGTATGAGTTCCATGACCAACATCATCTCTAGCCGTGGAATTAGTGTAAAATCGAGCTCCAATGATCTTGTTGTTGCAAGTGAAATTTTTGCCTCCTTGACAAGCACCTTTCCACTTCTTGGGAGCAGGACCAAAACCTTTGTCTTTAAAGCTCTCCGATTCAGGCCAGATTCCACTGTCGATCACACCAATAATGACATCACTCTCGACAGTACGGTTTCGTTTGATTTTCTCATTGAACCCGATAAAGTCCCAAGATCTTGTTGTTTGGGGTTTGTAACTCGTGCTTGGAAACACAGAGACAACTTCCTTCATGTTAGCAAGCCTTTCTCTTTCTTGCTCAGTGAGCTTGGCAGCAAATCCGTTGAAGCTCCTTTTGTAGGTTCTTACCAATAGATTTGAAGCAGAGCTGCTCTCCACGACGCTTTCGAGAATGCCAATGTGGTGAGACAATGGCGAGAATAACTCATCCTTAGGAAGTGATCCCAAGTAGACAATGTATGTCTTTCTATCTTCCTGATCAATGGCTCTACACGGTAAGCTCACAGAGAGTATGAGAATAGTGGAGAAAGCACAAGAAACCAGTAGAGCTCCGTGCTTTGCCATTGTTTTGTTTCGATGCTGAAGATCGTAACCAGTGCTGAGTATTTTATTGTTGGATGGACAACAAAAATCTCATCTGCATTAACATCCAGATTTTCTTACCTTTTAACGTTGAATACACATTTTCGAATAGATTTTATCCCTTTGAACGCAATTTCCATGGCCGTGAAAATTAATTTCTTTCCATGCAGGATGAACAAATTCCAAATGTTTAATTTCGGAATAGATTTTATACAATTTTGATTTGTCAACTAACTATGACCAAGAAGAAAGTCAGATTTCAACCAATATTGTACGAAATCTTTCTTTTAATTCTTGCTTTCCAAAAGCCATAATTCAATGAATAAATTTTCCTTTCCAATTCCATTTTAATTAGAATCACACAGGATCACATCGTATGCTGCCAACCTGAACAAAGTTATCTGAATTGCAGCTGTATGGATTCACGAGGCATCCAAATCCTCTCCTGTTGATTGTTAAGATCCTTTATATTTGTTATGCTGATATTTCCTTATATTCGAAACTGCCATATTGACTAGAGCGGATGTATGCATCAAATTTGTCCCCACTTAGAGTCTAGTATCATCCTTTGAACAAACAAAAAACAATGTATTGTTCCCCGCTTCTATGCATGCAATTATGTTTTTAACTATCAACCCTATAAAAAATTGAAGCTAAATTAAAAGACTATTAACCCTAAACCTGAAAATTTTAACCCCTACATGGCTACACCTAAAACGACGTCATTGCACAAGATCCTATTTCTCTTATTTACCTTTTTCTCCTCGACGAAACTCATATTCAGATTTATAAAGGGCATTGTTATTAGCATTCAAAAATTCTTATTATGTACTCTAAACTTTCTATATTTAAAAAGAAAATACAATTATAGGTGTAAGATCCCACGTCGCCCAGGTGTGAGGATCATGTAAGCCTTATATGTATATTCTCATCTTTACCTAGCACGAGGCCTTTTGGGAGCTCATTGACTTCGGGTTCCGTAGGAACTCCGAAGTTAAGCGAGTTTGCACGAGAGTGAGCAGCAATCCCATGATGGGTGACCTACTGGGAAATTCTCGTGTGAGTTCCCAGAAACAAAACCGTGAGGGCGTGGTCGGGGCAGCGGACAATATCATGCTACGGCGGAGTCGAGCTCAGGATGTGGTGGGGGCCCGGGCCGGGATGTGACAATAGGAGTGCAAAAACGAGTTTTTTTAAGTGCCAAATAACAGTTCACATAAAAAAATGTACATTCTTTTTTAGTGGTTCTTAATAATAAGATCAAAGAAGTTCTAAATAGTTTCCTAGGTTTGCAACAAGGAAGTTCTGAATAATAAAAAAAATTCCGTTAAGATTAAATGTTTACACAGTGCACAAGAATTGGACTTGTAGCGGTAGGTGTTCCATCAGACCAAACCAGCGATGCAGACACATGTGATGCATCTTGTCAGGGCCGGTCCAGAGATTTTTGAGGCCCGGGGCGACGTAAAAAAAAGTGTCATAACTTCATGTAAGAAAATTATTTATTTTCACACATAAGACATCGATAAAATTATACTTAGAAAAACATTTCAAACTTAATAATTTAGAAACACAGAAAGACTAATTTATTTTATATTGAAAGAGGGAAAAAAAAACTTCGGGCTTACAAGTAGATAGATGATGAGTTTTGTTTTCCATCTCAACTTTGAATGTGTTTTTGAATAAATCGTGAGGTGTTTTTTTTTCTTATTTACTAACCTTGTCAATATGGGACTAAAAAATAATGATGTTTTCGAGTCTTTAATTGATATGTATTATTAATGAATGGGCACTAAATTAAACATTTTGATGACACGTCATATAATTTGCAAAATTGGTCTACGTATTATTCTTTGTTGAAAATTAGACTTGAATTAAAACGAATATTTAAAAATAACAACCCACATAGCTACTAGATAGTAACTAAAAATAAATTAACAACCAAACAAAAATTTGTAAAAATTGAAAAGAATAAACATGCACATAGCATTTCGAACTTAGGACCTCTTGTTAATTTTAAACAACAAAAATCATTGTTTCTAATTAAACTTCTTGATCATTTAACCAAATTTTATAAATTTATACTCTTATAAAAAGAAATTTGTAAAACATGGAAAGTAAATAAGCACACATGGTGTTTTGAACCCAAGACCTCCTCATTATTTTCAAATGACAAACCACCACTTCTAGTTAAATTTATGTGTTTTTGAACCAAATTTTATAAATTTATACTCTTATAAAAACATATATAAATATACCACCCTAATAATTTTGGTGCCCCTAATTTTTTTGGGCCCTGGACGGTCGCCCTGCTTGCACTGGGCTTGGGCCGGCCCTGCATCTTGTTAATCTTTCCCAGCAACGGTCACTGTGAAAGTCTTCTCGTCATTCAAGGACTGGAACGAAAGAACTTCAGGAGTCATTTTGATGTCAACTTTCGAACTTGGGAGGATTTGGACCTTGTAAGTAAAGTTTGCAAGGCCAACATTTTAAACTGTTATGTTAAACTCAATCGTAAACGGCTTCATTGGGGCAACAAAAGTAGCTAGAGAAGGATAGTTGAGATCTTTCTCCGATCCTTTGTCAGAGCCTATAGGACAAGAGCTGTTATCTCCCGATACAAGTCTAACTTTGGCCTCATCCAAGGTTGAGCGGAGCACCTTTATGTAATCAGCTTCAGATGTTTCGTACACAAGGCACAAATTTATAGCTTTTACAGGATTGATATGTCCAGAACCATGTGTAGGGGAAAATTTAGAGTACAAAACTCTAACACAAGTGTTGGAGAGACAACACAAGCAAACAAATTACTTGTATTACACACACAAAGTATTACAACACACAAACTCTCAAGGACACTCTTTAGAAGCTATGACATTCACTCTTTCTAGAGACACACTCTAGACCACTCACACTCCTACAAGACTACTATTGCTTCTCACTCTCACTTGGTTGCCTACTTGCTTGATTGGTTCTTTCTTCTTAATTGGTTGGTTGGTTGTTTGGTTGTTTTGGATGCCTTCTCCTTTTATAGGCATGGATTGAACCTTGGAGAAGCATGGAAGCATCATGCTAGAGATATCTAGATAATTCCACTACCTTCCTAAGCTAGAATTATCTACACTAATCTTGTATGTTGGTGGAATCCTCACCATTCTTCTAGACTCTTCCACCAACTTGAACTTTGCTAGAATTCTCTAGCATGTACATGGATCTTTCTTTGTGCATGGGTTGGATCCATCTTGGGCCAAGGCAAGATTCACTTCAACACAAACACCAATTAGGTTAGTGTTGATCTTCAACACTCCCACTCAACGCCAGCTAATTCTTTCCTCCATGCCGATTTGACGACCAATTGGGCTGCAGTCGACGTCCCTCCATTGTTGGCGTCCCTGGAACATGGTAGACATCTTGAAACAGCATGTGGTTAGTGTTATAGCGGGGCACAATCATAGTCTTACCGATATGAGCAATCGGTAACCTTGAGTCGTTGGCCGTCACTACCAATCGACCTCCCTTGTACTAAGTCAGACTTTGTAACTTTTTCTCATCACCTAACATATGGTTTGAGCAACCTGAATCCACAATCCAATCATTCTGGTAGTCAATCGACTCTGGACTTGCTGCTTGAAAGCTGACTCTTGCTTCTCCATATCAACGGATGCTTCAGCGTCCCATTCTTCCTCCAGGGCTAGAGACACAACGACGTCCCAATGATCTTCACTTTTCTTATCTGAATTAGCGACGTTACTTTCTGCATGGCTTTTGAACCAACAATCCTTCGCCATGTGGCCATTCTTTCCACAATTGTAGCACTTGCCCTTAAACCTTTTATTATTCTGGGACTTACCACGGTTGCGGTGATACTTTGGAGCTCCCTCTGGTCGAGAACTCTCTCCTCCTTGATGACCTTTTTCCTTGTCACCATTTCTTTTAGATCCTCCACCAGCATGCTGCTTAAAGCTGCTTTTACTTTTGGTGTAGAGCGCTTCCTCCTCACCTCTTAACGTGACAATTCCTATTTGCTTTGCCAAAACTTCTTGATCAGCAAGCAAATTCTCAAACTCAACAAGTGATGGTTGGGTCGGCCATCCTTGTACAACGGCAACGAAGCCTCGATATTCGGGTTTCAATCCATGGATAATTATTATTTTTATCCTAGATTCTATAATGGCAGCACTAGGATCTAACTCAGAAATTTCACGACAAATAGACTTTACCTTTTGGAAATACTGGGCAATTGTCATGTCCCTTTGGGCCACTGATAACAACTAATTCTCGAGAAGCTACAGTCTTGTATCGTTCCTCTTTGAAAAAAGTGTGGCGAAGGTATCCCACGCTTTTTTTGGTGTTTTGGCCTTACGTATGTGCTCTAACATGTCATCTTCAACTATAGTTTTTAATGCAAACATGGCCTTACCTGCCTTGATCTTCCACTTCCTCAAAGTGCCGTTGGTGTCTTCTTCTGGCTGCGTTACTTCATTACTGCCAACGACATCCCAAAGATCTTGGCATTATAGGTAAGACTCCATACACGTTGCCCATGTGTTGTAATTTTTGTTATTAAGCTTCTTGATTCCTCCAACAACTTGAAGATCTCCCATCGTGTCGGCAGAACTTCGATAAGCCAAACAAGATTAACCAATAATCTTGCGAAGTACTAAACTTCTCACGATTCTCAACATCTTTTATAGAAACGGTCCCTGATTGTACCGCTCTGATACCAATTGTTGGGGAAAAATTAGAGTACACAACTCTAACACAAGTGTTGGAGAGACAACACAAGTAAACAAATTACTTGTATTACACACACAAAATATTACAACACATAAACTCTCAATGACACTCTTTAGAAGCTGTGACACTCACTATTTCTAGAGACACACTCTAGACCACTCACACTCCTACAAGACTACTCTTGCTTCTTACTCTCACTTGGTTGCCTACTTGCTTGATTGGTTCTTTCTTCTTAATTGGTTGGTTGGTTGTTTGGTTGATTTGGATGCCTTATCCTTTTATAGGCATGGATGGAACCTTGGAGAAGCATGGAAGCATCATGCTAGAGATATCTAGATAATTCCACTTCCTAAGCTAGAATTATCTACACTAATCTTGTATGTTGGTGGAATCCTCACCATTCTTCTAGACTCTTCCACCAACTTGAACTTTGCTAGAATTCTCTAGCATGTACATGAATCTTTCTTTGTGCATGGGCTGGATCCATCTTGGGCCAAGGCAAGATTACACTTCAACACGAACACCAATTGGGCTGGTGTTGATCTTCAACACCATGAGCAAATTCACCTGCAGTCATAAGAGATTATTTGATGGCTGTTGCAGACCAGTCAGGGTGAATGCTTGTATATAGGCAGCTGCGCCAGCAGCATGGGGGCTAGACATGGAGATTCCAGATAATATGTTGTATTTTACACGCCGCTTATCTCCAGGGGTATCTGTTACACGAGCAACTGGCGAAAATGCAGCTAAAATATCCACTCCCGGGGCACTTAAATCTGGCTTGATAATTTCAGGTAAAATTAAATTTGGTCCCCATGAGGAGAAGGAACCAACAATTGGTGCAGAAGGATCTTTTACGCTTTCACTATTTAATATCTTGGCTCGAGCATTGTCTGTGGAGCTGAGGTACGACCTGACCACTTCATAATCTTTGGATCTCAATCTGGTTGCAGGCAATGGGACAATAATTGAACATCATTTCTCAGAACATCCCTTATAATTGAACCTTCCGCACCAGCTCGATGAGCCTCTTTATGTCCATTGAACTGATCACATAACGATCTTTCCCTTAACTAAATCACTGTTTAGGCATTCTTTTTCACACATCGTAGCAAGCGATTACTTGTATTTACTTAATGCTCTCCCCCTTGGATGCTTTTCTGATGCAAACCTTCTCCCTCGGCAAGCACTCTCAATATAAGGCCACTCACATTTTTTTCCCCTACATCATAATTTCTGCATAATCATTAAAGCAAAAGCAACCACCTTTTTCTATTTTCTTACAAGCATCATCATTATGTCTTTACTCATGATGATGTCCACCAAACTTTTCTTTGTTTAGTTTACTAGCCGAAAGGCATTTGTCTTGTTGTCCACTTTGATTGTGGTAGTCACCATGTCTTCAATTGTTGTCAACACATGACTCATAATTACTCACAAATGTATGAGTCAAACACAATAGAGACAATGGCAAAAACACCTCACTGTTAGGAAGTGATCCCAGATACACAATATATGGCTTTCTATCTTCCTGATCAACGGCTTCACACGCCAAGTTCCTAGCAAGTAAGAGAATAATGAAGAAAGCATACGAATACAGGAGAGCTGCGTGATTTGCCATTGTTTTTGTTTCGATGATGAAATTCGTAAACAGTGACAACTACTTTATATTGAAATTATATAGATAATACCTTCTCTTAAGACACTTCTGATAACCAGTTTATTCAATGTATGTATTTACTATTTAGTCAATCAATGTATAAATGTATATATTGATGCAATGTAGAACATGTATGCGATGTAGCTAGTTATTCAATGCACACTACGAATATATAATATATATTACATGTATTTCTTTTTTGATTTATTCTGAATGCATCATTGAAATTACTAATTACATACACATCATTTAATTTCCCAAACCACTATTTCAAGTTCATAGGTCACGACAAAGCTTCCAAATTATAACATCAATAATTTCTACAGTTGCAAGTTGTTTGAATCTGGTATGTTATTTTCAGGCTAATTAACTACACATAAGTGTACAAAGGTACCAAATAAGGAGAAGAGAAAGCAGATATACTAGCTCTCATCATGACTATAATACTAGAGGGGTTCCTATTTCCATATACCTGTGGTACCGCTGGGGAAATTTAACGACACCGAACTTTCTAACCACACAATTTTCTCATCCATCATTGCCAGTTGTTGTAGCTGGCCAATCACTTGGATTCACCGCAAAATCCGCACCAGAAGTGGGAGTATGATCAAGATGAATTTGGAATATTATTGATAAAGAATAATTGTTGAAAGAGCGCTGTTAAATAACGAAGAATCAACATGACACTACAAGTCTACAACAGCTGCAAAATAGACATCAGTTGGGCGCAGACATAATTCATCGCACGTTCCAGTTCGTATCTATAAAAAAGAAGATTGAGATACAGTATAGGAAATGGAAATGGTGATTGAGTCATCTTCCATACGTTACAAACTATTCTGAGAAGCACTTACAGAAGACTTGTCACTAAAACTAGCTAGTAAAAAGACCCAAACAAAATGAACTGATTGTAGCCAAGGTTCTAAAAAACGCTAGGCGCCAGTCGGGCGGCGGGCTAGCGCCTAGCGCCTAGGCGGCTAGGCGGCGCCTAGGCGGATTTAGGTAAATTTCTTGTATATCTTGTAAATAAGTGCATATTGACACCTAAAAAAAAACTATACTTGTATGGATAATAAAATAATGATAAAATGCAAATTAGGTACACTATTTCCATAAGTATTGGATGAACTTGTAGTAAATCCATCATTTGCAAATTAGATACACCATTTCCATAAGTATACTGATAGGATTTTTACCACCTGCAAAAGTAGGGATAAAAACACTTAAAAATACTTGCAAGAGTACAAGGTTGTCGTAGTATAGCAGCTCAAGCAAGGTCGTTTTCCACAGAGATTGAATGAATAATTTGTATTTAAACTAATCCTTAGCTAATTATTTAGAACAAAATTTCTAAAAGGTTGATTTTGGAATTTAAAATAATAAAAACGAATTTTAAAATAAAACAATTAAAGAAGTTAACAAAGAAAAACTAAAGAAAATAGTTTTGGAAATAAAGTTAAAAACCTAGGGTTCCGCCGTCCCCTTAACAATCCTATGTAGTTTTACCAATTACTTATGAATTACACATGCAACTTTGAAGGTTAGGTTTTCCTTATGCATATTCTCCTCGTGATATTCAAGCAAGAACGTATATCTAACATGCAATCCGTCTGTGATATTCAGATCAAATATGAACATGCAAGACTCATTATGTTTTATGAAAACCTTTTGAAAAACCATGCAACCCCTAAGAGCGTGATATTCGCCTTAGGTGAAATTACAATTATTAACCACAAGAAGCAATAATCAATCCTCCGGTGATATTCCGACCGAATTGCATCCGATTACTTATCTAAACATCCTAATGGTAACTAAGCATTAAGATATAGAGACAGTTCAAGCACAGTGATTAATAATTCAAAGTAAACATGCATAATATCATAAGCAATTGAATAAAGACTACATATTCATGCTAAGGCTCAAGGCTTCGCCCTAGCAAACGAAAATTAGTTACTAACAATCATAAACAAAATATTATTAAGAACAAGGATAGAAAACACCTAGAAAATAAACTTGAATTGTCAAAGGCTTGTGCGTTATCTCCTCCTCTTCTTCCCTCCCTCAACCCTAATGGCTAAAAGTCTTATTTATACTACTACCAAAATAAAACCCTAAAAAGGTCTTAGAATAAAACTAGGAAACCAAATAAATTGAAATAAAATAGGAAACATAATCCTAAATTAACTAGATAAATTCGCCCAAAATCTGTACAGCCTCAAAACAGCCACGTTTCTGGATCTTCAGGGCTCCAAAACAGGTCCAAAACGGCTAGAAATAAAGCTTGAGATGTCCCGAACATAATTGCAGAAGGCTTTGAACCCAAAAGACATCATCTTAGACGCCAAAAAGCCCAAAGAAACCCAATACGTCAGTTTGACAGCACTGCGCGCTGCTCCTTTATTATATCGCCAGAAAATCATCGCTTGGTAGAAAAATCTGATATTTTGATATGATCAAGCCAAGTGACTCACGAACGTCTTCCAACTGGAATTACTCCAAAATTCGTCCATTTGACCACGTTTTGCTTCAGAGGAAGTCGAAAGTCCTATATTGAAAATACAATTCAAAGTATCAAAATTCTTCCAAAATAATATCCAAAATATACTAAGAATAGGGAATAATATATAATATAAAATTCACTTATCATATACCACCATGAAACCAAAAAAGAAAAAAGCACGCAATTAATAAAAAATAAAAAAAACCTCCTAGGACCGCCTATCCAGCCTAACCCGCCTAGCCGCCCAGCCCGCCTAGACCGCCTAGCCCGCCTAGGCCCAACCCGATTTTTCCTTCCGATTTGCCCAAAAACGCCTAGGCCGTTTTTTAGAACACTGATTGTAGCAGCAATTAACTTCCAAGATGATAGCAGCAAAGCAATCAAGTTGCAGAAGCAACTGATTGTTTAGTGCCGAAACAGAAGATGAACACAAAACTTATCGAACAGTAAATTTTAGGATGAAAGCTTAAAATAATGGCCTTCTGATCAATGTCTGTAGATATTATGTGCATTTGCAACTGGTAGCGGCAGGCAAGTTATAACATTGCTAGCCTGAAATTTGCAGCATGGTTTGGTTCCAAGAACAGAGTTAACTATGAAGGTAAAGGGGGGACAAGGGATCATGTTCAGATTTCATATCTTGATCTCTTAATATTCAAAAGACAGAAACAGCGTAGGTTAAAGATTTTTGTTACCATAGGACTTAGATTAACGAAGATATTTTCTTCTGGATAATCAGTCTCTCGCTTTTGAGTAACAAATGCTCCATGGTTATGGTTTTATTTATCACAGTAACTCAGTAGTAGGTAGGAAAATGTGTCATTACAATCAGAAATTTTCCTAGGTTTGCAACAAAGAAGTTAAGAAATAAAAACAATGCAGTTATGATAAATTGTGTGAGCTGCGTACAAGGATTGGACTTGTAACAGTATGAGTTCCATCGGACAAAACCAGTGGCACAGACACATGTGATGCATCAGGCAAATCTTTCCCAACAACGGTCACAGTGAAAGTCTTCTCCTCATTCCACGACTTGAAGGAAAGAACTGTAGGCGCCACTTTGATTTCAACTTCCGTAGTTGGGAGGATTTTGGCCTCGTAAGTGGAGTTTGGAAGGCCAACATTTTTAACTGTTCTGCTAAATTTAATGTTAAATGATTTCAATGGTGTAACAATAGCAGCTAGCGAAGGATAATTGAGATCCTTCACCGATCCCTTGTCAGAGCCTGTCGGACAAGAGCTGTTATCTCCCGATATAAGTCTAACTCTGGCCTCGTCCAAGGTCGAGCAGAGAAACTTTATGTAATCGTCTTTAGAAGTTTCGTAGAGAAGACCCGGATGTACAGCCTTTAAAGGATTGATATGTCCAGAACCATAAGCAAATTCACCAGGATAATAATTGTCCGAATTATGCATGGGCCAAGCTGTAGTCATAAGAGACGATTTGATGGCTGCTGGAGACCAGTGTGGGTGGAATGTAATATGCAGCTGCACAGGCGGCGTGGGGGCAAGACATGGAGGTGCCAGATAGTATGCTGTATTTTACACGCCTCTGAGAGCTGCACAGGCGGCGTGGGGGCAAGACATTGATGGCCTCTTGTCTTCCTGGGTATCTGAGAGGACAGGAGCAACGGGTGAAAATGCAGCCAAAATATCTAATCCTGGGGCACTTATATCTGGCTTAATAATTTCAGGTAAAATTATATTTGGTCCCCGTGAGGAGAAGGAAGCAACAATTGGTGCAGCAGGATCTTTTACGCCTTCACTTTTGAATATCTTGGCTCGAGCATCGTCTGTGGAGTTGAGGTAGGACCTCACCACTTCATAGTTTTTGTAGTTTAATCTTGTTGCAGGTAGTGGGACAATAAAGGCAACATCACTTCTCAAAGCATCCCTTAAAATTGGACCTTTCGCACCAGATCGACGGCCTCTGTATGTCCATTGAGCTGATCACATACTACAATCTTTCCCTTAACTAAATCACTGTCTAGGCATCCTTCTAGACACATCGTAGCAAGTGATTCCTGGCATTTACTTGACACATCTTTTCCATATACCAAAGGATAACTTGTTCCGTTGGTTGTGAAAGTGTTAACCGAACTCCCAATTAGTGTCCTTCCATCTCCAAGAACAACCTTGGTAATGATCCGGCGATCAGTGTTACTTGCTGCAACTGTAAGTATCCAGGGTGCTACACTTGATACAGTACCCAGGTTGGGACATTCGTTGCCTGCAGATTGTGCCGTTAGTATCCCTTTCTTCATTGCATGGAAAGTTCCGATTGACACAGCATCCTGGTCAAAATCAGCAGCAGTACCACTTCCAACTGAAATTGTAATGATGTCAACTCCATCAGAAATAGCATCATCAAACGCAGCCAAGATTGCCTCATAATAGCACTCGTCATGATTGCAGACTTTATATGCAGCAATTCTTGCAGAGGGAACCCCTCCTCTTGTAGTGCCTTGTGCTAGTCCATTAAAGCTCACGTCCTTAACAGGGTTCCCAGCTGCTGTTGAGGCAGTGTGGGTTCCGTGACCTGCCTCATCCCTCGCCGATGATGAATTGTAATGCCTTGCCCCAATGATCTTGTTATTGCAAGTGAAATTTGTGCCGCCTTCACAAGCACCCTTCCACTTCTTGGGAGCAGGACCAAAGCCTTTGTCTTTAAAGCTCTCCAATTCAGGCCAGATTCCACTGTCGATCACACCAATAATGACTTCAGAGTTTCGTTTGATCTTCTCATTGAACCCGATAAAGTCCCAAGACCTTGTTGTTTGAAGTTGGTAGCTTCTGCTCGGAAACACAGAGACGACTCCCTTCATGTTAGCAAGCCTCTCTCTTTCTCGGTCAGTGAGCTTGGCGGCGAATCCATTGAAGCTCCTCTTATAGTTTCTTATCAACAGATTCGAAGCAGAGCTACTCTCCACAACGCTTTCAAGAATACCAATGTGGTGAGACAATGGCGAGAACACCTCATCATTAGGAAGCGATCCCAAGTACACAATGTATGTCTTTCTTTCTTCCTGATTGACGGCTCACTAGCTAAGCTCATGCCGAGAACAAGAACAATGGAGAAAGAATAAAAAACCAGGTGAGCTCCGTGCCTTGGCATTGTTTCGATGCGGAAACCTCAGCCATTGACGAGTACCTTATAGCAAAATGAAGGACAGAAAATTTTCATCTGCATTAATTTGTATGCAGATTTTACTTCCTTTTACATTCATATACTAATTTAGCCTTGATCCTTGCCCTAATCATTATTAAAAACGTTGCAAAAAGCCTAGATTTGACTTCTCTTGGTGGCATGCCTACAAACTAATAAGGACATAAATCTAATCTCCATTAAAGCTGCAGAGTTGTAAAATGCAGATTTGGTAAGTTATTTTCCGTCTGCTAAGTAAAATAAGTGTACAATTTTCTCCCCGTTGATAAAAAAAAATAAAAAAAATAAAAAATGAGCAAGGGGACGCTAGGCTCAAAACTATAGTATCTCATATCAACAATTTCGTTTTATATAAATTGACGCATAAAATCTTGTAATTCAAATGCCTTGTTATCCCTATTCACTGAAAATAGAAGGAATAGGGTTGTAGACCACCTTGAACTTGCACCAAGTTCGACTTATGTTTGACTTGTTGTCATAGCTCGACTCGTGAAAGAAACAAACCAAGCAAGACAAGCTTGAACATTCGTATTTCCGACTGGTCAAGTTCATGAGATACCAATACAGTCGCCCTATCGTACGAAGTAAATTGACTATTTTTTTCTAAGACGTGCTATAAACTTCGTCTATGTCGACCTAGCCTCCCACTAAGTTACAAGCATAATATCGAATAAAAAATAAATAATTATGTGTTCATTTCAAAAAACTATGTTTCAACTTTTTTGCGAATTTTATAGTAAATAGTGCGAAACACCTTTTGCTTGGTACCAAGCTTGAATGTTTTAAGCTCACTTGAGCTCGGCTCATACGAGGCTAATTTTATCTAATGTTGAATGAGGATATTTTAGGAAGTTAGGTTAGGTCTAGATAAGAAATGTTTATTTCATTTAAATAAGATGTTCATTGGCCCACTTAGCATACTCTAGTCATTCAAATGTATAGAACAAATCGAAGTTGTAGGTACCAAATAATATATTCATGATGAACCGTCCATTTATTGATATGTTTGGATGATAACACGATCTCCAATTAGATTGATTCTTGTAAGAGTGATCTTCAAATGAAGACTAACAAATTGAACGGTTCCAATCGTTGATTTATTCAATCAAGATGCGTTACTTGCAAATGGGGATATGTTCACCCCCATCATAGGGGATGCAAGTATTATTCACCTCAAAATACTCTTGTTCTTTTGTAAATTCTTCCAAGGAATTTACAAAAGAACAAAAAAAGGGTAACCTAAAATACAAGAAAGGCATTTTCTTGGCTTTTGCAATTCTCATGAGAAGCTTCTACAAATGATGCAACACTTTGTAATGTTTGTGTACAAAATCTCACAATAGAACACCCAAGATAAAACCAAGAATTGTTAATCATGTGCTCATCAAACGCCAGAAAGAAATGTTGTCCACATACATCTACATTAAATCCATAAATCACCGTATGTGACTTATAGCTCAAGCAGTTACGAACATTCACATTTGTAATTGCATATATAACCTGTATAGAAACCTAGGGTTCTAACTTCTATGGCATCAATTAGAATTATAGGTGAAAGAGTCTAGCCTAAATCGTGACCATGAGCGCAGGAAAATTATCTTTTATCTCCGAAAACATAGCGGTCGATTTTAGGACGCCGGCAAGGTCACCGTCCTTTGCCTAGGTTCCGCTGGAGGAGGGAGGGAGAGAGTAGGAGGAGGAAGGAGAGAAAGAAAAGGAATGAGAGGTAAAAGAGTTTGAGGATCCAAAAGTAGAGATGAGAAAAGGGTAAAGGTTATATTCTATGTAAAAAGTCACAAGTTGGTCGGCAAGCAAAGTTTGGATGTCCAAAAGCTATATTCTAAATCCAGCCGACCAAAGAACATAAGGTAAGATGAACACTCCCACAATTTACAGTTGCATACAGGTCATGAACAAACCTAAAATATAAATGACAACTATGGAATCCAACGAACGAAAAGTAATCATACCTCGGCCAGAAATATGCGCAGCATGAAGCAAACGGGTAAAGAGATTACATAACTAAGACTCCAACAAGCACAATTTTGAAATCAGCATGTCCTAAACAACACAGCAAACACCGACGACAATTAACATGAACCCAACAGAGGAACAAGTACACAAGATCAAGCTCATGATTGAAAAAGGATAAAACGCAACCCTGTTACGAGAGCACTTGTTTAAAATGCAGAGGAAATGAAACGAAACAAAATGCACCAGATCATTCTTCTCACAGAGATCAGTGAGAACAGATAAGAACCCTCCGTTTGGTAATAAGGTAAAATCATATCTTACTATTATCCAGTCTTTCATTGACAGTCTAAGAACAATATAAGTACCTTGATATATGTACTCGTATATCTGCGAGATTACTGTATACATTTATATAATTTCAAATTCATTATGTAGCACAACCGAAAATAAGTATGAATTCCTTGAAACTGCATTTCTCCTTTTATATGGTCTATCCAATTAGGCAATTACCTACCAATCAGAGACTGCCAAATTAGATATGGCATATCACAATTGATCCCCGCCAAGTACTAAGGATCAGAGGTTCAAATTCCATCAGACAAATTCAGGTCAACATATTGATACAACCCTCAAAGATCAGCACATTAAACTACAGATAACACCAAATCATAGAACTAGAAGTCCTATATATATCAAGCAATACAAAGAAACACGTATGAACTAGATGAATGTTGTCGAATTCCAAGCAGCAACTTGACCGTAATCACTCACAAAGACTATTACTGACACGCCCCGATCCCGATGTCCTCGTGACATCGGGATGATCACGTGCTGGCCGACACCCAATGGGTGACGAAAGCCATTCAAATTCAGTAAAAGATTATAATTAAGCTAAAACAGGCAGCAGAACTAGCCACATAATACTAAAAATTCAACTTCTAATTAATAAAATTCGGAACAACACATAATGTCAGAGCATACGTCTATTACAGAGTACAAACAGAATTTAAAATAGAGATGTGCTATATTACAATAGATATCGAAGCAGAAGAAAAGTAACACTGGATCACTGGTAGGGAAATGCCTCGTAGCTTATATCGTAATCCTCGTTCGTAGGTCCTGAAGGGGGCGCAAAACAAACATGAGTGGACCAATTTAGTATAGATATAATAAAACAGTTATCAACGTACTAACCCCCAGGTTTATGAAAACATAAATATCATGATCAAAATAGGTTTTCCGAAACCTAGCATGCCGTGCAATATTTCAAATTCATAACTTGTATAGGTAATAAACACTAGTGAATTATCCGATAACCCCCAGGCCCCATGCCGGCTTCCCGTCTCTGAGCAAACAGTCAGAGGAAAATACACTTCAGGCCTCATGCCGGCTTCCCGTCCCTGTGCTAAATAGCCAGAGGAAATACACTCCAGGCCCTATGCCAACCTCAAACCGTCGCCCGGGACGGACCAGAATCTATCCCTACGTCCCGTAGCGGAAAGGACCACTAGGTAAGTACAAAACCATTGAACATACATATATTGAAAAACAACTTCATAGTATAAAGTCATCCATCATCTATACTATAAAGAGGTGTTCGAAACATGTTCTAAATATCATATCGTCATCCATCAGATATTCTATAAGAACACGGGTTATAGGAAAAATAGTAATAATTCAAAGTAGCCTTAGTAAGCATGTTATCTCACAAAACGTTTCATAAAACGTAATCATCAAATCATGTTTTTCATGTATGCATTTCTACTATAAAATATGCATTTTAGAAGGGGTCCACTCACCGTACACCGACGGTGCAAAGCTATACCAAAAGGTATCACGGAATCACCATTAATAATTTCACCTATTCACATAAAGGAATACCTTTGGTCAAACTCTATTCAAACCATTGAATTTGGGAAAACGGACTTCAAAAACGGGTCCAGAACGTCGAAATTAGCCTAGGAAAGGTCCTGGACGAAATCCCAAAAAGTCAACTTAAAAAGTCAACGTTGACCGTTGACCGGGCTTTGGGTTTGGGTTGGGCCGAAAGGCCTTAAGGGTTTTGGGTTGAAAACCCAACTCAGATTGGCCCAAGGCCTAATCTGCTTGGGCTAAACACACACACACGCGGGCCTAATGCCCAAAATAGAAAATGGCCCAAGGCCTTAATTCTATTACAGAAAATAACTAAAACCTAAAAAGGTTTTGGGTTTCCTAATGGGCTTCGGCCCTAATTCTAATGGCCCAAAGGCCTTAATTCTAAAACAAAAAGAATAAATAAAAAGAAATGGGGTTTGGGTTTGGGCTAGCTCCCACACGGGCCTAAGGCCCTTTGCTATTCGAAACCGGCCTGGGAGGCCTGGTTTCACCGGAACACCACCATCACCGGAGCTTCATAGCTCCGGCCGATTCACACACACAAACCTAGACCCCGATCCAGGTACCAAAACGAAGAGCAAGACGAAGGGAGTGTTTTTATACCTTCCTTTCGTCGTGGAACGGCCGGAAATGGCCGGAAAAACCCCCGACACCCTCGGGATCGCCGGAGTTGGGTGTGTTGTCCTCCGAGCAATTTCGTTCTGAAACTTCGAAATTAACGAGACAAAACTCATCAAAATACATCCCAGTAACGATTTAGAAGAATTAGAGAGAAATTCGAGACTCACCTCGCCGGAAAACTGGGTTTGGGTGCCTCGGGTTCGCCGGAGTTCCTTTTTCCGTTTTCCTGGGGTTGCAGCACGGGACAGAGGGAGAGAAGAACGAGATGGGATGATGCTTCCTCGCACGGGGATGCGAGTGCGTGCGATGGTTGCGCTGCGGTGCAGAGAAAGAAGAGATGAGGGAGAGAGAGATAGAGCCGAGAGAGAGATAGAGACGGACAGAAGAAAGAAGAAGAACGAGGAAGAAGGGAGTCACGGGGGGGGACAGAGAGAGAAGTTCACAATCACTTAGGGTGCTGCCACGTGGCAGTGTCAGAAAGAAAGAGATCCATTGATTTGGATCTTAATTAAACAGTCTAAAAGGACTAAATTGAAAGATTTAAAAATATTTAAGGGACATTTCACATTTATAATTTTATAAATGGGGGCGGGTGTTACAATTACACCAATTCCATACGAGTGAATAAAATGGGAATCCGAACACAAAGGCCAAATCCTAATTCTATTTATGTTTAGATCATCATATCATCAACACATCCACCAAGAAAAATACCCACATAAACATGTAAGCGAAACTGCATGGAATGCGAAAGAAATTCAAGAGTGGATAATTAAGACATAAATAAATCCAATCTCAATACATTTCATCAGTTTTGCAACCCTTTGCAGTGATAGTGGAATACTCATTATTTACATTAGCATTAGGGAGGGCATAAAGACCTCTCCCCACTGTATAATACAATCAGACGTACCCATACTAATTTGTATTTCGATAATAAACCCTATTATTCAACATGCAGTTCAACGAGTGAATGAACATCCATTCCCTACAGATGCACAATCAGCCAACCAAAAAAAAGCCACAAATCATTAAGCATTACCATCAACTATTCTCGAGTATTTATTTATGAACAGCAGAGCGTCTAGAGTATGCAGCAAACTGGCATTTGACAATTCAGCAACTGCAATCAGGACACCGAATCAAACCGTTTTCATTGCATTCGGAGCACCTCTTGAGCATTCCTTCATCTTCATCAAACACCTTCCTACTCCCACTGCAATTCACACAAGGCGCGAACCGCGCATCCCCACAACCTTCGCACACATACCCGGGTTTCCGAGTGGGAATCCCTTGAAGTATTTTTGCCAATTCACCGGTTTCAAACAGCTGTTTGATTACCTCAGCACCTCCCACATACTTTCCCCTTATAAATACTTGTGGCAAACTCACATTCTTCTCACCCAGAACGCTCTGCAACTCTTTTCGATACGCCGAATCCATTGATATGTCTCTCTCATCAACCCAAACCCCAAACCCTCTGAATATCATCCTCACAGCATAACAATCCTCGTATGTCCTCCGAACTCCTCTCAAACTCGTGAAATACACCACTATCCGATCATCGGTGCCTGGCAACCGTATTGACAGGATCCGAAAATCGGGCGCCATGGATTTCGACAAGGCCATTGATTTCGACGGTCGTAGCTTGACCGTCAGGGATTTAGACTCGTCGGGGTTTCGTGACACGGGTTTCTCCGTTTCGAAAAAACTGCAGAGCTTTTTGACCTTCCCCTTGAAGGAGCTGCTGGCGGACCGCACCGTCTCGATGGAATTGTAGAATTTCTTGAAGGAATCGGTCTGGTGATCGATGGTGGCCTGGAAACGGGGCTTTTGAGGGGCATCCATGGGGGTTGGGTACATGCTAAGCGATCGATTGAAGAAGTAGGTGGGTTTGGGCTTACCCGCCAATTCGACCTTATTTTGGAGATCCGCCATCGACCCAGATGAAAACTCACGGGGAATTTGAATCCTTTGATATCTTTATGGGGGGTTTTGCAACGCTAGGGTTTGATTCAAATTCGAATTCGATCGAGAAATGGGCAGAATTGACCGCACAAGTTAGGGCTAATTAGAAATGTCAAAGAATGAATTGATTATTTTCTGTCAACCGAAGAATCAATGGGTAGATCTGAGGAATTAAAATATGACCGTCGGATTGCGGAGGAGGGCGATGGAGGAAAAAGGTGTGTGACGTTGGCGATTGGGAAAGATATAGGTAGGCAGGTAGGAAGAACTAGAAGACGAGGGAAACGGGCGTTTGTTGGGATGTGGGTATTTTGTTGTGTTGTCAAAAGCGACTGTTTCTTTCGTTTTTGCTGTTGATCCTGTTGTGTTTGTTTGTGAGAGAGAAAATGGCTTTGGAAAGGTTTTTATTTTATTATTTTGGTCTTTTTATTTATTTTTTTATTTATTTTGTTTTGATTAAAACAATGCCAGGCATTTTGATTATGTCTGTTTGGTTAAAAAAACATAAAGATTTTATATTATATAAGATAGAGAGTGGTACGAAATCATTTGGGTGTCTATGATTTGTTTTGGGTTCACTTATATATATATATATATATATTAGCATTTGCCTACACGTTTTGTGTGAATGAACATAGTTTTTTAGAAAATGAGAAAGAGAGGGGGGAGAGAGAGAAAACGTGGGCGGAGAGGGAGGTTTTTGTTTTTGGTTTTTTTTTTAAAAATTTTAAATATTAGAGATATTTTAACATCATCTGTATGTGAGGTTTCAATAAAAATCAGTAAAATTTGAACCTATGAAATTACATTATTGCCCATCATTTTTTTGTGTGATAGAATACTATGTTGTCTTTTCACCCTCTTTTTATTGATAAAAAGGATTTCATTAATTAAGAGAGAGAGAGAGAGAGAGAGAGAGAGAGAGAGAGAGAGATAGATAGATATAAGTTGTCTAAAACTTGATAAACGGAGCGAATTTGTACTTTTCTTGCCATATCTATTCAACTAAAAATTATTGGTTGGCACGACTGTAGTGAGAGAGAGGATAAAATGCTTTTATGAGTTTTTTCGGTCCAAAAAAAAAAAACAAATTGCATTAGCGAAACCACCAACTAGTTCTTTTTTAAAAAAGCAGGAAAAAAAATTTTTTTGCCGCACATTAACAAACAACTGTTAAAAGGTTTGGTTTCTTTATTTGAAAATTATAGGAAAATAATAAATTACAAACAGATTTTCAAGACACAGTGCTCAAAAGTCTGGCTATATTTATTACAACAGCTAAACTAGAATGAAGAACATGGAAAGATATACAATCAGAAAATACGTTTTATTTGCACCAACGAAGCCCCATTGATGAACTCCTGATCAAGCGAGGACGAGTCTTAGAAGAATTGAACTTCGAACGCTGTGAATACCATCCGTCCACACCAACGACGCAGATACATACGTACGTGATGGTATATATGTTCCCGAAACTGTCACATTGAAGGTCTTTTTCTCATTCAAACACTTGAAGGAAAGAACTTGAGGCACCACCTTGATGTTAACTCCCGGCTTCGAGATGGTCTTTGCCTTGTATGTGGAGTTTGCAAGGCCAACATTTTTAACTGTTCTTTGAAACTGAATCGAAAACGAAGACTGTGCTACAACTTTACCAGCAAGTGAAGGGTAGTTGAGATCCTTGGCCCATTTTTTGCCAGTCCTTGCAGGGCAAGGGTGTTTGTCTCCGGAAATAAGTCGAACTTTGGACTCGTCCAAGATCGAGCAGAGCAACTTAATGTAATCATCCTTAGAAGTCTCGTACACAAGGCCATGATTTAAAGCTTTTTGAGGATTGATATGCCCAGAACCATATGAAAATACACCGGGCCAGTAGGAACCGTCGGTGCTATTCGCAGGCCCAGCCGTAGTCATGATAGATGATTTGATGGCAGCTGGAGACCAGTTGGGGTGGAATGTCTTGATATACGCAGCGACACCAGCAGCATGCGGGCAAGATATGGAGGTTCCAGATAGGAAACTGTATTTCACATGCCTCCGGTCTTCAACACTCTCCGTGAGATGAGCAACAGGTGAATATGCAGCCAAAATATCAACCCCCGGGGCAGTTATGTCCGGCTTGATAATTTCAGGTAAAATAAAATTAGGCCCCCGCGAAGAGAAGGAAGCAACAGTAGGTGCAGCAAGATCTTTTATTACTTCACTTTTTAGTAGTTTCACTCGAGGTTTGTGACATGCCCCGACCCTGATATTCCTCGAATACCAGGATAGACACGTGATGGCCGACACCCGAGGGTGACGAAAGCCATTAATTGATACAGAAGCTAAGAATAAGAAATAAATAAGGGTTATGAATTTAAAATACCATGAATTAACAATTTTAGGAACGTGCTCAGAGTATACAACTAACCTAATCACTAAAAGAATTAAGATAAAATTGAATGAATAAAGAAGTGGGTCCTACATCGAGAGGATCCGAAGATGCTGCTGCGAAAGTGCCTTGATGTCGGGATTAGGTGCCTTGATTCTAAGTCCTGAATGGGGGCGCAAAAAAAAGGTGAGTGGACCAAGTTTATATATATAATAATAATAAAACAGTTATCAATGTACTAACCCCCTCAGTTTATATATAATGAAAACTACTAGCATAATAAGTGATGAATTTAATAAAAATCCTAGCATGCCACAATATCTCAAAAGTCACATCGCGGAAACGCATCGCGGAAATCAAAACAGTAAACGCATCATAAATCGTCTCGTAAACGCGGTGTGCTGCTAGAAAGATCACTGAATAAATAAAACTCCCGGCCCAATGCCTCTTCATTGTCTCTGCGCCCGTAGCCAGAGATTACCAACTCCCGGCCCAATGCCTCTTCATGTCCCTCAGCCCGTAGCTAGGGATTATTTCTCCCGGCCTAAATACCAACACCAGTTCCTCGCCCCAGGCGGCATAGTGTCTACTAGGTACGCACAAATAGTTACGCCTCTCATAAATAACCACTTCATAGTATAAAGTCATCCATCGTCTATACTATAAAGAGAGGTTTCGAAAACATGTTCTAGCATCCTATCGTCATCCATCGGATAGTCTACCAGTTCATGGTTTTTATAGAAAATACGATATATATATAATATAGCTCAAAATAGGCTAACAATTAATTCCTCACCAAAAACACGAGACGAAAATCAATATATTCAATAAACATGCTTCACATAAATCACTTCATAAATTCGTAGGCATGCTAATCATTTATGCAATTGAATTATCAAATAATGCAATTTTAGAAGGGGTCCACTCACAGTACTTAGTTGCCAAAAGCTGCGCCACTAGCGAAGACGAAAATGTCACAATAATTGCCCCTAAGTACATTAAATAGTCCAATAAATAAAACTATATAATAGAAATTGAATTTGAGAAAACGGACATTGGAAACGGATTCAGAACGTTGAATTACCCTAAGAAGGGTCCCGGACGAAAACCCGAAAAGTCAACCCTAAAGTCAACATTGACCGGGGGTCAACGGTCAAATTAAGTCTAACGGTTTTAGGCTTGAATCCGGATTAGGGTTTAGAGTTTAAATAAAATAGGGGATTTGGGATTGGATGGGTTTAGGGTTTTAAAGGATTTTAGGAACCTAGGGTTTTGGGTTAAAATGGTTTTAGGGTCTATTGGGTTTTCTAAGGTTTTTGGTTAAAAAGGGTTACGATGAAAAATTGTGGTTTGGGCTTAAGCCCAAACACACACACATACACCACTAACACACACACATGCACGGGCTACACACACAGCCCATACACACAGGCCCTAAGGCCTTATTACAAGGGCTGGGCTTAGAGCCTCTTAACCAAAAACAGGCCCAAGGCCTTTCTAAATAAGGCCCGATGCCTTTGGGTTTTAAAAACACAATAACTAAAAAAAAATAAAAGGGGTGCGGGCTGGGTTACTGGGCTAGCCCAATTGGCTAAGGCCCGAGGGGGTTCTAATGGCCTGAAAGACCTGGTTTTGCCGAAGAAGAAGGCCGGAAATTCGGCCGGAAAACCACCCAACTTTAAACGGCTATAACTTTGTCACTACTCAACGAAATCAAGCGAGACAAAAACAAAAGTTGTAGCCCTTGAAGAGACGAAGAGAATGGTACCTCACAAGACGTCTAACGCGCCTTGGTTTGGCCGTAAAATGCCTCGAAAGTTGTCGGACTCGCTGGAAACTGGGTAAGATTCAAATGAGTATAACTTCTTCAATACTCAACGAAATTGAGTGAAACAAAAAGGAAAGTTGTACTACTCGACGAGACGAAGAGATTGATACCTTGTAAGCCGGCCAACGAGACGTGGTTTGGCCGGAAATGGTCTCGAAAGTCGCCGGAGTCGTCGGGGGAGACTTGGGTGTTCTCTGGGTGTCCCGGAGCTTCGCTGAGACGGGGGAGAGAGAAGAAAGTTCCAGAGATGATGGTGGTGTCGTCTTCGTTGATGTGGTGTGGAAGTAAGGGTGTGTGGTTTTGGTTCAGGGGGAGAATGAGAGAGTGCTGAGAAAGAGCACGGGAGAGATAGAGAAAAGAGAGAGCGAGAGAGAGAGACCGGGAAAACACAAAAAAAATAAAACAAGGTGGGCCCCACGGACTCACCAATTAAGACTTTAAAACAATTTTAAAATATAAAAGGGGTTGAGGTGTTTCAGTTTGCCTGTGGAGTTGACGTAGGACTTGACAAGGTCAAAATCTTTGCTGCTAAAACTTGCTGCAGGTAGTGGGACAATGCCAGAATCATCAGGGATGATACTCTCACTTAGTGCACCTATTGCGCCGACTCGACGAACCTCGATACTATCAAAAGCCCAACGACATACCACAATCTTTCCCTTAACTAAATTAGGATCTAGGAAACCTACATCACAATCTCCACATTCACTTGACGCATCTTTGCCTTCTATCAACGGAAAAATCGTTCCATTTAATTCAAAAGCGTTCACAGAATTCCCGACAAGCGTCCTTCCGTTTCCAAGAACCACCTTGTCAATGATGCGACGATCTGTGCTACTTGCTGCAACCGTAAGAATCCATGGTGCTACACTTGATACAGAACCCTCATAAGGGCCGCTATTGCCTGCAGACTGCGAGGTTAGTATCCCTTTCTCCAGTGCATGGAAAGCACCGATTGCTATTGCATCCCGATCGAAAGGGGCTGCACTTGTGCTTCCAATTGAAATTGCGATGATGTCAACTCCATCAGCAATAGCATCATCAAAAGCAGCCAATATCTTGTCTGTAGCGCACACCTTAGAACCGCAAACTTTATATGTAGCAATTCTCGCGGAGGGAACGCCTCCTGTTGCAGTTCCGTGCGCCAGTCCATAAAAGCTCACACCCCTTACGGGATTTCCTGCTGCAGTTGAGGCAGTATGAGTTCCATGACCAACATCATCTCTAGCTGAGGAACCAACGTAAAACCGAGCTCCAATGATCTTGTTGTTGCAAGTGAAATTTTTGCCTCCTTCGCAAACTCCTTCCCACTTCCTTGGAGCTGGACCAAAACCTTCATCGCTAAAACTTTCCGATTCAGGCCATATCCCAGTATCGATGACACCAACAATAACATTGCTCTCAACAGTAGGATTTCGTTTGAGCTTCTCATTGAAACCCAAGAACTCCCAAGATCTTGTTGTTTGGAGTTTGTAAGATGTGCTCGGAAACACAGAGACAACTTCCTTCATCTTAGCAAGCCTTTCTCTTTCTCGGTCAGTGAGCTTTGCAGCGAATCCGTTGAAGCTTCTTTTGTAGCTTCTTACCAAGAGGTTCGAAGCAGAGCTACTCTCGGCAACCCTTTCGAGAATACCAATGTGATGAGACAATGGCGAAAACACATCATCCTTAGGAAGTGATCCGAAGTATACGATATATGTCTTTCTATCTCCATGATTGACGGCTTCACACGGTAAGCTAATGAGGAGTATGAAAATAATGGACAAAGCATAAGAACCCAGGAGATCTCCGTGCTTTGCCATTGTTTTGTTTCGATGCTGAAGATCGTAACAACTGACGACTGACGAGTCTTATGTATTAGGATGAAGGTCAACAAAAATCTTATCTTCATTGGTATCCAGATTTTCTTTCCTTTAAGGATGAATTTTTTTCAAACGATTTTATTCCTTGGGCACAATTTCCATGGCATGAAATTAATTTCCTTCCATGCAGGATGAACGAATTCCAAATGTTTAATGCATTTAAGCTTCTACACAATTTTGATTTGTCAACTATGACCAAGAAGAAAGTCAGATTCAACCAATTCTTCGAAATCTTTCATTTTATTCTTGTTTTCAAAAGCCGTATCAATGAATCATTCCATTTCAATTCCATTTTAATTAGAATCACATATGATCATATCGTAGGCTTCCAACATGAACGAACTTATCTGAATTGAAGCTGTATGAATTCACGCTCCTCCAAATCCTATAGTATTGATTGTCAAGATCCTTTCTACTTGTGATGCTAATATTTGCAAACCAAATGATATGTCACCAATAAGAAATAAACATGTTAATCAACACTTAAGTAATAATTCAATCATCAACGTCTACATTATTTGGTTTACAAAATTCGGTTTATAAATTTGGTCTCCCTAACACTACCTTGTTTTATATTAGAAACTTCATCATTCCCGCAAACATGGTCATAGTGACTAGCGCAGGTGTACCATAAACGACTGTTGGTAGTCGGGGTCAAATGATCTTGCCAGAGTGCGACGAAAAGGATGGAGAGATCGAGTTAATGGGTGAAAGACATCGAAACAAAGTCGCGTCGATCTCTGCTGGGTTCTCGGACTATGGCTCGGCTCAGCTCAAGCGGTGGGGTTTAGTGGCTTATGGCACGGCTCACACGTGTTTGAAAAAAATCGGTCTAGATGGCGCTTAGGTGCTAGGTGGTAGAATCACACCGCAGTTTAGGCCAAAAATATCAAATGACATTGCCGTAAAATATCACAGGTGCGACGAAAAGGATGAAGAGATTAAGCTACGGGGTGAACGACATTAAAACGATGCCGCTCCGATCTCTGCTGGGTTCTCGGACTTTGGCTCGTCTCGGCTTAATTGCACAGCTCAAGCCGTGGGGTTTAGTAGCTTATGGCGCGGCTCACACGTAGACAGTGTTTTAAAAATAAGTAATGCTAATTAGACAAATTTGTAGATCAAATATACAAACCAAATAATGTGTTGCTAATAAATAATAAGCGTTTTAATCAACACTTAAGTTTTTCTAAGAAGGGTGTCATTTATTTTAAAATTAAAAAATATATAATACAAATTTCTTTTCATGAGTATAAGGTCCCAAAATTCTTTTTACTTGTATCATCCAAGAGCGCTTAGTATATTAAATTATTTGTCGATTTGCCATGACAATCATGCCTAGTTCAAGGAACAACCCGACAAATATTTCTTTCAATTAAAAATTATTTGCCGCACATTAACAACCAACTTGGTTAAAAAGTTTGTGTTGGGGGCCCCATATTAGCTCTACTGCTATCGTTTTTGCAACAACAGCAATCTGTTTGCCATACATATCATTTTTTTTTGGGTTAAAAAACAATAATAATAATAATTCCCCATTTTGATATATGCCTTATGCCTTATTATAGGAAAAGGATCCCCGCCTAATCATTTTCCTGAAGATCCTATGAATTATATAATCGTGTCCGTTCATCGTACATTGTGTGGTCAGAAATCATTTAAAATTTATAATTTAAAATTCAAATATAAATAGTACCTAACAAAAACTGACCGCACGATATTTGATGAACAGACACGATTGCTGAATCCCTAAGATCCCTAGGAAAATGATCCCCGGATCCTTTTCCCTTATTCTGTAGTGCGACCCTCGATTCAGTTTTTATTAGTTCTATATTAGGAAGAAGTTGTATTAGGTTGATGTTGTGAATAATGGGGCTGGACTTGATCTTGTAGTGAGATCTTTGCATTAAAACAAGAAGCTCCACAAATAAGAAATGCTTCGCATAAATTAATAAAATGTGGTGAGATACTTGCATGTAAAGGAAAATGTGATGCTGAAAATTTAGTAGAATATGAAGCCCCATTATTTTCAGTAGAGTATGAAGCCCCATTGATGAACTCGTGATCAAGAGCTATAGTTGGTGGCGCTTACAAGAATTGGACTTCGAACACTGTGAGTACCATCCGTCCACACCAACGACGAAGATACACGCGTAAGTAAAGGTATACTTCTTCCGAAAACTGTCACATTGAAGGTCTTTTTCTCATTCAAAGACTTGAAGGAAAGAACTTGAGGCACCACCTTGATGTTAATTCCTGGTTTTGAGTCGAACTTTGGACTCGTCCAAGATCGAGCAGAGCAACTTAATGTAATCATCCTTAGAAGTTTCATACACAAGGCCCGGATTTAAAGCTTTGAGAGGATTGATATGCCCAGAACCATAGGAAAATACACCGGGCGTGTAGGAATCGTCAGTGCCATTCGCAGGCCCAGCCGTAGTCATGATAGATGATTTGATGGCAGCTGGAGACCAGTTGGGGTGGAATGTTTTGATATACGCAGCGACACCAGCAGCATGCGGGCAAGACATGGAAGTTCCAGATAGGAAACTGTATTTCACGTGCCTCCGGTCTTCAAAGCTCTCTGTGACAGGAGCAACAGGTGAATATGCAGCCAAAATATCAACCCCCGGGGCAGTTATGTCCGGCTTGATAATTTCAAATAAAATACGATTGGGCCCCCGTGAAGGAAGGAAGCGACAGTAGGTGCGGCAAGATCTTTTATGACTTCACTTTTTAGTAGTTCGCTCGAGGTTTGACTGTGGAGTTGACGTAGGACTTGACAACGTCAAAATCTTTGCTTCTAAAACATGCTGCAGGTAGTGGGACAATGAGAGAAACATCGGGTATGGTACTGTCAGTTACTGCACCTATTGCTCCAACTCGACGAGCCTCGATGATGCCTATAGGCCAACGACATACCACAATCTTTCCCTTAACTAAGTTAGGGTCTAGGCAACCTTCATCACAATCGCCGCATTCACTGGATGCGTCTTTGCCTTCTATCAAGGGAAAACTTGTTCCATTTAAATCAAAAGCGTTCACAGAATTCCCGACAAGTGTCCTTCCGTTTCCAAGAACAACCTTGTCAATGATGTGACGGTCTGTGCTACTTGCTGCAACTGTAAGAATCCATGGTGCTACACTTGATATAGTACCCATATAAGGGCCGTCGTTCCCTGCAGACTGAGAGGTTAGTATCCCTTTCTCCAGTGCATGAAAAGCACCGATTGCTATAGGATCCTGATCGAAAGGGACTACAATTGAGTTTCCAATTGAAATTGTGATGATGTCAACTCCATCAGCAATTGCATCATCAAAAGCAGCCAATATCTTGTCTGTAGCGCACTCGTCAGAACCACAAACTTTATATTCAGCAATTCTCGCAGAGGGAACGCCTCCTGTTGCAGTTCCGTGCGCCAGTCCATAAAAGCTCACACCCTTTACGGGAGTTCCTGCTACGGTTGAGGCAGTATGAGTTCCATGACCAATCTCATCTCTAGCTGAGGAACCAACGTAAAACCGAGCTCCAATGATTTTGTTGTTGCAAGTGAAATTTTTGCCTCCTTTGCAAACTCCTTTCCACTTCTTTGGAGCTGGACCAAAACCTTCATCGCTAAAACTTTCGGATTCAGGCCATATCCCGGTATCGATGACACCAACAATAACATTGCTCTCGACAGTAGGATTACGCTTGAGTTTCTCATTGAAACCCAAAAACTCCCAAGATCTTGTGGTTTGGAGTTTGTAAGTTGTGCTCGGAAACACAGAGACAACTTCCTTCATCTTAGCAACCCTTTCTCTTTCTCGGTCAGTGAGCTTTGCAGCGAATCCGTTGAAGCTTCTTTTGTAGCTTCTTACTAAGAGATTCGAAGCAGAGCTACTCTCGGTAACCCTTTCGAGAATACCAATGTGATGAGACAATGGCGAGAACACGTCATCCTTAGGAAGTGATCCTAAGTACACAATATATGTCTTTCTATCGCCATGATCGACGGCTTTACACGGTAAGCTAACGAGGAGTATGAAAATAATGGACAAAGCATAAGAAACCAGGAGATCTCCGTGCTTTGCCATTGTTTTGTTTTGATGCTGAAGATCGTAACCACTGACCAGTCTTTTATATTTGGATGAAGGACAACAAGAATCTTATTCACTGATATCCAGATTTTCTTTCCATGAACTATGAATATTTTTCAAACGATTTTATCCCTTGACCACAATTTCCATGGCATGAAATTTAATTTCTTTCCATGCAGGATGGACAATTCCAAATGTTTAAATTTGGAATAAGATTCTATACAATTTTGATTTGTCAACTAACTATGACCAAGAAGAAAATCAGATTCAACCAATTCTTCGAAATCATTTCATTTTGTTGGTTTTATTTTTTTTTTCAAAAGCCATAAATCAATGAATAAACATTCCATTTCCATTTTAATTAGAATCACATATGAACAAACTTATCTGAATTGGAGCTGTATGAATTCACGCTCATCCAACTCATAAGGTAGGCTGCCAACATGATCTGTGTATTTGTTATGCTAATAATTCCTTATATCCGAAATTGCATCGTTCCAGCAAACATGGTCATATTGATTAAAACATATGTACTCTCCCTATATATGCATACAAGTTCGAATTTCGCGCCCCGACATTCCCCGCTTCTATACATGCAATTATTTTTTCACTAGAAATCTTAAACACTGCAATTTAATCAAAAGACGCATAACCCTAGACTTGCAAAATGTTGTGCTAGGATAGCACCAAACCAATTGGAACCAACTCAAGTTAACCCACAGATAATATATCAAATGAAATGCAAGAACAAAATATAAAAGACACCAAGATTTTAACGATGTTCCTCAACAGTCAGTGTAACTGGAGTACGTCCTCGGAGCAGTATGAGCTCACCCAATAATCCACTATCAACCAAATGGAAGTTTACAGAATGTTGGCAATCTCACAACCCAAAACCCCAATACACTCAATAACTCTCACTCTCCAAAGAAACAAATAGATAATGAAATATAGTGAATAATTTCCTCTCTATACAAAACTCAAAGCTAATACACAAATACAACTTTGATTGAGTGAGTACTAACCAAGTGAGAGGAGCACACTTTCTTCTTCTCTCCAAAAAGGGGTTGCGGCACTCTTTTTTTCTTTTCTATTTCTGCTATTAAAAAACAAAGGCAGCTGCTGCTGCCAATTAAAACCCTAGCCACACTTGTGGCTTTTCACATGGGCCAAAGAAGAAAGACCCTTTAAATGGGCTGCTAGGCTTACAGATAAAGGCTCACTACAATTTGGCCATATATTCAACAATCTCCACCTTGACCAATTTCCCGAAAGCACCATGATTAGCCAAACAAACATAATCAACAATCAAACAAAACTTCTCCCGAAAGTAGCAAGAGAATAACTCAAGCCAAGCCAAAATGCGTCAAAGCTCCTACTGCTCAATGCCTGCTTTATATAGGCAAAATGTGAGCCAAGTTTAAGCAATGAACAAACTTGGCTACACCAACAACCTTAGTCAACATATCAGCAGGGTTTTCTTTAGTTGGAATCTTCTGAAGAATGATATCCCCTTCGCCAACAACTTCACGAACAAAGTGATAACACACATATATGTGCTTGGTCCTCGCATGATGAACCTGATACTCAACAGCAGAGGCAGTAACAAGGCTAGGGTGGGCTCTAGCATAGGGAGAGTTTTAGTTGTTTAAGGTTAAAAATACTGATAATTTAGACTATTATATTATTTTTAATTGCTATATCCCACCCAATAAGTAAAAGTTTTGAAAAATAGGACTACTTTTAGAAAAAGTAAGAGTTAATAAATATTAAATAAATTATTTACTTTAATCAATATCAAAATTTATTATGATTATATTTCAAATTGTACACACATTGACACACACGTCTCAATAAGTCTTTTTATTTGATTAGTTTATAGGGAGTAGTCTATAGTGATTAGTTTAGGTTTCCTAGGAGTAGTCATCCGGTTTTAAAAATTAGATTTAATATTTTATTATTTTAGGTTTCCTAGGAGTAGTTTATTATTTTTTTTCAACTTTTGGGGTATAAAAGTGACCCTATTTCACTTTTCAATTCAGAAAGCCTTTGTTATGTCTTGTCTGCAGTTCCAGTTCACACAAACCAAGCGTACAAGTGAGAAAGTTTATTGATTTTTCTCATCAATAGGTAAGTTTTTTACCACTTTATTCTTATGTCTTGATGATTTTATTTGTTTATTGCTTTAATTTTAAGAGTTGGTACAATCGTACTTTAAAAATTCAATTTCAAGTTTAATATATTTTTTGTGATAGTCTGATAGGTTTCTTAGAAATATAATTTATTATATAAACTTGTATTATTGTTGTTCAATGTGTTAGGTTAACGTTCAATGAAGAGGTTAAGAACTATTGATTCATTCTTTAAAAAAAAAGATGATCGTCATGGTGATAAATTAGAGAGTGGTATACCTTCTGCATCTAATGATAACGCACCAATATCAACTAAGCAGCCTCATGATTCTCACCAAACATCTAATACAATTGAACCTCAAGAAAAAGATTTTGATGATGCTTCTTTGGAATTGGAACGAGACCCAGGGAAACGGATTCAAATACATGAGTATCTTATTAATCAACAAGATGAAGTTCGACATGCTTATGTCAAAGATGGGCCTTATTGACCGAAACTTCTTGAGTATCCTAGGTCTCGGTTTGGATCACAATATCGTCGATTTCAGTATTCTTGGTTTTCACAATTTCCATGGTTAGAATATTCTCCGACAACAGATAGAGTATATTGTTTCCCATGCTTGGTTAGAATATTCTCCGACAACAGATATAGTATATTGTTTCCCATGCTTACTTTTTCGGACTGGTCCAGCAAGTCGTCCGACACCAACTGTTGATGGGTTTAACAATTGGAAAAGAGTTAACAACGGAAAGAATTGTATATTTCTTTCTCATATTGGAGGTCCATCTTCATTACATAATACTTGTGTTTCGCGTGTAGAGGAATTGATGAATCCATCTCAGCATGTTGACAAGGTTATTAATCGACTATCAAAAGAAGAAATTTTGAAGAATCGGTTGCAACTCAAGGCTACAATTGAGTGTGTTCGATGGCTTACATTTCAAGCATGTCCTTTTAGAGGACATGATGAATCAGTGGGTTCAAAAAATCGTGGGAATTTTTTTGAATTGGTAAAGCATACAGCCAAGTTTAATGATAATGTGGCTGCAGTTGTTTTAGAAAATGCACAAAAAAATGCCAAATATTCCTCACCCATGATCCAAAATGAGGTTTTGAACATTCTCGCCAACATAGTATGAAGAAAAATTCGTGAAGAAGTCGGGGATGGTGTTTTTTGTATTCTTGTTGATGAAGCACATGATACTACTCACAGAGAGCAAATGACCATTATTTTAAGATTTGTTGATAATGATGGTATTCTACGAGAACGGTTTTTAGATATTGTGTGGGTTGAAGACACTACTACACCAACACTTCATAGGGAGATAAAAAAAAAGTCCTTGCTTTCCATGAGTTGCCTATAAACAAGTTACGAGGTCAAGGCTATGATGGTGCGAGTAATATGCGAGGTCAGTGGAATGGGCTACAATCTTTATTTATTAAAGAGTTTTCATCTGCTTATTATGTGCATTGTTTTTCTTATCAACTGCAATTAGCATTAGTTGCAGCATCAAAAGAAGTAGTTGTTATCTGGTTATTCTTTTCAGCATTAGGTTCAATTGTAAATGTTATTACTACTTCTCCAAAGTGTCATACTCAGCTGTAGGTTGCACACACAGTGAACATTGAAGAGTTGGTGGGTGCTGGTGAACTTGAGACTAGAAAATGAGCTAATCAAATAGGTACTATACATCGACCTGAAGCCACTCGTTGGGGTTCTTATTATGATTCAATGTGTGACTTGATACATATGTATGACATGTCTTGTACAGTACTTAAGAACATAAAAAATGATAAATATGCTACACACTCTTTGCGTGGGGAAGCTATTGGTGCATTGTTTTGCTTATTATGTGCATTGTTTTGCTTATCAACCGCAATTAGCATTAGTTGCAGCATCAAAAGAAATAGTTGTTATCTGGTTATTCTTTTCAGCATTAGGTTCAATTGTAAATGTTATTACTACTTCTCCAAAGTGTTATACTCAACTGCAAGTTGCACACATAGTGAACATTGAAGAGTTGGTGGGTGCTGGTGAACTTAAGACGAGAAGATGAGCTAATCAAATCGGTACTATACATCGACCTGAAGCTACTCGTTGGGGTTCTCATTATGATTCAGTGTGTGACGATACATATGTATGATGTGTCTTGTACAGTACTTGAGAACATAAAGAATGATAAATATGCTACACACTCTTTGTGTGGGGAAGCTACTGGTGCTTATAATGCAATTAGATCTTTTGAATTTACTTTCATCTTGTATCTATTGCAGGAGATCATGGGAATCATTGATATCATTTGTCGCGAACTACAAAATAAGTCACAAGACATTTTGAATGCTATGAACCTAGTCACTACTACAAAAGATGTCCTTCAGAAGTTGCGATTGGATGGTTGGGCTACCTTTATTGATAAAGTGAGTTTATTCTGCAAGAAACATGACGTTGATATGTCTAATATGAATGCTCAATACAAAGTAGGAACTGGTCATTCTTGTTAGCAAACAGATAATATTACATTTGAGCATCATTATCACATTGATATCTTCAATAATGCAATAGATTTTCAGCTGGCAGAGCTAAATAACAGGTTTAGTGATGTGGCAATGGAACTTCTTATTCTCAGTTCAGCTTTAGAACCAAGAGAAGCTTTTAAGGCGTTCAACATTGATCACATTTGCAAGCTTGCAGAGAAATTTTATCCTCTGGATTTCACTTAAAAAGAGCTACATACGTTGAGATGTGAGTTGAAAATCTATGAATCAGACGTACCACATCATCTTTTGTTTTAACAAAATGTGTACTACTTCGAAATTATGTCAGGGATTAGTTGAAACAAAGAGATCCGAAAGGTACTATTTGATTGATAGGTTAATTAGACTTGTATTGACTCTTCCCATTTCTACATCAACTATTGAACGAGCTTTTTCAGCAATGAATCTTATTAAAACAAGACTTCACAACAAGATGGAGAGTGAATTTCTAGCAGATTCAATGGTTGTGTACATTGAAAAAGAGCTTGCCGAAAAGATTGATTCAGAATAAATAACAAAGGATTTCAATTCCATTAAGGATCGAAGGGCACAACTTGAATAGGTACCTTTCATTTATTTGTTAAGTTGTCATGACAAGATTGATGATGTATGTTTCTTTCTACTATAAGTTGCAACTTCAAATGTTTTCTTTGTTAAATCTAGTTGAAACTTGCTTTATTCATAGTTAAATTTCTTACTTTAAAATATTACTTTCAGGCTTTTTATTGTGTAACTTTATGTAAATAACAAAAAAAATTTAACCATTTGATCTCCTAGTAATAATTTTAGTTTAGCCCACTCACCAAATAATTCTTGGCTCCGCTAATGCTAATACGTAGCCGAATAAATGGCACTATGACTATCACAATGCAACTCCACCTGCTGATCAACCTCCAAATCTTTAATATGTCCATGTATCCAAATGGCCTCCTTTATAGCTTCAGCAACAACCATATATTCAGCCTCTGTAGAGGACAAGGCAACAAAAGACCGCAAAATAGACTCTCAACAAATTGGCCCTTTAGCCATAGTAAACACACAGCCTATAGTAGACTTCCTTTTATCCAAATCACCTACATAATCTGAATCAACATAACCAAATGCAAAGTGACCAATACCAGAGTCATCCCCCTCAAAGCATAAACCAACATCTCGAGTACCATGGAGATACCTCAATATCCACTTAGCAGCATGCCAATGCTATTTACCAGGATTATGCATATATCGACTCACCATACCAACTGCATGAGCAAATCCGGTCTAGAGCATACCATTACGTACATCAAACTACCAACCAAATTTGCATATGGTATATTTTTCATTTGCAGCTTTTCTTTATCAGTTTTAGGACATTGTAGAGAACTCAATTTAAAATGAGGAGCCAAAAGGGTACTAACCGGTTTGGTTGAATTATGAACTCCAAACTTCCGAATCAACTTCTCAAGGTATTGTATTTGATTCAAGCATACTAAACCCTTCTCTCTATCTCTAATGATCTCCATGCCAAGGATCTTCTTCGCTTCACCAAGATCCTTCATCTCGAACTCGTTCTTCATTTGTTTATTCAATTTATCAATCGCTTCGACATCCTTTGAGGCAATCAACATATATCAACAAATAAATGAAAGACTCATCTTGCAACTACTTGAAGTACACACAATGATCATATTGACTTCTAGAATAATTTTGGCCTCTCATAAATTTATTAAACCTCAAATACCATTGTCTTGAAGATTGCTTCAAGCCATAAAGTGATTTCTTCAACTTGCAAAACAAATTCTCTTTTCCTTTCACTTTATACCCATTTGGTTGACACATATAGATCTCTTCATTCAAATCACCATATTGTGCAACAAGAGCTAACATAATAGGAATTGAGGAGTGCTTCACAACTGGAGAAAAGATTTAATTGTAGTCAATGCCCTACTTTTGTGCATACCCTTTAGCAACTAATCTTGCTTTGAATCTCACATTGCTTTTCTCATCGAGACCTTCCTTCTTGACATACACCCATTTGCAACTGATAGCTTTCTTACCCTTAGGCAATTTAGCTAACTCCCAAGTCTTGTTCTTCAAGAAAGAATTCATCTCATCACTCATGGCATTGCACCATTTCTCCTTTTCTTCACTCTCAATAGCTTCCTCAAGATTGGATGGAATCTCATCAGTGATAATAGGAAGAGCAAAAGAAACAGAATCACTATACCGAGCTGGCTTTGTAATATTTCTCTTTCCTTTATTCTTGGCAATAGACTCTTGAGGTAAAGCTTGCATTTCATCTAGAATAGAATCTTCAAGTTCAACTTCTTCAACATCATCTTGGTCTTCCACTTCTTCACTTGTAGTGGCTTCGACATCAGTGGAAATATGATTTGAAGCACAAGAGGCAATTTTCTAAAGCTCCATCTGTTGGACATCTATCACATTCTTCTCAGAGTTTTTTAATATACTTTCTTCATTAAATGTCACATCTCTACTGATTACAAGTTTCTTCATCTTTGGGCACCACAACCTGTAACATTTGACACCACTACTAAAACCAAGAAAGATAGCCTTTTTGGCTATAGGATCAAGTTTATTTCTAGTTACATGAAAATAAGAAGGTGAACCAAAAATACGGATATAGTCATAATCAGAATAAGGTTTTCTAGTCCATACCTCCATTGGTGTCTTACCCTGAACAATAGTTCAGGGTAACCAATTGATTATGTGACATGCATAAGTAACTGCCTCTACCCAAAATGACTTGCTCAAACCCGACTGAGACAATATACATCTAACCTTCTCAAGCAAGGTTCGATTTAATCTTTATGCAACTCCATTTTGTTGTGGAGTTCCCCAAACATTGAAATGCCTCACAATTCCTTCCTCTTTGCAAACTTTAAAGAAAGTGTAACATCCCACATCGCCCAGGGGAGTGGATCATGTAAGCTTTATATGTATATTCTCATCTCTACCTAACATGAGGCTTTTTGGGAGCTCACGGGCTTCGGGTTCCATCAGAACTCCGAAGTTAAGCGAGTTCGTGCGAGAGCAATCCCATGATGGGTGACCCACTGGGAAGTTCTGGTGTGAGTTCCCATAAACAAAACCGTGAGGGCGTAGTCGGGGCCCAAATCGGACAATATCGTGCTACGGTGGTGGAGCGGGCCTGGGATGTGGTGGACCCTGGGCTGGGATATGACAGAAATGGTCAAATGTGTATTCACCACCATTATCCGATCTCAAAATCTTAATCATTCTCTCAGTCTGGTTCTCAACCATTTTCTTCCAACTCAAGAAAATGATCAACACCTCATTCTTGTGCTTTATAGTGTAGACCCAAGACCTTCTAGAATAATCATCAACAAAGGTCACGAACCAATGTCTACCACTCATTCTGATGTACTGCAGTACTAAACTTCACTCTAGATTTCTTTCCCAAGACACAATGCTCGCAAAAATCAAGCTTACAAGTTGTGGCACCTTTTAGAAGACCTTGTTTCACAAGCCCTTGTAGAGCTCTCTCACCGGCATGGCATAATCTCATATGCCACAGTCTAATAGTATCTAAATCAGATATGCCCATATTTTATGAGACTACAGACGCTTCACCTGTCACGGTGCTTCCTTGAAATAAATACAAATGACCACGTCGATGAGCTTTCATCACAACAAGTGCACCATAAGTAATTTCAATGTCTACCCATCTGAATGAAACCTGAAGCTCTTGGATTCTAAAGTGCCCAAAGAAATAAGATTTTTCTTCAAATTCAGTACATACCGAACACCTGTCAACTCTTTAACCATGTCATCATGCAACTTCAAACGAATTGTATCAATCCCTTTTGTTGTGCACGGATTGTCATCTCCCATGAAAACAACACCACCATCAAACTCTTTCAAGCTTGAAAACCAATCCTTATGAGGAGTCATATGATGAGTACAACCTGTATCCAATACCCACTTGGTATCACAATCAAATGATGAGGAAACGGTTAAAGCAAAATCAGAAAAATCATTTTCAAGCTCAGCAACATTAGCTTCAGAACTCACTTTGCCTTTGGTCTTCAACCTAGGACAATCTTTCTTCCAATGGCCTTTATTATGACAAAAAGCACATTCATCCATTTCCAAATTTTTTCTACCTTTAGCAGTTCCTCTAGGTTGAGAAAGTGATTTTTTCTTACTAGAGAAAGTTCTCATCTCTGATGATCTACCTCTAACAAATAAAGCTTCAAAGGTACTATCATGATTTTTATCTCTATGCCTCATTTCATAATTCATCAAGGCATTTGACACATCTTCAAATTTCATAGTTTATTTACCATGCATAATAATGGTAACAAAATGTTCATAAGAGTCCGGCAACGAATTCAACAATATTAAGGCCTTATCTTCATCCTTAATATCCTCATATAAATTCATCAAATCGGCAATCAACTTATTAAAAGCATCAAGGTGTCTAATCATTTTTGTACCTTCTTTATATTGGAAGCGGTAGAGTTTTTTCTTCAAGTGTAGCCGATTCTCCGCACTCTTTGTCATGTACTTGTCTTCTATTTTTGCCACAACACATTTGCCAATGTCTCCTGCATCACAATATATTTCTGAGTTTTTGCAAGGCACAACCGAATTGTGGAGTAAGCCCACATATTTAATTTCTCCCATTTCAACTTCGACATAGCTTCTGGCTTATCTCCCAAAGCGGCAAGTAGATCTTGTTGAGCCAACACATCCTTGACCTCACATTGCCACATCCTGAAGTTGTTTGTGCCATCAAATTTTTCCACTTCAAACTTTGCATTTTGTACCGTAGTTCTTGCAAATCCGGAGTTACTTCCAAAATGATTCTCATCTTACCCGTTTAACATCTTTAGCAACTAGATGGTACCCAATAGCTACCAGTGCTCTGATACCAATTGTTGTGCTAGGATAGCACCAAACCAATTGGAACCAACTCAAGCTAACCCATAGATAATATATCAAATGAAATGCAAGAACAAAATATAAAAGACACCAAGTCAGTGTAACTGGAGTACGTCCTCGGAGCAGTAGGAGCTCACCTAATAATCCATTATCAACCAAATGGAAGTTTACAAAGTGTTGGCAATCTCACAACCCAAAACCCCAATACACCCAATAACTCTCACTCTCCAAAAAAACAAATAGATAAGGAAATATAGTGAATAACTTCCTCTCTATACAAAGCTCAAAGCTAATACACAAATACAACTTTGATTGAGTGAGTACTAACCAAGTGAGAGGAGCACACTTTCTTCTTCTCTCCAAAAAGGGGTTGCGGCACTCTTTTTTTCTTTTCTTTTCTTTTTCTGCTACTAAAAAACAAAGGCAGTTGCTGCTGCCAATTAAAACCCTAGTCACACCCGTGGCTTTTCACATGGACCAAAGAAGAAAGGCCTTTTAAATGGGCTGCTGGGCTCATAAATAAAGGCCCACGACAATTTGGCCATATATTCAACACAAAACTTAACCCCATGCCCTATATCGACGCCATTGCACATGATCCTTAGTTTTGTAAATAAACAAATGCTTTTCTTAATCTGTACAATCTTTTTGCAGCGAATCACCACATTTTTTACACAAGATTTGATATATGAAATTTGGCACGACATATAGCTTGATTTATCAATTATTTAAACAAGAGTTATTATTATAGATTATCCTTGATATGCCCATAATCGACCATAAACGACTCAACTGCATAAGGGATGAAATGATCTTGCTGTAAAATCAAACAGGTACGACGAAAAGGATAGAGAGGTCGATGTATGGGGTGTGTTTAGACCCAAACTAGACATTGGGTCTGGAGCGCGGCCCAAGTGTGTGTGATGCCCCAGGAAGGTACTAGACCTTCAAAGCAAGGAAATCTAAAGACGGAAACTCAACCCATAAATCAAGATATTAAGCAACGTGACAAGATTGGGCGGCAAACCTATGCAACTGGACAAGCATATGGGTTATTACGATAGGTTTTGTAGAGGGCAAAAACACCTTTTTAAGGCTAAAACCCTGTAATTTCAAGGAGGTTAAGTGTGAAATTACCACTTGTTTGTCATATCAAGCAGGGGGACTTAACTTAGAAGGAATGAGGTGCTATAAAAGCTACAAAAGAACATAAAGAAAGGGACACTCAACTCAACTCTCAGAAAAACTCTTAAAAGCTCTGTCATTTCCTTTACGTTCTATTTGCACCCCCATCCATTCACTTTAGTTATAACTCTGTTATAGCCTTCCCGCATACCGATTTAAATTGTAGTCATTACTGAACTCTTTTTCATCCCAAAGATTATCCATACTCTGTAAATTTGTAGAATGAGTGCCTAAGAGGCAAGGACTTGAGCCCGACAAGGTTTAGAACGTGTCCGAACTCATTTGTTTAATTTTTATTGCATAGTAGCATGAGTTTGAAAAAATTTAGGGTTTTTATTCCGTAACCATAGCCACTTAGCCTTAGCATCTTGAGCCCACATGATTTCCTCATTCCTTAGGGATTGAATGAGCCGTTTAGAAGCATTGTTCTAAAAATCCCCGCCTAGCTCCGCCTAGGCGCTAGGTTGTTGGTCACCGCTCTGATTGATCTTTAGGCATTTGAAAATCTTTAAAACACACCTAGGCCTGCTTAGGCATCTGCCTAGGCCGCTTAGGCGCTTGCCTAGCACACTTAGATCCGCCTAGGTCACAATTCTCACTTATACAAAAAATAGATAACTTTCCTTTCGCAATTTAATTTTTCAATAAAATGAAAGAGAATTGTTGAACTCGAATAAACACTTATTATATGATTGTTCCTCATGTTTTCATTATGTTTTAATACTATATAATTCATATGTCATTTTATTTGCAATCTATGTGTTCTTTGAAGTATAAATAGACATTTATTTATACAATATATAATAAATCTACTTAAATATGCCTAGTCCGCATGGGCACTAGGCCCTAGCCCGCCGCCTGACTAACGCATAGTGTCTTTTATAACCTTATTAGAAGTATTCTTTTCTTCCTCAGATGTTAAGGGTTAGGGTTGTCGACCATTCTTTTAGATTTAGTATCAACCAAGCTGTCCTGCAAGTTTCTTAATTTCAAACTAATGTTACTTTGTTCCAAACACTAATCAAATGATTAAATGTACCAGCACAAACTCTGAATTGATCATTAGGATTGCCATCAAATGACAGACCAAAGCCTCTTTAACCGTATCCTGAAACTCAGAGTGTTGAAGCCACATAGCCTCAAACTTAAAAAGAGAACTTTCTTTTAGGGCAAGTTTTATACAAGGTTAAGCAAATAGGGTTGTGATCCGACCCAAAAATAGGGAGGTTATGCAAATTAAAATTAGGAAATAGATTTAACCAATTAGGATTAGCAAGAGATCTATCAAGTCTTTCAAAGATCACAATATGATTCTTATGACAATTAGACCAAGTAAAAGGGACACCAGTAGCATGCAAAGAAACTGAATTTTCATCTCTAAGAAAATTTGAAAAATTAATCATACAATTTATTCGTACTTTGAGTTCTGCCAATCTTTTCCTCTAAAGAAAATATTGCATTGAAGTCACCAATTAGCATCCAAGGTTTGTCAATGGGAGTAAAAAAGGAATTCAAGCCACAATTGTAGTTATTTTTGTGGGTAAGAATAAACAAAAGTAACATACCACTCTACATCCAACTTTAAGCCTTTCAAGGTACAATGAATGAATCTAGACTGAAAAGCAGTAACATTAGCAAAAATAACATTAGAGTTCCAAAGTAGGCAAAGGCCTCAAGATTGGCCAACATTTAGTGCAATAAAATATTTATAAAAAACCATTATAAATACCCCTAGGCACCTTAGTGAAGCACGATTTGGATTATGTTATACAAAACAGATCTACAAGAGGGTCTCAAAGGATTTTCACATACTTACTTTTGGGCCTCTAGTGGTCATGGGCCTATCTCAATGTACATATGTATGTTTTACTTTCTACACACTATCTGTTAATTTCTGTCTTTTTATGTTCTTCAATTTATTCGATGCAGCGGTGAAAATTGAGGAAAATGTGTGGATGTAAAACAAAAGCATGTGAATAGTACCACCCTTAAACAAAGTGCAATTTAAATGATTAAGAAGTGTAAAATATACAGAAGTAATATTTAAAACGGTAATATTAGGAACACCAAAATTTTAAACATAATGATGTGTTATCAAAATTTGGTCCCTTGTATTATTCTTTTTAAAATTCGTAAACGGGCGAAATTACTATGTTAATTATTAGTTGCGAAGTTGTAATTTCCACCGTTGGATGGAACCAACGGCGTAGATGTAAGTAAGTGCAAAACGCAGCCGAATTTGACTGAACATGAACCCGCTCGAAGAGAGAGAGACCCAACTGAAAACTCAGGGACTGCCCTTACCCCGCTTGAAGAGCACAAGCTCTCGCTTTCGTAATCGGATTCCGGAATGCTCAAATTTCTCAGGTTCCTACTTCAAATTTAATCCCTCTCGGATTCATACTTTCCGCCTCCACTCTTCTTCCTCAAGAAACGAAACCGCTTCTAGCATTCTGCATATATCCTACTGCAGTTCTCAGAACTAAATTCTGGGTTGAGAAAGTTATCAAATCCCGGTAAGTCTCTTTTTTTATTGTTTGGTTTTTATTTATTAATTTTTATTAAATTCCATTATTCAGTATGATATACTGGTTCAATTCCATTATTCAATTTATGGGTTGTGAAAAAGAACCCTTTTTTATGTCTTTTTTGCTGCATTTGTAGTTTTTTTATTTGTTAATTTATTTTACACAGATTAAATTTTCGCTCTTTACATGCTTTATTACGCTCTAGGTTTTCAAGTCTGTCGATTGATTGATGGGTTTTCTCTCAATTCATGAAAAGAAACCATATCTATGAGAAGGCCATGCTGTGTTAAAACTCTAAATTTCCACCCCTTAGGCCTTCATTGCCTTGAATTCATAGCCAGTCTGACTGCTAATCCCAATTGAATTCGATTTCAGCTCACCGGAAGGCGTTTAAATTGGTGCAACTTTCCTCTTCTCTGTTCTCTAATCCTGGGGTTTTGGTTTTTGTTTTCTTTTCCCCTTAGTACTTTGATTTGGGGCTACAATGATGTACCCTGATCCACAACAGCAACACCACCAACAGCAGCACCCGCAACATCAGCAGCAACATCCTCAACATCAGCAGCAGCATTTGCAACAACATCAGCAGCAGCATTTGCAACAACAGCAGCATCAGCATTTGCAACAACACCAGCAACAGCATTTGCAACAACACCAGCAACATCAGCAGCAAGGTGGAGAATTTCATAGGGGCCCGCAACCACCGGCCCCAATGATGCGTCAGCCGTCGGCTTCTTCAACTAATGTGCCCCCAGAGTATCACAACCAACCTGGGCTCGCTCCTCCTCTTCCTTCTTATGATGGTTCGTACCAAATTATGCCTTTGTCTTTGCTTTCTGGTTCTTTTCGGTTGGAAATTAATGGACAAAAATAAAAATAAAAGAATTTTAAGTGTAGGGAGGTACCTAAACAAGAATTTGGTTGCAATTTACTTCTTTTTTTTACTGGGATTTTCAACTTTGGATTTACAGTTTTAAACCGCCACGGCTTTGAATAAAGAATCTGTAAATTAAACACTTAGAACTGGTTTTGGATCTTGAAGTTCTTTAGATTTGCAATTTAAAAGGGTGTGCCAGTGAGGCGGAAGGTGTAAACAATATTTGAAAGTAGTGGTTTAATTTTTTAAGAGGTTTAGTGCAGAAATTAATGAATTTTCCTTATTTTTATTTTTATTTTTATAACGAGTGACAAATGGTTTGTTTGTTGCAGCTCATGCTGACAGTTTTCCTGGAAAAAGGATGAAAAAGCTTACACACAGGAGGGCAGTTGATTATACTAGCACTGTCGTGCGATATATGCAGGTAAAGTTTTAATTATTTTGCATTATACTTTTGTTCATGTCTCTTTGACTTTCCTACAGTCATCATTTTAGCAAGAAGTTATCCTTTAATTTGATGGGTACATGTAATTTGGGTGTGCATTTATTTGTTAATATTTTTTATGTTATTTGAACCCATGTATCTTAAAAGTTATGTCCTGCGATATGGTCTTATCTATGCTTAAGCAAGGGACCAGGGTTTTAACATCTGTTCCAGGCCAGAAAACAGTCCAACAGACCTCCCTGCAATGACCCAACCACAACCCCTACGAAGCGCAGATCAGAACAGAAAACACCACACTAAAATTAAAAATAAACTCCCACCCAGAGGTTAAACTCACAAAAGATCCCTACGTTATGTCCTTCGGATATTTCTGTTTCATTTTCAGGTGTACATAGCCTTTAAGGATTCTGGTTGTCATTGTCTCGTAAACTTGCAAATTTATATTAGTGATCAAGTATCCTAAAATCATTTATTATTGTGTTCAGATTCGAATGTGGCAGCGCGATGCAAGGGATAGAACGGTATTGCAACCCACATCTGCAGCAGCAATTGATGTCAGTAGTCCTTGTTATTTCTATTTCATTTTTTCTTTGTGTTTAAAAAATTCTTAATTGGAAGCATGATGGTAGTCCAATTTTTGTCCGAACTTGGTTATATGTTCATTTTGCACGAATATTTTGTTTTCAATGTAGATGTTGCCGTCAGTTGCCTACTCAGATAATCCATCCACTAGCTTTGCTGCAAAGTTTGTACACACTTCTTTAAACAAGAATCGTTGTCCGATTAATCGGGTTTTGGTAAGTTTCACTACAATTCAGATTTGGTCAAAAAGAAAATCTAAATCCTCTTTCTCTATGTGTTTTTTATGTTTTTCTGTGCTTCCTTTTTTTTTGAGAAGAAACAATTTTATTAAAAGAATAAAGAAACAGCACAGAAGTGGATAAGACTCCACTAACTGAAAACAAGGAAAAACCCATTAGGATTTGGCTACAGCAGCCATTTCTAGACCTCTTTCACTTAACTGCAGCTAACAAATCCCATAGTATTTGAGATAGAGAAACATTATTAAATTCTTTAGTTACCGAAGCCCAAAAAGCTGCCCAATATTTTACTCTCCCCCAAAGTTCTTCTGCCCCCACTCCAGTATAGTCTTCAAAAATCCTCTTGTTACGTTCCAGCCATATATTCCAGAAAATTGCCGATATGTTTTTCTGTGCTTCCTTCATTGAGCATGTTGATGTTTTCTTTTTGAGTTTGGAGTTATGTTGTTTGGAGGGAGATTTGAACTTGGGGATCCCTATTTTGGAGGGAGTTGTGACTACCGGCTGGGATATGTCCAACCACTTTTCAATAATGAATAATCTTATTGTTCAACTATCACTTCTGTAGTATTGTTGTTTGATTGACATCTGACATCAATGACATGTAGACCCTGTTGGGATAACCTCCCTCCTAAGTGGAGGTGCATGGCTTTTGAAATTCCCATGAATTTACGCATGGTAAATGGATGTGGTTGGACATGTATTGACAGAAAGACATGCATTATTCGCATACTGGGTTCTTGGTATTGTATTGAAATTAATATAGTGGTTATTTGGCTGGTGTATTGGTGTAGTGGTGTATTGACGGATAATTATGGCTAGCTCAAGAGAGTTCCATTAGTAGAACAACTGGGTTAAATTTCGTGTATTTAATGCAAGTCGGTGCATTGGTGCAAGGAAGTGGCTAGTGATTTCTAGATGCTTCTCGTAAGCCCTATACAAAGGTGGAGGCCTTGGTCATTTGAAGTATGAGCCTTGGTCATTTGAAGTATGACTCAGATGGGAATTATCTGAGTGCATGGGATACAAAAGTGGATTTACTCTTGGGTGTGTTACAGGAGTGGGTTTACTCTTGGGTTACTAGAGAGGATATTTCACTAGGTTGAGAGTGATCCACACGGTTTTAGGGAGGGTGTACAAGGGGTGTATCCTATTGGATATGATCTCTGGTGTTAAACACTTAAGCGGTTTTACTTTTAAGGTTGTATTTTCTCTCTGGTTATACTGAAGATCGAAACACTCTCCATGGACGTAGCTGGTTTTCGCTGAACGACATAAATCTTGGTGTTCTTTCTTGCTGCGTTTTACTCGTTTGTCATCTCGGTTCCATTTTATATCTTCCATCGGGTTTGGTTGCCGCGACGATGGGGATTAATTTTCCAACAGACCCCACTTGATTGAAAAGGCTTGGCACTAATGTCTGACTATATACATGTTGGACGGTCACTGTCTTGGCTATGTTGAAAAAAAAATACCATAGTAACATTACTTGTGTTGCTAATTCTCTAGGCTTCAAGTCTATCTATCACATTATTATCTACCATTACAATGCAAGGAATATTAAAATTAGTGGGTGAAGATTTTAAAAATGGGTGGTGGTTCATCCAGTTAGTTTTCCTATATACAAGAACTAGACCTGGCTTCTTTATTGGGCCATGAACCAGAAAGGAAAAAAAAAGGCATTAACTCATATTTCAAAGAGAACGGGTTTAAATTATATAACTTGGTTGGAAGATAATGGAATTTTTTCTCCATTGTTTATCATGTTTTTCTCCATTGTTCTTACTCAATACAGTTGTGGTGGAAATTGTTTCAGGAAGTTAGAGCTAGTTGGGTCATTCCAAAGGGTTGTTTCGAGCTTCTAAGCACCAAGTTTGAGGCTTTAGGAAAGGGGAGGAAAGCTAAAACTTTGTGGGGCTCTTTGGTGTTGGCAGTTTTTTGGAACATTTGGTTGGAGCGTAATAGAAGAGTTTTTGAGGATTATAATGGAGTGGGGGTAGCAGAACTATGGGGTAGAGTAAGATACTGGGCATCAGTTTCGAATAAGTTCAGGGATTATTCTCTTTCTCATATAGTGTGGGATATGTTAGCAGCCGTAAAATGATTTTGGTTGAGGTTATGTTACTTGTAAATAGATCTACTTGAGAGGTCTTAGCTAGTTTTGCTAGATGGTGCATTTCTTATCCACTATTTTGTAATTCATGTTATTATTTTAATAAAGTGTTATTCTCAAAAAAAAAAAAAGGGAATTTTTTTGTCTCATTTTATTGGTTTTGTTGTTGAGCTATCATTCTAATTTTCACTGACCTCATCCTCTCTTTTTCTCTTTTTACAGTGGACTCCTACAGGAAGACGTCTTATTACTGGCTCTCAAAGTGGGGAATTCACTCTTTGGAATGGACAATCATTTAACTTTGAAATGATTCTTCAGGTTAGTAGAAGAATTTTGAGGATTATAAGGGAGTGAGAGTAGAGGAACTATGGGTCGAGTAAGATACTGGGCATCAGTTTTGAATGAGTTTAGGGATTATTCTTTCTTATTTTGTGATGGATGTGTTAGCAGCCGTAAAATGAATTTGGTACAGCTTTAGTTACTTGTAAAGTAGTCCTACTGGAGAGGTCTTAGCTAGTTGGTGGATTTCTTATCCACTAGTTGTAATTTCTTCTGTTGTTATAATAAAATTCTATAGTTTCTTCTTGAAAAAAAAAGTAGACGTCCATTTCTTTTAATTACTGTCCAATGGATATCAGGATGAGAGCTGATTATTTTTTCTTCAATTTCTAGGCTCATGATCAAGCAATCAGGTCTATGGTGTGGAGTCATAATGACAATTGGATGGTCTCTGGTGATGATGGCGGTGCAATAAAGTAATTACAGATATGATTTTTTAATTTTTAATAATCTATTAAATGAAAAATTATGATAGTTTAATGTGTTCATACATATGGGTGTATTTAGGTATTGGCAAAACAACATGAATAATGTAAAAGCAAATAAATCTGCTCATAAAGAATCTGTTCGCGACTTAAGGTAAATTCTCCCGTTTGCATAATATTATTCATTCTGCTTCAGACATTTGTTAACTGGGCCGTTGTAACAGCTTCTGCAAGACTGACTTGAAATTCTGTTCCTGCTCCGATGATAATACTGTTAAAGTTTGGGACTTTGCACGGTGCCAAGAAGAGCGCACACTGACTGGTAAAGTGCTTTGACTACACAATGGATATAGCCTGAGCTTGTTGAGCATGGGTTGCTAATTCAATCCAAGTACTTCTGTACAATGTTATTGATATATCTGTACAATAAAAGAAATGCAAACCCTTCATCCAAAAAGCTATAAACACATAAACATCCATTTTCAATGTGAATTCACCTTAATATTATATTTTCTCTCTTTATTTAGTATTTTATATACATTTCCCATTCAGATTAGTAAAGGAAAACCTTAGGATCTAGATGTCCTTTTCAACCTACAGCTTTCATAATTGGTAGCCCTGGTTGTCCACCAGAAATTTAATGGTTTTGGCAGTGGATTGGAATGTTGTGACAGAAATATACTTTATTTCGAAGTGTTAGATTGCTTTTGGCGATTTCTTGTTTTCTAAAACAACAACCACCACCACCACCAAGCCTTATCCACTAAGTGGGGTCGGCTGTATGAATCCTAAAACGCCACTGCGCTTGGTTTAGTACCAAGTCTTCCGTTAGCTCCAAGTACTCCATATCTTTTCTTAAAGTCTCTTTCAAACTCTCTTTCCAAATACTCCGATTTCTTGTTTTCTGCATTACATAATTTGACACCCAGTAAACTGATGTTTATTGGGACCTGTTTGTTTATTTACATTTTGTTGTATTAAGTGGGAGTTGCTATATATTTAGTTAATTTGGGTTAGTATGACTTGAGATACATCACATCAACCAAGTTAAACATATACTATGGTTCAAAATCACAAGTTTGTGAAATGAAGAGTCCATTTCCTCTAATGTTTGTTAATGGAGAGTATGCTTACCCATTTCAGCATGTGTTTTGAGTGTGCGTATGAGAAAAGCTTCTAAGTGGGATCTCGCATTGCAGGATCCCTAGCTGTTTGAACGGCCAATATAGCTGTTTATCTCCCTCCTTAAACGTCAGGAAGTATTACCAGGGTGTAAAGTTGGGTTAGCTAGACCATAAGACCAAAAGGGGTTTTAACTAAAATTTAACTTCAAATGGCACAAAATCTTGTTTAAGAAGCGATCCCTAGTCCATAAGTTTGGGACTGTTTTGATGCTTCATGTAAATGCATAAAGCATGTAGCGTTCTCAGTACCCGGGATACGTTGTTGATCTATTATTGGAATACTTTATGGGTTCAAAGCAGAAAATCTATGAACAGATTATCTTAGATTCATAACTGCATTAAGTTTCCTTCTTTATAAAGTTTTTGACGTCATGTTCTTGGGATTTGCGTGCTTAAGAAGTGCATGGAGTAACCTTAGAGTTTCTCTATGTGGTTTGAACTCAGGCAGGCCATGGTTGGGATGTGAAGAGTGTTGACTGGCACCCTACTAAATCTCTACTAGTTTCAGGTATTTGCAAAAATTCTCTTCTGAGTTGACATCGAGATCTTATTGTAAGTCAATGTATGATTACTTCAATATGGTTGGGTTATACTGTAGGTGGGAAAGACAGTCTTGTTAAACTTTGGGATGCTAAGTCAGGGCGAGAACTCTGTTCATTGTAAGTAGAGAAATATTGCAGTTAAACCTGTGAGTTATTTATTATTTAAATTTCTATTAAAATGTTATGCACGTCTTGCAGTCATGGCCATAAAAATATGGTGCTCTCGGTTAAATGGAACCAAAATGGTAACTGGGTGCTAACTGCTTCGAAGGATCAAATCATCAAGGTTGGTGGCCAATTTTTATTTATTTTTTTCTTCTGCACTGTCACTTGAATTGATAATGGATCTCTTTGTTCATTAAAAATTTATAGTTTCCTCCTGTGGCTGATGATATTGTTGCACCCCATACTCTCAGGTTTACGACATAAGGGCCATGAAGGAACTTGCATCCTTCCGCGGGCATCGAAAGGATGTGACTGGTCAGTGAAGTTTCTTCTCATATCACTTTAGCATTTCTCTTATCCTGTCACCAATAGATGCCACTTTCGATGTTTCCTTAATATCTTGGTGTTTGGATTTATCTTTTCTAGTTATCCTGATCAATCCATCTTAATATTCTTATCTCTGTGTACATTTTTTTTGGATAGGAAACACAATGACATTAAAGAGAGAAAAATGGTTTTCACAAAAAATAAAGAGAAAGAATTAGTATAAAACAGTGGAAAAGATGTTCACCAGATCAAAGATCTGGAAAGCTCTAAAACATCACCAGCAACCTAAAAGTCTAAAACACAACAAAAAATTACCAAAGAAACAATGGACACTTATTACAGCTTCATTCATATTTGAAAGCTTGCAAAGAAAGAACTCTCTCCCAAAAATGCTCTACCTGCCCATCCGCTCACATTGTCAAATACCCTTCTTTGACTCTCCACTCATAGAATATCCCTGAGCAAACCCTGATAGAATTGCTCAAAAGAGAACCCTCTCCGACAAATACTCCACCTCCCCACCCACTCACATTGTCAAATGTCCCTTTACTCTCCACTCATATTATATGAAAAGCAGCCATCACGGCGCATCTTCCTAGAACCATAGCCTTCCTCCTCTTGCCATAAAGCTAATGCATCTCCCGAAATAAAGCCTCTCTCATGTTTGATAACCCAACGTAAATGGCCTCGCTGAACACCTTTAACCAGAACCATAGTCTCTGCTACATTCATACATTACCCTTGCTTTTATTAAAAGTAACGTTGGCCCCATAAAGAATAGCTAACCTAATGACAGTTCTTTTCAAATGTTTTTGTGTTTTTTCCATCACAAAAGGATACCTCCATTTCGTCCATCAAACTCTTATCATCTATTTTCTTGAAATTTTGCCTTCTTGGTCCCAAGTATCCCATTTTGTTCATCCCTGTTGGATAGTTTTTATTATTTCTGGTACTGTTTGTCATTATTGTTGACTCTTATTAAATTTCTCATGGATGAGCGTCATTATGATTATTGTCAATTGTAACTTGTATTATTAGTATTGCAAAATATTTCTGTCTGGAAAACTTCCTCCCATTTCCCTTGCATCTTTATCATGCACATGCCTCATCGATGGAGGGCCAAAGTTAATGTGCTCAAGATATTAATCAACGTTTTATACGTGTATAATGTATAATATTTATGGTTGTCATCCTTTGAAATTTTGTCAGCTCTGGCTTGGCATCCGTTTCATGAAGAATATTTTGTTAGTGGGAGTTTTGATGGATCCATTTACCATTGGCTTGTTGGGTAAATTCTTTTCTCAATCCTTGTACCTCCTATGATCTTCAGTTTCCTTTATGATTACTCTTAATTAAGCGCACGTATGTATTTTCTAAACCTCTTAATTTTACATACTTGTCTTTGTTGCAACACGTATGTATTTTCTAGAAAGAAATGAATGGTTTAGAAAGTAAGGAAACCCGTATTTTAATTCTATTAGATTTATAAGGCAACCCTTTGAACCAAATTAGTCATATATATATATATATATATGGAAACTGTAATCTGTTATCAGGAAGCATATATGTAACTGATCCATCTTGACGGGAGAAAGGACAGTATCAGTGTTTCTTGGTACTTAAGTATCACAGAAAATGCTGGAAATAATTAAGTGAGGAAAAATAATAGTAAGATATCTTATGAATTAATAATAGTGAAATATAAATTGCTTTATTGCAAAGACGTATTATTGACCAAAAAAAAAAAAAACGCATTACATATTTACAATTTATGTCCTTTTAGTTGACTGGAGAAAATGACGATATCTTCAAGTTTTCAGTACGAATTACTATTATTATGTTCATATGGATCTTCATTATAACTTGGAAGTTTCTGAAAGCTAAAATATCCTGATGCACAGGCATGAAACTCCCCAGGTTGAAATTCCCAATGCACATGATCACAGTGTGTGGGATCTTGCATGGCATCCTATTGGTTATCTTCTCTGCAGGTATGTATTACTTGTCTTCATAACGTGTTTTCTGTTCTTTTTTTATTTATTAAGATCTTCCCCCTTTCAAACTTTTATGTTATAGATGTGAATTGTGAAAATTGCCAAAACTGGAATGCTCCCAAAACCAATTCACTTTATCAATAAGGGTTTTTTACTTGTAAAATGATCTCCTAAGATGGCCTACCTTTGATTTTCCATTTGTGAATGCAGATGCCTCAAAAGCTATGTCATTAAAGCATTCAATTTTTGACAGAGCACTTTGTCCTAGGATTTAGTGGCAATTCCAAGATGCTCTGATGATTTTTTTTTTCTTTTTCTGTGTTAATGAATCTCAAGGGAACTAACATATAGGAAACCAGATGAAGAATAGAAACTATATTGGGTTTGTCCTTAATCACTTTGCTGGCTGTGAGGTTGCTGTTATAAATTCTTATGTGAAAGTGGAGCATAACACGTCATAACGTTAGTTTGCTTCTTGACAGTAATGCAATTTCGTACAAAAATTGCTAGAAGTTTAGATCAACGGGAACCACCTATTTTAAAACCTTGTGATTTGTCAGAGGAGGCATGTCTCTGGAATAAGAACATTCTTTGTGCCCTGAGTTGTTTCCCTTAACTTATGGATTGGATCTTATTTGTTTAATATGAGTTGTGTATTTGTCTACTACCTTTACCAAAATCCAAATTCTGTAGTGATTGGACTTTGTTTAGATGTGTCTAATGTTCGGCCAAGGATTAATGAGCATATGGATCTTGATGTTTTGGATTTTTTGTTATGTAATAATATTGGTGTACTTTCAACAAGCTAGTGTCACAATTATCTGAAACACTGTTTTGGTTTGGCAGTGGCTTCATTTACTTTTATTGTTCTTCTGCAGTGGTAGCAATGATCACACTACGAAGTTTTGGTGCAGAAATAGGCCAGGAGATACTGGTCATGATAAATCTAACACCGGCCAAAATCAAGGTAGTACTTTGCCACCCCAAAATCAAAATGGTAAACTATATAGCCCATTATCTTATCAAATAGAAGTCATATTTTAAGCATTTTACATTTGACTTGTGCAACACCAAGCATGACTCAACATTTCCCTTTAAGGGTATATATTTTTATTTAAAAAATAACTAATGTTGTCAGCGTTTAGGATACTTGTTTTCAAGTTTGGGTGTGTCATGGTCTTGATACTCGATATGCTACGTACAGGGGGTGATATTATAGATAAAAATGCACATATAAGTGTGTGCGCACACACAAAAACCCACCCACCCACCCACACCCTGCATATGAATTTGTAGTTTAATTAAGGTATATGTGTCCTGAATTGATCAGCGCATCATGTTATTTTTATTTCTCTCAGGTTATGGTGAGCAAAACCTTGCTTTTGGTGGTCGCATGACTGGTAATTTTCCAGTACCTGACGGACCACCAACTCCTGGACCATTTGTTCCTGGGTTGACTCGAAATGAAGGAACTATTCCAGGTGTTGGAGTTGCTATGCCGTTATCTCTTGATGCATCAAATCAGGGGGAGCAACAGCAGCCTCATGCACTATCGATGGCGTTAGGTGCTCCTCCTCTCCCGCCTGGTCCACACCCCTCTCTTCTTGCCGTGAATCAGCAGCAGCAATATCAACAAAATCCTCAACAGATGCCACAACAGCAACACCAACACCAACACCAAGGTCACCCGCAACAAATGCCCCCTATGCCTATGGCACCTCCAAATATGCCACATCTGCAGCCTCCATCCCATTTACCCTTGCTGCCGCATCCTCATTTACATCGACCGCCACCCCAAATGCCCTCACTTGGTATGCCATCTTCAGGGCCTGGATCTATGCCTTCATCTGTTCCTACCTCACATTCAATGCCAAAGGTATGCCTTCTTTTTTCACAGAATTATTTGTTACATTATTCACGTCTTATTTTTATAAATTGGAACCCCCTGAAATATTGTTTCATAAGTTAGATATTCTTACTTCAAGAAATAGTGAAGATTGCATTCGGTTTTAGAACGATCCTTATTGACTATGTACTCCTGGAAAATCTCATAGTTGGTGGTAATTAACATTAGTTTGGTTCTTTAGGGAATTCAAGGTACAATGAATCAGATGGGTCACCCATTGCCACAGGGTCATTTTATGGGCATGAACCCAATGCACTCGGGATCTCTACCTACAAGCGGTGGAGGTTTTCCAAATGGTATGCCAAACATGCAGGGCCAAACAAATGCAAGTGGAGCTCAAATGTATCCTCAGGGTGGTGCCTTCAATCGGGGTCAGCCTGGGCAAATTCCGATGCATCCGGGGTATAATCTTTATCAGGTAAGACAATAATTTTTACCTCGTTGGTACAGAAATTTTCATAAATTAACTCGGGAAAAGCTAATTTGTCCTTGTCTTGCATACTGCAGTCTAGGGGTCAGTCTGGTATGCCCCAACCTCCACCAGGGCCACCACCGCACGGGCAAACACCTCAGTAGACCATTTTATATCGGCCTTGACTTCTTTAATCCTCCCGATCTCCTCTCTCCTCTCTCCTCTCTCACCACCCTCTCTTCGGGCCAGCTTGTTTACATGTAAATCCTGTCATTCGGCTTGGTAGGTTTTTACTTCAGCATAGAATTGAATCATTCGGATAGCTTTGGTCGAGCAAACAGAAATGTTGCACTTAGCGTTGTGCGTCTGCAGGTGGCCTTTCTAGTCTGCCATCAAATTCGAGGTTAACCCCGGACAGAGGGGAAGCTCCTCCTAAGCTGGAGTATGGATATACGTCTTCTGTTCGTTTTTTTGTTGATGTACTGCGGCCTAGAATCGACTCAATCGAGATCGCTTTGCTTGAGGAAACAAGAGATTTTATTTAAATTGTCTCATGCTCGTTTTGGCTTTTGTATTGTCATTTTTTTCCCTTGAATGAGAAATTTAGACCGGAAAATGAAATCAGTGGCCATGTTCTTGTAATCAGTAGAGGTTTTTGTTTTCAGAAAATAGAAATTTGATTAAATACGAATAGGAATGTTTGCATCAGCAACTAAGATATTTAAAAGTCAAATAGGCTCAAAATGATGACATATATGCTTCTCGATGATCTTTTCTTTCTTTTTATTTTACCAACTATAGGGGTGGAGGAATAAATTAATTCAAATTTGTTATTTACGAGATTTGAACCTAGAAAGAAGTTACTGAGTATGGCTTCTTTACGCGATCTTGGAACGAATAAAACGACACCGACCTTGAAACTTGTGCTAACCGTCGTATATCAAACATCAGGCATTCCAGAACCTCATGCATTTCAGTCTCTGCTCGAATTATTCTAGTGAGGCTTATTTGTAAAGAAAACCCTTTTAACTTAATCATAATTTCACTTTGCTCCCTTAAACTTAAAACGTTCCACTACCTCAAGGTCCATTTCTCAAGTTACCCGTTTCCGTCAACTCCGTAAAATAAAAGAGTTAAAAGGGACTAAAACTAAAGAAAAAGAGAAAGTTCTAAATAGACCAGAAGAAACCTTCCTCCACAGACGTTACTGCTGCATTACTTTCAAATAAAAAGTCGATGTTTAGTTTGCACCTCCATCCGCCAAATACTAGACCACACCTTCTCCCTTCCTTCCTAGCTAGCTCTCCACTGCAACTCAAAACATTTGCTATTTTATAACCCGACTTAACGGAGTAGAGAGATTCCGGACATAAAATAGGAGCGGTCCGGGCAATATTTGGCCTTAAGTGGCGGCGCTAAGAGAGATTCCTCCTCCGCACATATTAAAAACAAGACTGGAGAGACTGGATCACCTTTTCTTAATCCCCGACTTGGTTGAATAAGTCCTGAAGGTTCCCATTTACCAGAATGCTATATGTCACAGATGTAACACAGATGGGGGGGGGGGGGGGGGGGGGGGGGGAAGAGAGAGAGAGAAAGAGAAAGAAATACAGTTCACATCCTAGATTTTTAAACGACATGTATCGACTAGTAAGAAATTGAAGTGAATGGATCTTTTGCATTGATGAGCACAGAATTATAATCAATTTACACAAAACCACTAGTGAGAGTAGATCCCAGAATTTCAAAATTTTGAAGCATCTTCGGTTGCTCCTCTTCAAACAAGGTTCCAAGTACGTCACATTCCGATATTTCCAGATTATCGAGAGAGGTGAGATTGTTAAGTCTGTTGGGTAGGAACTTGAGATTTGGCAGTCGCTGAAGCTGAAGAGAGGATAAACTGATAGGCAACAGCCAATCCTCTGGGAATGATACCAGTCCTTGACAACCACCAAAGGCGAGGTTGGTGAGACAAGTGAGTCTGTGCAGCCCCCACTCGAACGAAGGCTTGAAGTTTTCACAATCCATGATCGACAACGAAGATAGATTGGTTGGCAATCCACCCTCTGGAAATGAGACGAGACTAGAGCAACTTTCGATGCATAGTTCTTGAAGAGATGTGAGGCTGTGCATACGTTTTGGTAGAGACTTGAGGCTTCTACAATCGGAAACTTTAATTGCTTTCAGCATGGAGGTTGGCAGGCCATATTCCGCTATAGACTCGACAAGTGGACACTCGGTAATTTCCAAATTATTGAGATGTACAAGGTTGTGCAGGCCTTCAGGTAAGAACTGGAGGTTGGCGCAGTCGTTGATGATGAGCTGTTTAAGGTTCATGATTACGCTGGATGTTACTGCAGGGAGAGCAAAAGTACCTCTCGGAAAGGATGTAACAGAGGGACACCCGGAAATCTTAAGAAATTCAAGAGAACTATTATTGTGAATCATGTCCTTTGGAAGGGATTCCAAATTTTTGCAGTTTTGGATTTCAAGTTCTTTGAGTGTGCTGGGAAGCTCACCTTTTGGAAACGACTTCAGAGAAGAACAGCCTTCAATTACCAAGTACTCGAGCGGAAAACACAAGTCATTGCTGTTCTGCATCTTCCATTCTGGTAGGAGTTGGAGAGCATCACAACCCTTGATCTCAAGGCCTCTAAGCGTGGAAGGAAAACCTGTTTCCGGAAAGCATACAAGTGAAGGACATCTCCAAACTTTAAACTCCTTAAGAGCTGAGAGTCGGTGCAAGCATTGTGGCAACTCCTGTAAGAATGGACATCCTGAAATTTCCAAGCGTTGGAGGTGCATAAGATTTTGCAATCCAATCTCATTAGACAAAGTGACAACCTCGCTGAGATGCACAATCTTCAAGTCTTCAAGAGCTGTCAAGTGTTGTAGAAACCCTTCAAGTAGACGTGTCAGCCCGGGAATTTGATGCAAATGCAAGTAGGTCAGCGAGGAAAGTCCAACTATATTTTGTAGTATCCCCTCATTGCACTTTTTAAGTTCCAACTCCCTGATCAAAGGGAGCTTGGGCAGCTCTGTTAGTTCTTGACATCCATTTATCTCGAGGACTTGCAGAGACGGAAAGATGCTAGGTAATTCCCTTAGGTTGGGACATGTCCATATAGAAAGCTCAAGGAGGTTAGGGAATTCTCCGCGTTGCTCTAAACGATTATCTGTCTTTGAAAGGCTTGGAAGAGCAATCAATTCCTCACACCACTTAATTCTCATTTTTCTCAAGGCTGAGAAGTTCTGAGAGAACTTTTTGAGCTTGGGACAGTTTAGAATTTCAATTTTTTTCAGGCAACAGAAATCTTCCCGTCCTTCAACCCCAGAAGAAGACCACTCCTCCCAGTTTATCATGTAGTCAAATTTTAGGGTTTCCAACGACGGAAATGGAAGGACAGATGAATGGTAATCCCCATAGAACTCAGCGCCTATACTTGTTATGCCCTCCATCCCTTCAACAATGAGGTCTTTTAGTGAAGGAAGTTGCCCGAGTGCCGGCAATCGTGTACACTTCCTGCAGTTGATGAGCTTTAAATATAGAATATTGGAGAACAATGGGGACGCAATCCAACTAGGGAATTTTGTGCCTCCATAGTCTTCAATCGTAACTTTTTTTGTATTTTTATGAGGTTGCAGCATCTCGAATACAACCATCTCAGTTCTTTCATTTCTTGAACCATCCATACTGTTTCTCCTTTTCAACCTTAACTCATTGGCCTCTTGTTCATAAGCATCCATGGTTTCCTTAAAACTCGGAAATCTCGTAACACTATGACCTCTGATGTTGAGATCGTCTAGGATTCTGTGAACTTGTGGCATGTCAGAAACATCCTCTTCATCTGTATCAGCGAGTGAATCATCAGAACTGTCACTCCATTGGAACACTAAGTGATCAAGTCCTTCCTTTCCCTTCAGATTAGCCTCCATTGCATCTACAAAATTCACAACATTCTGCAGTCCTGAAATGATAAGGGATCCCTTAAGTTGCAGCATGTCGCTCAAGTCTTTAATTCCACAACCATTCTCCCTACCTACCATAAAATTAGACAAGGATTGGAGATTCTTCAGTCTACACATTTGCAGTGGCATCTCCTTTAATCTGCTTCCGTCAATATGAAGATGGCGGAGGCTTGTCAGGTTCCCCATTTCTGCTGGCAACTTAGTGAGAGAGCGACATTCTACTAATAACAATGTCTGTAAATTGCAAAGCATACTCATAGAATCAGGCAACCTTTTAATTGCAGTGCGAGAGAGGTCCAGATAGCGTAGATGCTTTAAATTGCCTATTGTATCTGGCAATTCAGTAATACGACAAGCATTGAAAGATAGCACCCGTAGATATCGCAACTTTGGTAGTAGATCACGAGGGACTTTGTTAGCCAAATAGCTAAATCCAGTTCCGTCTGTTGGATCCAAATCATCCAATGGAAGGAAGGTGCGTAAGCACTCAAGTCTGCTGAAGGAGTCAAACCTTGTAGTTAACTCGCGCTGACGGCGAATATATGAAGAATGACGAGCCTTCTCATATGCTTTATATTGATTGCTGTCGTCGACTTTATCCTCCAATCTGAAACAGAACTCTCCAGAAACAAATTGAGCTAGCTCTTTCATGAGGTTGTGCATTATAAATCTTGATCTATTGTGAAGTGATTGTTGAAAGAATGATCTGGATACCAGCTCCTGAAAATACTCACCACCAACATCTTCCAAAGTTTTATTTCCTTTTGGTTGCTCAAGCAAACCTTCAGCCATCCACAACAGAACAAGTGAATCTTTGTCAAATTCAAATTCCGTAGGGAACAAGGAACAGTATGCGAAACACGGCTTCAAATGTGCAGGAAGGTGATGGTAGCTTAATCTTAAAGTCTGAAGGATGTTACTTTCATCATCTGGTAGATCCCAAATTTTCCTACTCAACATATCTTTCCATTCATCTTCTTCCATTCTAGAGTGCAATAGGATTCCAAATCTTTTCACTGCCAAGGGCAAACCATCACACCTGTTGACAATCTCCTTACCAATGGCTTCGAGATTAGCATCAATGGTTCGATTCTCAAATGCTTGGCTCTTGAACAATAACCAAGAATCTTCAAACGACAAACCTCTCAAGTGATAAGCTGGAACCGTACCCATGCTTGATGCAACATTGCTGTTTTGCGTGGTTACAATTATCTTGCTTCCGCTTCTCCCTGCTCTGAACGGAATCCACGAGAGATCCCAATCATCATTCCTCTTGTTCCAAACATCATCCAAAACAATCAAGAATCTCTTACCAGCCAATTTTTCTTTCAAACAAACTTGAAGTAGATTAAAGTCATCAAGATCAACATTTTTCATATTGACTGACTCGAGAATTGTTTTCGTCACCCTCACTGCATCAAAATGATCAGACACAAACATCCAAATTTTTAAATCGAAATGCTTGTCCACTCTTTCATCATTGTAAATCAGTTGTGCAAGAGTCGTCTTTCCAATTCCAGCCATGCCGACGATAGGAACTACACCAACTTTACTACTAGTTGGTTGATCACATAACGAAACTCGAATTATCTCCTCTTTGTCACAGCTCCTGCCGTAAACACATGATTCGTCTACCAACGAAGTTGTTGGTGATCTATGTCTAAAGGCTAGAACATTGTCTTTCAACCCTAGAACATTTTTATATTGGGCAATCAATTCCAACCTCTCAATTATCTTTACCAACTTATGTTCGATCCCTCTACTAGATGGACTGAGAGAAGTAGAAATACGGTTCCAATTCCATACCTGTTTAGTGGTGGCCGGAGATTCAGCTGCCGCCTTACAAGCCAAGGCTTCGCTAGCGAGATCATCTAGTAAGTCCTCGGCATCATAGAGCGCATCTTTAGTCATGTGCAACCACTTCTTCACAGCAACGTTGTAAAACTGCTTCTCCTCAGCATCATTAAGCAGCGTCGTAACAGTCAGAAGAGTGACCTTCAACTTGTCCAGCAAATCATCGTACTTCCTCCCGCACAGTAAACCTACAACCTCATTGGAAGCCAATCTGTCAAACAGAACTTGAAGAAAGGCAGAAAGAAAGGCCTCTCCGATAGCCATTGTTCCTTTTCCAGGTAAGAAAAGTGAAGAGAGAAACAAAAAGCACTTCTAGAGGTTGATTTCTAACAGTGAATACTTTTGGCTTATGCTTATGCAACTTCATAAGAAATGCTTCTTCTTTTTTTCACTTCCTGGAAGTTGCGTTTGCAGCTGCCAGGCCAGGCCAAGTCAATACAATACTTTTATGTCCTGATGTTTTTTCTAGGTGGTCAAGTCTGCCGGCAAAGAGTCAATACAACACAAATTGTTACAGGGTCATTAAATTAAATTCCCAGAGTATCCCTATTTCTTTGATTTATTTCCCTCTTAACGTTCATCATCCTATCCGTTTGCAGCTGTCTTTTTCTCTTCTAGTGGGGCATGCCAAACACTAATGGAAGCAGATGTGCAATTAAAAGAACTGGTAAAGAGTTAGGAAGTGTGATCGTAATCAAATGGACGCAGTCAGATTGTAACATTCTGTGTATAACGATATTTACTGTATAAATGAACAAACTATATCGTAACGAATGAGTTTCTCTTGGCATCCTTTACATTTCTAGTGATTTTCTATTATTTGAATTTCGGAAGTTCACTGTACGGAAGATTTTATGTTTGTAGTCGACGATCAAATTTACAGTGATATTAAACTTTCCAATGACATTTTGATGGGGAGTTGAGTTCTAATGGATAGAGTCACCCGAAACACTGCATGGATTGAGTTCTAATGTTTGTAGTTCGACTCCATTAACGCTTCATGTTTTAATTTGACGAGCACAAAACTGGGGTTTGACATTACCATTACACACTGGCAAACCATCACACCATATTGTTCTTTGTACACGAATTACAAAGATTACATATAGAGAATCACAATTTGTTCAAGAAAATAAAAATCAAATTAACCCAGAGAATTAAATTTGGTAAAAAAAATTCAAATATTAATAATTTCTTTATGGTAACGGGAATATGAACACTGTTTTCCAGAAAAATAATGAGTTTAAGAAGAAATTTAAAAAAGAAAACTAATAAAAAAACTTCAAATCTTTTCATTTTATTAAAAAAAAAATCATCAACTAACTTTATTTAATGATTATTGCCAAAGGCGAATTTGAACTACATTATTGCTAGCCCGTTATAAGCCTAAACACACCCTCCTCCTCTTAGTATAGATAATATCGATTGATCAAATAAAAAATCATTTACTAACTTCCACCCACCTCCCCACGTCCTCCTTGTCACATCCCAGTCCGTATATTAAGATATTGTCCGCTTTGGGTCACGCCCTCACGGATTTGTTTTTGGGCTTCCACCCAAAACACGTCTCACTATAGGAAGGTGGACATGTACATATAAGGCACATCACCTCCTCTCCTCCAAACGATGTGGGATCTTACACTCCTTTCCACTCTTTTTTTTCCCGTTGTCTTAAGAGTTTGTTTGTTTGTTTTTTTCTTTTCTTTTTTCTTTTTAGAATATGAGAAAGACTTCAAATTGATTATATTTCCTAGTTTTATTTTTGTTGTGGTGTTTCCCAATAGTAATCAAGATGACGAGAGATTTTTCAATGTACTCGGAACACGGGATGGTACACCACATGTCTCCAAAATGGCACCCAAGCTAAAGAAATTGGATGGAGAGCTACATTTAATTATTGTAGATAGAAAATGTGAGGGAATTTTAATTTGGTAATTGAAAACAACTTTTTAAATATAATTACTGAAGACATAATCTTCTCAAGATTTTGATCTAAATGATCACTTATGGGTTCATCTTTTAGACACTATTTCAAACCTTATGAAACTAAACTAAAAATTAGACACTATTTATAAAACTTGACCAATAAGTAGACACTATTTATTAAACTTGACCAACAAGTAGACACTATTTATGAAACTAGACCAATAAGTAGACACTATTTATGAAACGAAACCAAAGAATTAGGCACCATTTCTAAAACTAAACCAATAGGTGGAAACTATTTATGAAACTAGACTATACACTATTTATGAAATTGGACCAAGAATTAGAAGCTATTTATGAAACACGACCAAGAACTAGACATTATTTATGAAAGTGGATCAATGACTAGACACTATTTATGAAACCGGACCAAAAAAGAGACATTATTTATGAAACTGTACCAATTACTATACACTATTTATGAAACTAGGCACTATTTATGAAACATGACCAAAAACTAGCCACTATATATGAAACTGGGCCAATAAATAGTGTAGTACCATTCAATTTCGTAAATTGTGTTTCAGTTTCGTAAATAGTTCAATTTCATAAATAGTGTTCAGTTTCATAAACAGTGTCTTTGATGGACGCAAGAGTCCCACGCTTCAGGTCTTTTTTTATAATTTTTTTATATTAAAATTGTGTCATTTTCATTAAAAATTAAGTTCTTTATCCTCTTTTATTGAAATATAAGGGTTTTTCATTAATATTTAATTCTTTTTTATTTAATAAAATTATGGCATGGTTTTTAGTTAAAATAAACTTATCCCAAACCCTTTTCATGAAAGCTTCCAATTTAAAATCCCAAAATCAAAAACCCTACCAACAATCTAAACACCAATATATATATATATATATGAATTTTCATAATGTATTTGGAAGTGGATTTACGATCTATTGAGCAACAAGCTATCATATTCTTATTTTTCAAAATATATACTTCCATGCGTGGAGCCCGACTCGTCTTCTGAGCACGTGGGAGTTCGCCTCGTTCTACGTGCACAGAGCCCACCTTGTCTTGTATGCCTCAGTATCCCTCTCTTCCTCTTTTTACTTGCAATCCTTTTGTGTTAGAGTTACAAAACTAAACAGAGTGATAAATTGCACCCGCTTCACTCCTGTCCTTGGCAAAGGTTACCTCTCTAACTTTTGTCTATTTATAACAAAAAGGCTTCTTTTTTTTTTTTGGTCGAAACCAAAAGGCTTCTTGGGTCTTTGAAAATGGCAAATCCTAAAATTTATCCACACATTTGGAACCAAAATGCAGGGACTGTTATGGCTTATTTTAATATGACAGGGGAGAGAGGGGGCACAACAGAGAGAGATGTATTTGTAGGGTTGTGTAGATAATGGTATTCCCCTACCCAGTATCTTTATTTATAGTAATAAGGCGGCATAAAAATAAAATAAAAAATAAAAAAATAAAAAAGTAACCACAGCGCAGCACGGAGTCGTAAGTGCCAAGTAAAAATCGAAACCACGTGCGATCTTATTTTCTGGGAGTAAAAAGTCCGCCAAGTAACTGAACAAACCTCCAAAGCGGGCCCCCAGGAAAACCAAAACCAAACCTCCGCCCGCAGCTCCAGTCCCTTATCAAATCATCGCATCCCCCTCCTCTTCGTTTCCTAATTCCCTTCCAATTCGAAATTCAAAACCCTAATTTATCACTCAATGTCCCCTTAATTCCGTGCCCTAATCCTCTTTTTATTTTTCTCTCACTGCGATCCCCAATTCAGTTCCATGGAGGACGATACGTCGTCCTTCTCCGACCACAAGCTCTGCGGCTTCCTCTGCGCCGTTCTCACTGTCACTTCCTCCCCGGACCACCGCCAAATCCCACCCTTCGGCACCCGCTTCCGAATTTCCCAATGCGACGTCAATTTCACTTCCCAAAACGGCGTCGTCCTTACCCCCATTGACCCAGTTCCCAGCGCCGATGTCTCGGCTGAGGCGCCTAAGCAATGCGAGGTTCCGGTGCGGCAATTGGGGAGGAAGAGGAAGGTCCCGGTGGTGGCGGAGAGGAAGATTGGGATGAGGAGGAGCAGGAGGAGCATAGGGCTGGTGCACGGGAGCATTAGCGTGGTGCACCAGCTCCACGCATTGGTTGTGAACAAGTGCTTGAGGATCGATGCTCGATTGGTTCGGGTAGAGGCCGGAGACAGTGGAGAGGTCAGGGCTGTGGTGCTGGTCGATGTCTATCTCCCTATTGCAATGCTGGCTGGTTGGCAGTTCCCGAGATCAGGCTCCATTGCCGGAGCTCTGTTTCGACATTTGAGGTAAATGTGTATATCCATTAGGTTTCAATTAGCTATTTCCCAATTGGTAAACCGAAGCGGGAGAGGGCTGAGGGCTGAGGGCTGAGAACTGAGAAGGGTAGAAATGAACATTATCGTATCAAGTTCTACATATTTGTTTGGTAGTAATGTCATCTGCTGGTATAGAATTCGCTTGCATTTCTACAATGTAGGTTCTGGTTCCAACGCTATGCAGCAAATATTTTGACTTTTTATACGCAGCATGATTACACACACATCTTTGTGGATTCATATGCACCCTCTCATGCTTCTTTCAACAAAACTATCACTTGTAAATAAAAAGCATAAACATGTCATCATTCTTTTTTAAAGATTTCCACTTTTCTGTTCTCTGGTTTCTATGTTTTGTCTTTTCTGATATTTAGATGCTGGTACAGAACACTGGCTGGTATGTGTAGAATTAAAAAAATTCATGTTATGCCTTGTTATGAATCCTGGTTATTCTTGTGTGTTGCAGTATCCCAGGGTACACTTTCATTTTCTTAACTAAGAAAATGGTTGTTGCCGCTTTGAATTTTGCTTTCTTTCTTGTTATTTATCTGTGTGGGCAAACAGGCATCTATCCTCCTTCTCACCCTAACAAGTTCAACAACATCAATTGCAGTTCTGACTGGGGAGAGAGAAGTGCAATGCTCATCAATGGAGATTATCTTGAAAGTACTCTAGGAGCTGACAGAAGCATATGGAATCTTTCCGATTGTCATGTTTTTGGTTGCAAGCTGCATCATGACTTCACTGATTCTTCCAAGAAAAGGCTTTTTGAGCTTCATGAAATTTTTAAGAGCTTACCTAGTGTTGCAAAGACAGGAAAACCTGTTTCTTCTAGAATACAACCATGTGACGACTCTGGCAGCTCTGGTATTTGGGAGATATCTGATGACATTTTACTTAATATTCTAGCTGCACTTAACCCAAGTGACCTTGTTATGGTGTCTGCAACCTGCCGCCATCTTAGACTGTTAGCCATCTCAATCATGCCATGCATGAAACTTAAACTTTTTCCTCATCAGCAGGCAGCAGTAGAGTGGATGCTACAGCGTGAGAGAAATGCTGACATCCTGCCACATCCTTTATACTTGTCTTTCTCAACTGAAGAGGGATTTTCTTTCTACATAAATACCATCTCTGGGAAAATAGTCACTGGGGTAGCTCCCACTGTGAATGATTTTCGTGGGGGAATGTTCTGTGATGAGCCTGGATTAGGCAAGACTATAACTGCTCTTTCCCTTATTCTAAAGACACAAGGAACACTGGCAAATGCACCAGACGGGGTACGTGTTAATTGGTGTACACATAATGGAGAGAAAAGAAGTGGTTATTATGAGCTTAATGGTGATTATGTTGCTGACAGGAGAATGCTCATGGAAAAGAGAGACACTGGTCAGAATTCTCAAAATTATATTTGGGATTCCAACTACCAACGATCCAAAAGAGCTAGGCTAGTTCTTCATGATGAGAAAATGACAGGATTTATTAATTCATGTCCTGGACCTTCTGGTAAAGGAATGGAAACACCAGCGGCTGCATATTCTGATTTAACAGTGGGTGGGGTCCGATGCACCGGAAGCTTGAGCTGCATCAGTAAAAATCTTTTTCCCACATTTGAAGGTGCATCTAACGAGGCGAGCACAAGCTCTAGTAAAACGAGGCCTAGGAATGTTAAGGCAGATAAGTATGATTATAACGACTCCTGGGTTCAGTGTGATGCTTGCCACAAGTGGCGGAAGCTTCCAGCTAGTATTGCTGATGCTAGTGAAGCATGGTTTTGTAGCATGAATGCTGATCCTTTCTACCAGAGTTGTAGCGTTCCTGAAGAAGCCTGGGATAATTGTCTTCCAATAACACATTTACTGGGATTTTGCACAAAAGGAACCATTGGAGGAGAGGAGCAAAACATTCGTTTCTTCGTTAGTGTGCTTAAAGAGCATTATGCCTTGATAAATTCCATAACAAAGAAATCCCTAATTTGGTTGACTAACCTTTCTCCTGACAAGCTCTCAGCAATGGAGACAAATGGTTTGCGAAGTCCTGTCATAAGCACTTGCACGGCTCCTGGTGAAAATGCTCATGGGTTTCAAAAAATATTTCAAGCATTTGGTCTTAAAAGAAGAGTAGAAAAGGGTGTTAGTAGGTGGTTTTACCCACGAAATCTTGACAATATGAGTTTTGACGTTGCTGCTCTCAGAATTTCTCTTTGTTCACCATTGGATTCAATCAGGCTGTACCTTTCTAGGGCAACCCTAATTGTTGTTCCATCAAATTTAGTTGATCATTGGAACACTCAAATCCAGAAGCATGTAAGGCCTGGTCAGCTACGGGTTTACGTTTGGAATGATCATAGGAAGCCTAATGCACACAGTCTGGCTTGGGACTATGATGTTGTCATAACCACATTCAACCGTTTAAGTGCAGAGTGGGGTCCTCGGAAGAAAAGTGCGATGATGCAAGTGCATTGGCTTAGAGTCATGCTAGATGAGGGGCACACCCTTGGCTCAAGTCTTAGCTTGACCAACAAAATGCAGATGGCAGTTTCATTGATGGCTTCAAACCGTTGGATATTGACTGGAACTCCAACTCCTAATACACCCAACAGTCAAGTCTCACATCTCCAACCATTGCTCAAGTTTCTTCACGAGGAAGCTTATGGGCAGAATCATAAATCATGGGAAGCTGGGATTCTTAGGCCTTTTGAAGCAAAGATGGAAGAAGGACGATCGCGTTTGTTGCATTTACTGCATAGGTGTATGATTAGTGCAAGAAAGGTAGATTTGCAGGCTATTCCACCCTGCATCAAGAAAGTTACTTATCTTGATTTTACAGAGGAACATGCTAGAAGTTACAATGAATTGGTAGTTACAGTGCAGCGCAATATATTAATGGCTGACTGGAATGATCCTTCTCATGTTGAGAGTCTTTTGAATAAAAAGCAGTGGAAGTCTAGAAGTGCAACTATTGGAAATGTCAGGCTATCGTGCTGCGTGGCTGGGCATATAAAAGTAACAGAAGCTGGTGAAGATATTCAGGAAACAATGGATATTTTAGTTCAGAATGGTCTAGATCCCGTGTTGGAGGAGTATGCTTATATAAAATATTACCTCGTTTACGGTGGCAACTGTGTTAGGTAATATTAGTTGTTGACACCCACCCCCACACCCCCACCTTTGGGAGATAAAATATGATTACTGATTAAAGATTGTGTTTTTATTTTATCAGGTGCAAGGAATGGTGTCGGTTACCAGTCATTACACCATGTAGGCATCTTTTGTGCCTCGATTGTGTTGCTTTGGACAGTGAACGGTGTACATTTCCTGGCTGTGGCAATTTATATGAGATGCAAACTCCTGATGAATTAGCCCGACCAGAAAATCCCAATCCTAAATGGCCTGTTCCCAAAGATCTTATTGAGCTACAACCCTCATATAAACAGGCAAGCATGGCTCTCAAGACAAGTTGAACTATTTTCAGTTTTTGTTTCATGTGTTTTACTTTTACCATATTTACTTATGTAGGGCTTTTGGTTTTTATGCAGGATAACTGGGATCCTGATTGGCAATCAACATCTAGCAGTAAAGTCGCCTATATTATAGAAAAATTGAAAGCATTGCAGGAAGCTAACAGCAAAGTTCATTGCCCTCCAGATGGCAACAATAATTCCTTGCACACTGAAAATTTACTGTCTGAGATAACCGATTCAAAAGGATCGATGCAAGTCCATGACTTTAAAATGAGCACCAAGACCCATGATACAAACTTGGAAAAAGTTTTGGTATTTTCTCAATTTCTTGAGCATATACATGTCATTGAACAGCAGGTGATTATTAAATACTAAATTATTTCATGATTTTTGCTGCTATATGATTCTGGCGGTACAAGTAATGGGAAAATTCTTTTTGGTCAGTTGGCGATCGCTGGTATTAATTATGCTGGGATGTATAGTCCAATGCACGCTAGTAACAAGGTACATATTTTCCCTCTCATATATATATTTTTCTTGTTTTGTTGTGTGCTCTTAGTTAAGTTGCTTTTCTTTTTGTGTGTAAAGTTAATATACTTTCCTTGTTCAGATGAAGTCATTGGCCAGGTTCCAGCATGATCCAAGTTACACAGTTCTTTTGATGGATGGAAGTGCTGCATTGGGTCTTGATTTGAGCTTTGTGACCCATGTATTTTTAATGGAACCAATATGGGACAGGAGGTTATTCTTGAATCCCTATTATCATCTCTTTTTTTTTTTTAAACTGAAAATATCATATGCGTTAAATATATAAAAATAAAAAGTAAAAGTCTGACTGCTTGACTCAACTCTGTTTTGGAAAAAAGAAATTTCACTTTCTGTTCTAACCTGTGTTTTTCAAAAATCAAAGCTTTTTGTTACATAATGGCTTCAATAAGTCACAATACAATTGTCAATACATTTATGTTTCCAAATGATATTTAATCTTTTCTGTACGTTTAAATGTCATTAGCATGGAGGAACAAGTTGTTAGTCGTGCCCATCGGATGGGTGCTACTCGTCCAATACATGTGGAAACTCTAGCAATGCGTGGTACAATTGAAGAGCAAATGCTGGAATTCTTACAGGTAAACTTATAGCAGTGGTTTTAGTTCAGTGTTCTAGCGGTCGTTTAGAAGACTTAACATGTGTTTGATTAATTCTCATATATGATTGTATTTGTGAGGAAACAATCTCTCTCTCTCTCTCTCTCTCTCTCTCTCTCTCTCTCTTCGTGGATAGTTCTCTTGTAATATGCTTCCTTCATGTTGCTTCAGGATGCTGATGAGTGCAGAAGATTTTTAAAGGAAGAGGCTGGAAAATCTGAGCCTACAGGGGCACGAACTCAGCGTTCATTACACGATTTTGCTGAGAGCAATTATCTGTCCCACCTTAGCTTTGTGCGGACAAATTCTAAGATGTAAAAGGTTGGTGCATGATTTATCTCGATCAGGGCAGTTTTGACTTGAACTTAATTTTTCATTTTGCCAAGGGTGTTAATCTGGATATGGGCTTTTCATCAACCGTACTTGCACCCTCTTTTATTAAAGTATGCATTTCATTCCCCCACCAAAAAAAAAAATTCCCTCGATAGTCTTTGCAATTCCACCACTTAGTGTGAAAAGGCTTTGTTGTTGTTGTTGTCGTCTTTGCGATTCCTCTTTCACATATGAACTATTAACTCTCGAGTGAAATGTCTTTCATCAATGCAGAATGTTTTGTTTTCCTGGTTTTTTTTCTTTTTAATGGTTTGGTTTTCTCATACATTTCGTTTTTCGCATGCAGGAATGTGACCATCTTGTACATGCCATCAATGATATTTTGACAATTTTAGCATTTGAATTGTGCTACCATTTTTGCTGGCATCGGCGTGCAAACGCTGGTTTCTTTGGAGCAGTACAAAACTTGCACTTACAGATCTTAGGACCAGGTTATGTGGGCACATTAGGAACAACTTGGCTTGGGAGCATCCTATCATTTTTTATTTCAATTGGAGCATTGTATAACTAATATGTCCCAGAAAAAGTAAATTATTTCTAATAATTAGATTTAAATTTATTTTATCGCCCCAACAAATACTTTGTAGCTCGACTACGTTTTTTCTCTTTCCTGAATCGCATATAGCTTGTCACGCGATGAAGTGATTCTCTTGTAACCAATTCATTGTTTTAGTGGCGTCACCTGACAAAAAACTGCGGTGATAAAATAGGGCATATCGACAGAAAAGTGCATTTTTCATATGAACAGAACCCTTTCGGTAAACATATTTTGGCTGTTGACACCCATTACGCCAGCTGCCGAGACATTTTATTTGATTTTGTTCTATAATTGGAGATGTCATTGACACTCCAAAAATCAAGTTATACGAACATAAAGATTAAGCGACCGCGATAGTTCAGAGACGAGTCGGCGATCGGAAACTTTCTTCGTTTCAATTCACGAGTAACCAGGCACAAGGAGATTGCCGTAACCTGTTAAACTGTAACTGAATTTTCTGAGCTTTTTATGTAAATAGTTCTTGAGTGAGGGTATTTACAAGGAAAGCTATTTCGGAATTTGAATCCAGCAATCAACGTACTTACAAAGAATTTACACAAGCCTGACTAACCTACTCTGACCGCTTCCCCTCCGGAAAACAAATATCTGCGATGAGATGACGATACATTTCTCAGGGGAAAAAGAATAACAAGGATAAGGGCCAAAATTCAAGGGAAGAGAAGAAATTACCGCATTTACCTCCTTAAAATGAAAAACTAAAGGGTCAATGAGGGTAAAAACCCTTCTCTCCGCTTGTGTCTTGACTGACATTAGCAGCTCAATGAGCTAACCCTTCTCTCCCCATCGGAATACTGGATTTTTCAACCACCGGAACATTGTACTGCTGATATACTCTACCCCTATTTGCCGCCCACCACTGTTCTGCTTGTTTCTCGCTGAACCGCTTTCGACTGAAAGAATTGAGGCACTTGAAAGTTAGTCATCGTCAATTAAATATGATTGACAGTGTACGTTAAATTATAGTTTGGAACATGCAGGCCTCGTAAGCGAAGGACATAACATTTAGGATCCCTTGAAAGTAACGTTACTATTAGGAAAAGTAGAAAAATGAATAAAAGATTAACATTGACATGTGAAATACGTATCGACATTCAGACTTTAGATATCAGCACGAATCCGTACTAAAATTTGGAGATAATATGTGCAATAAGGGAACCCTTTCATTAGTTTCCTGGACTAGATTAGACAGCTCCTAATTTGTGATATGCAACTAAGATGCACATGATGACACCATTCAATCCACCTTCAAGAACACAAACACATTTATTTTCGATACCTGAGGACCTTTTTTCAAATTTGGGTGCATGAAGTAATCTGGAAAAAGGGGCATACCTGAAACGAACACGCTTGAGATCTTTGACACCTCCAGGCAAGGAAACAAGGGTAATATATACGCCAGGCTCATCTTGCTCAACCCACTCGTCCCCTTGTGCTATTTCAGTCTTTGTTCCTCTGTTTTTATGCCTAGCTGTTGCTTCTGAATGTGTCACTTCTGTGTGATTCGAAGTGGCCCGTGGCACACCAGAAATCATCACACTGTCAGATACAACTGAATAAGGTTCATGGAAATTCAATAGACTGCTTGTTTTCTCAACGGCTGTAGTAGAAACTTCATGAGTGGGACTGGAAGAGTACGGACGGGTATCCATGTTTCTTGCCGTTCCAATTGGTAACCTTTCAGCCATTTCCTTTAACTAACATAAATGAAACAAGGTACTAATTCAGACCTTTTTATCGAACAGTATTATTTCAGCTACTGTAATGCTTACTTGCATAAAGGGGTTCCGAAATGTCACGACAAAGAACTTAAAATGTCAAAAGTCTATCCTTGGATTAAACAAGTTTGAAACAATCAATGCATAATATGAGATTAAGACTGTAATGCACTTCTGAAAGGGATAAAGTATGCATTTTTTCAGTAGTAGACATGAAACCGACATAATAAATCTAACTTGCATGACCGATCCCGCACTAAAATTTCCATATTAGACACGTCACCCTCAAAACTTGAATTTTAGTACAGCAGTCCTAAATAGGATAATCTACAGAGGACCTAAATAAACTTAAAAAGTGTAAATTGTTAGTTATATATCTATTAGCTGTTTATCATTATTTCCATATTATTGATTACAAACTGTAAACTTGATCATATGCACATAGCACCTAAGTAAGGTTGCTGTTTGTTACGAAATTCCATACATCCTCACTGATACAAAAAACGCATTGATTTCATCATTATATTCTTTTCTTTTGCATTTCCCACAGTCTGTTAATATCCAGATAAATTACTGCATGTGCTTGAAAAATCAAACTGACCACAATCTTTATTTCAAACAATAACTGTTTAAATGCAGAATGCATACTCACTATAAACATAAGAATGAAACCTACTTGGGCTGTGAGTGACTTAATTACTTCCTTCGCTGCTTTGCATTTCAGAGTTTCTTCCCCTGCTACTTTCAGAGCCTCCTTCAACTGTTGGGTAGTTTTTTCCATCTCAATGTCTTGAAGTTGAGCTTTACGAGTAAGATCTTCAACCTACACCATAAAAAATAAAAATAAAAAGAATAAAAAGGTAATCACCATGGTAAACTAGAATGAAGGAGTTGAAGAAAATAGAAGAGAAATATTTCAGGACTGCTCATTGCCCTAAAATTATTGTATACAAAGTACTGACACACAAAGTAGAGAAAACGCCATCGACATCTAGCAGTCTTTGTCCCTCTTAGACACCGAGATATTGCAGAGTTGCATACAGAATCAAATTGTTACTCAAACAGAAAGGCAAATTATCCTCGGGAGAAAGTAAATTTGCTTTGACCGAAATGCAGGGAAAACTAGATAATGAACAGAAAAGTGAATTTTCATACAGTTATTGACATTCAAAAAAAAGACAAGCAACATACCTGAGCTTTTAATTTTAGAACTTCTTCACTCAGATTGACATTTATCCTTTTAGCATCATCCCCAACTTTTGGAAAAGTAAGCCCTGAAAGAGCTGGGGTTGGTGTTGTGGAACGAGGTGGACTAGATCGTCTCGATGTTGGTGATGTTGCCCGAGATGCAATTCTGGATCCAGGAAGTGAAGCAGAGAAAAACTTTTTGGATGATCCAGGGTTGAAAGATTTAGTCCCATTGAGTGTGCGACGCTCAGAAACTCCATTTGCAATGGGAGTAACACAATTGCTGCTGAAATCCATTTTCTTGTTGTTTTTGGAAGATCCATTTTCCATTTCTTTAACATTGTTTTCAATCAGTTCGTTGAATCCCTGATTCATACTTCCCCTTCTACTGATAGCAGACCCAGATGAAGAGTTGGTTTCAGTGGCCTTCCTAAGTTTTGCAAAACAGTTATCACAGACACGATAAGGTTTGTTTGGGTTTGGTGCCATGGAAGCCTTGAGACACTTGTTGCTGCTGCATGAATGGCATAACACAAGTCCACAATTATAACAATTGTGTCTTTTTCTTTTAAAATTAAATGGAAGGCGACAGCCAGAACACATTGATTGATCAATGCCAGAGACCCATTTGTGAAGGCAGATAGCAGCAGTAAAGTTAGCGCCACAGACAATACTTTTGACTTGTTTGTCTTTTAAAGCTTCAACTAATGTTGGTGAAAATTTGTCTTCCGTATCCCCAAGACCTAATCGACCATTTGCACCCTTTCCCCAAGTGTAAACTTCAGTTCTTGAAGTTAAAACTGCAACATGATTAGCACCACAAGCAATTTCTTCAACAAAACTCTTCATTAGCTTTCCCTCGACACGTCTTGGAAGTTTCCCATCTGCTTTAGGGACTCCTAATTGACCAAAAACAGGGCTTCCCATAGTGTAAACATGGCCCGTAGTTGTAAGTGCAACAGTCATGCTTTGTCCGCAGGCAACTTTACAGAAGTTGGGTTCAACCAAAGCAGCAACACAAGTGGGCACAAGTCTTGCTTCCTTATCACCATGTCCAAGTCGACCTTTATCTCCATCCCCCCATGTAAAAAGCTTTCCAGAAGAGCAATTGCTGGAACTTGATGATCCCACCATAACTTCAATTACTGCTGCAGTGTGCCAAACACCACAAGCTACTCGCACAGTGCGGAGACCTTTAAGGGAATCAACCTCCCTGGGCACCGAAGTGCTCTTTCGATCCCCATGACCAAGAACACCAAATGTGCCATCGCCAAAAGTAAACAATTGCCCAGCAGAGGTCACAACAGCTGTGTGCCATGGTCCACATGAAACCGATGAGACATGAATTCCCTCTAAAGGTCCATTTAGCTTTTTTGGGACCCACTGACTTGATTGAGACCCATGACCAAGGAGTGCAAAATTGGAATTACTGGCACCCCATGTGTACATGTCACCGGAAAGTGTGACAGCACAAGAATGGTATTCTCCACATGCTAATAATTCAATATTCATGTTTTTCAGAGCATCTATGAGTTTTGGATGTGAAACATCAGCATCCACACCATGTCCAAGTCTGCCTCCTAATTCTTCACCCCAAGAAAATACCTCCCCTTGCTTGGTTACAAAAGCAGCATGCCGTCCACCACAAGCTATGCTTTGGACATCAAGCACTACGGCAGATTCCAAGACTTTAGGCACAAAAGAATCCATCTTACAACCAGAAGAACTTCCAACTCTATGTGATCCTCCACCCAGAAAGCAATCACCAACGCCTTCCCCCCAAATGAAAACATCCCCTAAAGCTAAAGCATCACCTTCATCATGACCAGAGCCTTGACTTGATGAGCTAACAGCACTTGATAAACTTACTCTAAATGCATCCACACCTGCACCCTTTGTTCGTCCGTTCATTCCATCTGAGCCTCCCGAAGAGCGGACTGAGCCACAAGAAGCATCTGAAGGGAAGGGAATTTTTGGAGGCAGGGCATACAACATGACATCCGATAAAGCCTTCTCTAAACCAATTTTAGGAGGGCTTTCAAATGCAGCATGAAGATGAAACGGTTCCGCGCCATCCTGCAGCAGTGACAAGAAGACTATTTACTTCTATATCATAGTTTAGGGACGGCAATAACAAGAGAAACAAAAATAGATCACCTTCTGCGAACTATCACCACTACAAAATGGAGAGCTCAATGGAGAACTTTGTTGGGTGTGTGATCTAGGACTATTTGCCTCAGATGTAACTCCACTTCTTGATTCTGCTCTCCGCTTCTGGTGAAGGCCACGTGATATTAATGCTTTTAGACCAGTAAACCAAACTTCAGCTTCATCTTTATCCTTGCATATCTGGCATAAACAAGTGACTTTAAAAAACAGTAAATGAAATTTATGGAAGAGCACACGGGGTACGATACATAACTAATACATAGGAAAGTTAAAAGAAAATAAGTAAATGGATTGGATAAAAGAAAAGAAAGAACAAAATATCTAAGAATCAGATGCAGCAGAAATCAACAACGAAGAAGATGCTTACCAAATCCAAAGACCTATCATTATATATAAGAGAAAATGACTGATATTCCTTTTCAGGCCGAGGATACCTCTGAAAGGTTTGCTGCAATAATATCAAAACAGAATGTTCAGTTACATTCATAACTGAGAAATAAATTACAAAGAGAATTAAACAAGCAATACAACATTAAAAATCCTTATCAACAGGAAACCAAATATAATCTGGAGGAAATATAGTTCTAGAAAGAACTAAAGATAAATCTACAGGAAAACAAATAAGTGATTTATACTATTTGTATGTTCTTGTCATCTATAACCGGCATACTATTGAAGTATTCACCATTGAAGAGGTGTAGGAGACCACAACAAGAGAAACTTACAGTGCGCTGACCAGGTACAATTCTCGAGACTTGGGTTAGTTTAACATATTTCTCCTCGTTCCCTGAGTACCATATTAGAACAGATTCATCCTGAAAGAAGAAACATGGAATAACATTCAAAATCCAAGTGAAACATGGAATAGACGGCAATATTCTTTGCCCAGTACATCACTCGAAACTGCGATAAATGACTCATAAAAATCATGTTATTAGATCTCATAAAGCTTAACAAAATTATCATAAAGGAATAATAGTTTTTAAAGACTGAACAGTAGAACTTCAGATGAAGAATTTACTGCAACATCAAGAAGGTTAGAACTAGACATAAGCAAGCACCCAAACCACATTACTAATGATGCTAATCCTATATTCAACTGAAACAAGCACCACGTAGCAGATTTAGTAGAATGTGAATACCGAGCAGTATGAAGAATATGTTCCACACTGTCTAAACCCTCTGAGTGAACCAGTTGTTCAGGTTTTTTACTTTATTAATCATATCAATAGCATATACGATGGTTATCATTGTGTTTGTCTATATGTAGCCTTGGGATCATATTAAAAAGTAAGCCATAGATGCACTGGAGACCAGTCTCTCTCTGAACCCTGCAAAATTACTTTAAGGAGAGGTACTAGCAAATCTGATAGCCATTTCTTGGTTACTTCTCATAGGGGTATCCTTCTCACTACATTCCAGTTAACTGTAACCATTTTTCTTTAAAATGAAATTTTTTTTGAGTTATGTCACCCTATAAGCCCTGCCTAGTTTACTCTTACCAAATTGTTCTGGAATATGAAAGATAATGCCTAAGGCATACAGATATTGTAGACATTTCGCTTCACTTACTGTGCCCTGCCTACTTTACTCTACCAAGTAATTTTTTCTCGCTAGACCATCAATCCGGACCTAATTCACCATCTAGAGGCATACCATGCCAAACATATGATATAACTAGAGACTATTGCTCTATAGTCTATATACAAGTCTAAAACATTATAAAGCCATCAAATACTTCACTGCAAATCCCTTTTGACATACCTTAAAGACGTAACATAAACTTAGTGAAGCAAGAAATAGATAATCAATATAAACAAGCATGAATGCAAGACCAGTCATTCGTAAAAACTCCGATTCACATTGAAAGAACAATAAGCAATTTATAAAAAAGAAACAAGCAAAATAGATAAAAGAATGTATGTTGCTCTTCAAATACAATTGGACATACATTGGACAGCCTGAAAGGACAAAATTTGGGTTTCCCTCTGCGTCCATACTTGAGCAATTGTGCCCCCTTTTTCAGAGCAGTGATGGCCTGTTTGGGAATAAGCAGAACATGAATTAAAACAAACTACAGATGTTCTCCAAACTGATAACTGTATGGAAAAGAACGATATTAATAGCACTGCAGAACAAGATGAATCAGTGTGGATTAGAAAACAGCGCACAGTTAATTACACGAACATCCAACTAAATGTATGAATATTAAACATATTTAGCACATCTGAGAAGCATTCCCTTCCTTCTGCAGAGGCATATGTTGCCACATCTATCTATGTTACATCAGAAAATTTATTCTCTTGAGCAAAAACTTATCAAGTCACTTCTAATACAGCATCTGTGTTTCGAGGCATATGACACAGCTATTCGTCGAGTTTAATTTTGTCAAAGCACCATGCTACACCTCTTAAGTTCATCAAATATTAACCAAGAACTTTATTTGTGGCAAAATGGTTGCGGCAATAAACTATCGTTGTTCTCATTCATCCTTTCTCATTTCTTTCAAGTGCGCACACACACACACACAAAAACATGTGCGCATAAGCATAGGAAATAATCAATACAACTGTCTATGTAACACGGCAATGTAGACACGAACAGTGAGTGATCTCCTAAGTGCACACACAACTTCTTACATATTCAATAAGGCAATTCAACAACAAATGCGGCATGAGATTACGTTGCGGAATAACAGTTGCTTCGGTGACTATAAGTATCGTCATATTTAAGTTTCTTGCATTGCATTTTCCTCATCAACACAGCTAAGCTTACAAACTATAAGAGCTTGCAAATTTTAATAACAAATTATTGGAAAAACTTATCAAAACCACGAAACACTAATGAAATGAATAATTAACAAAAAATAATCACTAATGACGCTTCTAATTCATTCATCAACTGCAATTTCAACTTCAAATAAAAATAAATAAATTTAATCAAAATAAATAAAAATAAAATAAATTCCAAAGCGAATGAAAGTTCACCAAGTCAATGTCCCTTTCGAGTGGGCCCGCCTTTGCCTGATCCGCAGTCATCCTGTCCATACGCAGCATCAACGATTCAATCCCACTTTCCCTTCCGAAACCCTAACCTCCATCGCCACCACTGCACCCCCCATTGCCTCCTTCCGCAACTCCAATACTCTCGCCCTCTCGCCGGAGACTCAATCAGAGCCGTCGATTGAACTTCTCGATGGAGATCACTGTTTCGGATTGAAGTTCATTCACTTCCGAATTCGAGGCAGCTCGGAATCGAGCTCGGAGAAGAGGAACGAATAACAAGAACGGCGGCGGAAAAGCACCAAGTTTGTCCCTAAACGACGAGGCAATGCGGCCAAAAGTGGTGGTGGCAGCGGTGGTGATTTCCAAGATTCTCGGCGTCGTTTACTTCGAGGCACAGTGTTTGTATGGGAGATTAATTCGGGCAGTGCGCCACAAGGAAAGGGACCGAATATGCGGGGAAAATAGTGAGAGAGAGAGAGAGAGAGAGAGAGAGAGAGAGAGAATCTGAGTGAGTTAAGGTGTCGAAAGTGATTGATTGATCCGGTGGGACTCTGGAGTCGTAGACTGTGGCTTTGGCTGCTTTTTTTCTTTTTTCTTTTTTTTTTTTTGAATTTATAATCATATTTTGGTGTTTCTATTTTGTAGCTGTGAAGTCAACTACTGACTATTGTGGTCAACAGCCATTCAGAAATTGCCACGACTTAATGGGACAGAGGGGAACACTACTTTTTTTGTTCTTTTTACCTTTTTTATTACCTTGTGTTTGGACGCTTGGATGGGAAAATTTATGGATTTAATTTTTTAGAATTTGTAAATTTTTTTTATTTGCTTAATTTAAAAGTACAATGAGATTTAAATAAGAATTTGATAAGAACGTAGAGTTGCTAATATATAAATGAGACAATAGTTATTAGTTAGCAAATGTGCTAGTGGTGGTGGCAATAGTGATGCTGGTGGGTAGTGGTGGTGACAACAATAGTAATAGTGGTGACGGTGATCGTAGAGGTGGTTGTGGCAATCATAGAGGTGGTGGCGGCCACTCTCGAACCAATTGACCACCAATTGATAGGGAAAATTGTCTCATTAAATATATTTATATTATGATTAAATAAGTAAATACATCTTAACCTCCAATAAATGGGAAGCAAATCCCCTCAAGGGATCTAATGGCATAAAAGCATATATAGATTGTTGGTGTTAAAACTCAGTTAGAGCCCGACTAGGCTCAACACATGATATGCTCCGAGTGTTGTTTTCGGTCTTAGTGCCACGAAATGGCTTGGGCAAAAGAATAGACAATTTTTTTCTCCAACAACCCACTTAACATGGATTTCCCTACATGGCTACATATTCAAGTTTCCAAACAAAAGTTGTCCATGTTTGCAAAATCTCCAATAGCACTAAATGATAATGAAAATGAGTGGTTAAGATTGAAAGTAAAAAATTAAATTTTCTTTCCTCTATTAGTTTATTTTGGCTGTTAGTAGAGAAAATAGAAGAATCTCTCATAAATGAACTCTAGAGATCAAGTTTTTTTCTTTCGGCTGTTAGTAACTCATCTATGTCATGACATGTAACGTGAAACCCACATATATTAACGTTTGACAATCCATCCACCATCGTTCCTACGCGATACTTCCACTAAAAAAGGAAAAAAAACTGATGAAATGCTCATGAAGTGATCAAGTCATTATATTTTGTTCTTGTTCTCTCTTATTGAAGTTGGATTGGTCCTCCATATCCATACTGCTTCTGCCCTTCAACATGTGAGGTCTAAGCTTGTTCACATCTGATAATTGCATTGGTTTAACAAAAAACTCTTCTGCTCCTTCCTCCAAGCATCTGATCAATAATAACCCATCAACCCACAAGTCAGATCATGATCATATATATAAATTTATAATTATATACAGATATGTGTGTGTGTGTGTGTGTGTAATGAATTAAGTGTATACTAAAATATTCTCCTAATTACCTGTTGATCCTTGATGGCTCATTCTCTGAGGACATAATAACAACTGGTATGTCTTTAAACACATTAGATTCCTGCAAATCAAATAAATTTTTATTAGTTTTCTGAGGAAAAACTATCACCTTCGATGGATCTGCTAATTGCCTTAGGATTTGGAACAATCAAGAATTATTTGGAATTGAATTTACAAGCCTTGAAGATCAATATTTCTCTACACTATATGATGCACCAAATTTAATCATTCAATCATAGAAAATTAAAGATTCTCCAAAAGTGGGATCTAAATTAGGGTTTTGAATTTGCATGCAGAACGAGAGGATTCTCCCAAAAAGGGGGAGCATAGCAAAATTTTCATCTAAAATATTTGGATTTTGATTTTAATTTAAATCATAATGATTTGCTGAAGATTTCGGTCCTGTGTTTTACCTTAATCTTTCTGAGGAGATCATAGCCAGTCATTCCTGGCATGCAGTAATCTGTAATGATCAAATTTACATCAACATCTTAGTGATGATTATCTGGAGAAAAAGAGGGAATATCTGCAGCACTTTGATCACCTTGTTCATGCAAACGTAAAAATTCCAAAGCCTTGCTTCCAGAGTCAACAGCAGTAACTGCAAAACAATGCAACAAGAGATAAGCCCTAAAGATTTAGCAATCAATTAAACAAAAGTAAATAAAAATAATCAATATTTTCCATAAAATAAATCAAAATCTTATTTGTTTTTAGGTAAAACGATAGTGGTTTAATAAGAATTTAAAGAAAAGTACAAACTTTCTTAAAAATAAGGTACAAACTTAAAAAATGGTGCCCTGGTTAAAATCCAAAAGGTTCTCAAACTAAAAAGACTCGAAAGCGAAAAACAAAGCCAGTTTGGCCAATCTAATAACATATCATACTGACGTATCGATAAGCATGACGAGCATGCAAAGCAGCAAAGGAACGCATCCAAACTTTGATATCATCGTGCTTATTGATCAAATTAATTATATGTTTACCTTGGTAAGAAGAAGTCTTGAGAAGTCTCTCAATCAACTTTCTGTCAATAATGCCAATCATCAACAGCAAGAACATGAAACTGATGAGCCTCTGCAGCTGCCAAACCCATAATTCCAATCTTGTAATCTCAAAAGCAACATAGAAGGAAGAAGAACGAGATGAACGTTATGGCGATGGTGAAGAGAGAGAAAGCGTGGGTGGGATTTAAATGGGGAAGCCATCGGAGTAAGAGAGATAGAGAAAATCCACTTGGAAATCTGATAGTTTGGAAAGAAAGATGCGACAGATTTCGTTCAAAATCTGGAGGATCTTAGGCCATCTCCAACCGAGGCTAACCAGATGGCTCATTTTAACCCTCTAGCCCTCCAAGAAATTAATATTTTAATGAACAGTACATGATCATATTTGCTTCCATCTCCAACCTAGGGCCAAAGGGTCATAGGGCTCGTTTTAGCCATGTTACAAAAAACTGTCTCCAACCCGAGGGCCAAAGGGTCATACGGCCAAACATAATTTATTATTTAAATTTAAAAACAACAACAACTTAAATTTAAAAACTACAACTTATTTTTAAAAACTACAACTTAAATTTAAAAACGACAAATTAAATTTAAAAACTATAAATTAAATTTGAAAACAACATTAACTTAAATTTAAAAACTATAACAACTTAAATTTAATATTCATAATCAACATCATCTTCATCATCCGTCATTGTAGGAGTATAGTCAGAGGTAAACAACTGTCGTCGGGTCATAATTTCTTTTTTTTTCCTATCAAAATAGGTCTTACTCATTGGAGTGTAATTCGAAGTGTTCCTTTTCATATTCTTGTCATCCATCTCTTCTTGTATTTGTTTGGCCCGTAATTCATGCCTACGGTTCATTTCTTCCACCTCAAAGGCAGTTTGCTCTGCTATTAAGCGCAATGAGGCCACCACTTCGAGTTGAGCGGCGTAATCATCATTTGCCTTACCCTTTTCCATCAACCTTCGTGCCTTGTTTCATCCCATAGCCCTAGGTATCACCCAAAGACGAATTTTCTACCCTTATTTGTTGAATGGTAGGAGATCCATCTTCATCCATATCTGCAGCTGAGGATGCAGTTCCAAACACCGGCATAGGACCTACTCTATGTTGAGGTGGATCTTCAAATAACACCCACCCTTTACAAATTTCCTAACAAATGTGAAACTGAAACGGTTTCGAGCTGCCCTCCATATACAATTCCTTCGCTTGGCGTACCTAGAAAATATAATTACAAAAACTAAAGGAAATTAAATGTAATATAATTAAATGTATTTACATAAATTAAAGGAAAGTAATTCATGAAATTAAATGTAATATAATTAAATATTTAAAATAAATTATGAAAACACTTACTTCGTCGTAGTAGTTAATGCCGCTTTCATGTCTACTTGCAGTTGTTAACAGTGCTTGAAGCCATTTGTTCAAACTTGGGTGAAGATGTTTCTTCCATCTTGAAGAACAACTCTCGTGGTTTCGGACATTCAGTGGAGCGGTGCCTTCGTAGAACTCTAAGTATTTTTTGGACACACGAGTCCAAACACCTTCACTTGTTTGAGAACTCCCCCTCACACTATCTTCTGACACCCATCTATAAGCCCTGCAAAGAGCTGCATCTTCTTTTCGGATCCAAGCCCTACCTTTTATTGCAGACGAGGCCATTTGAAAATTATTTAAATAATTGAAGGAAATATTTTTGAAAGAGGTAAGAAAATATGAGAATTGAAATGGTGAAAATTTTGTGAGGAATGGTGAATGAATGGTTTAGGTATTTATAGAAAAAAATTTAGAATTTTTAAGAATTTAAAGAAAAAAAAATTGGCCCAAAAAACCGGAATTTTTTTTTTTTGAATCCAACGGTAGCTGGCGCCAGCTAGCCGTTGGATTCAAATTTTTGTTTTTAAATTTTTATCAGATAGAAACGACACTATTAGAAGCATTGTTGTCGGTTATAACCGACACCAATAAAAAAAATTCCAACCAGCCCAGGGCTGGCTGGCTGGCTGCATGTGGCCAGCCTTTTGGCCTTTTCAGATTCAGTGGGGCACACGAGCTCTCTGGCCTGACCCTCGGTTGCAGACAATTTTCAGGCTATTTTCGGTCCTCTGGCTCTCTAGACCATTCGGTTGGAGATGACCTTATAGGTTGCTTTTTGAATTAGTGAACAAGCAAAGAAGGTGTTGTTTTTGTTTTCTTTTTGAATATTTGAACTCATTCAGCACTTAGTATTACGATCTAATGGTATTCATCTTCACTTGTAAGTAAGAGGTTAAGTACGATTCTCGCCAAAAACGAATTTGAACCATATTATTATTAGCTCATTGTAAAGTTTAGCCAATTCCTCCACCCATGTAATATGTAGATAATATCGTTTATTCAAAAAAGAAAAAAAAATGAAATCGTTCATTTTATACTCATTTGACCTTTGAGAAAATTGACCATTTCGGTCCAGTCTACGGTTGTGTTATATACCAAAGTTGCTTCGATTTTTCAAATATAGACATTTTCTCTATGTATTTTCTCTATGTACAATTACTGTCATGGTGCTTTTGTGTGTTTATTGTATTACTATTCCTCGAAATACCGAATAGAATTTTTAACAATTGCAAATAAACATGTTAATAATAGACAAAAATGAAGGGAGAAAATCAATCTTTTTTCAATTTACATAGCGAAAGTAAGCTAAAAATAATTTAGAAAATTATGAAGCTGCACATGTATTTTTATTCACAATTTATGAGAATGTCCTTGTTAAGTTGATGAGACCCACATCCGTTCTAAGCATAATTCAACCACCAAGAAGACTTAAGTTGCTTACTACAATTTTTCCAAGCTCAGTTGTCCATGATAAAAAGATAAGGCAAGAGAACTAACGGTAGAATTAATAACTAATTTCAACATTTAAGCTTTCCTCATTGAAGACATACTGCTTTATTTGAGGAAGCAAAATCACATCAACCGAGGATTAGCTTTTCTTGCACAAATGCTTCCCATCCATGCTTGATTTACTCTCTGGTCTCAGTGGAAAGGGATGGTGGCCCTCGACAACGTTGGGGAATTGTCGAAGGCTCTTGGGCTAGGTTCACCGGAATGAATGGAAGAGGTGTAGAGATAAAAATAAAGAAAACGCTTTTTCTTTCCATGGGTTTTAGTTTAATGCTAATTTTTCTTGGCTTTTTTTATTAGCACCCCACATATTGTTGAATGCACCCCACAAAAAATTCAATATTAAATTACTTATTTATTCTACTATGCAATGACAATTTCGACCTTATTAAGTTTTAAAAAAAAATTCCAAATACACCCCACATCACTTCTAACGTATTATTTATCTTCTTCAATTATCAAAACCCTCCCACCCTCCATTATTGAACAAAATCCTAACTAATGAAACTACAAACACATTGATTGAGAAAACCCTAACAAAATGTCTATGAATATGCCAATGCTATTGATCACTGTGACTGCAAGAAATTATTTTATCTCCAACCACACATTTTATTACATCCCGGCATTTACTATGTCGAAAAACTTCAGAACTTATGCCTTTGAACCAGCTCTGTGAATTGCAATGCCAACAGCTTGAAACTTTCGATAATTCTTTTTTATTTTTTATTTCTTTTGTTATAGAAAAGTTACATAAGATCTTGAGTTTGGATAATTCTTGAGTTTGGAAGTGATATAAGATTTTCCAATCTGCACAAAGATAAAAAAAATTAAGATAAGTGTTAGCATTCAAATCGGTTAATGATAATATGCTCTCAAGCTGGAAACAAAAAACAAGTCAATTATAGAAGTAATTAGCCTGTGAACAGCAGGGTATCTAGATTCAATCCATCAAAATTAAAAATGAGTATTATAAAATTTGAAGAAATTGGGGTGTATATAGAAATATAATGTGTGTTTTGAGAATGTGGGGTGTGAGGGTATTATGGAGAGGTATGTGAGGTGTATAAAGATAATTTTTAATTGAAAAGTAAATGTGGGGTGTATTAAGTATGTGGGGTTTATTCAACAATTTGTGGGGTGTTAATATAATAAGCCTTTTTCTTTGCTACTAATTGAGGGCAAATTTGGGAGTTTGGTGAAAAAAAATTATAAGTTGGCAAAACTGACAAAGAAAAACAATAGAATTATCCCTAAGTTTGTCTAACATAATTTATTTTGGTCTTTCTATGAAAAATTTGTCAATAACTTCATTAAATTGTTACTTGAACGACCACGTAACCACATTTTAAAGGGTATTTTTATCAAACCAACCTCCTCTATTTGACGAGGATATTGATAGATTTTTCATTGAGGGACCAATTGATTCACGGTGGACAAACTCATGGACAACTGTTATCGGTTTTCATGGTTAGGGATCAAAGTTAGGAGTAATGGCAATCTCAAAGACTACCTTAAGATAAAATGCTTTTCCCAAATTAAAAGTATTTGAAATTGGACTAAGGCTATTCAAATAGATTCACACCATATCACCTTTTGCATGTGGTCAAATATCCTAGTAGATAAAGTATTAAGTTTATACCCATGTGTCCTCCGAGTTCAAAAGGAAATTGAATAAAGCAAAAACGGAACCTAACTACAAAGATGAAAATGCAAGAAAAAAGGTGAAAATTTGAATAAACTTGTGCATTTGGCCTTTTAATAATCACCTCCTATGTGAAATTAAGACTAAAATATGTATGCTTTTGTTATTTTTTAACTTATTACATATGGGGTTTAATCCCTTATTTGACCTGCACTAGGTAATCCGAAGTACCAAGATACTTGTGTCACACTCGTGAGGTACCAAACCAAAATTTTCTTTGGTTGGTGCCGGTGGATTTAATTTCATTCATCACCATCGCTTGGCCCTTCCGCCGTACTCCCGATTAGTGAATTGTATTTGGCTAGTGGTGGAATTTGATGTCTTTTTCCACCATTGCTTGGCCCTTCCTCACTAATTCCAATTAATGAATTGTATTTGGTTGGTGGAATTTGACGTCCTTTGCCACCATTGCTTGGCCCTTCCTCACTAATTCCAATTAGTAATGTGTATTTGGCTGGTGGTGGAATTTGATGTCCACCACCACCATTGCTTGGCCCTTCCTCACTAATTCTGATTAGTGATGTGTATTTGTCTGGTGGTGGAATTTGATGTCCCCCAGCATTGCTTGGCCCTTCCTCACTAATTCCGATTAATGAATTGGCTGGTGGTGGAATGTAATGTCCTTTGCCACCACTGCTTGGCCCTTCCTCACTAACTCCGATTGGTGATGTATATTTGGCTGGCGGTGGAATTTGATGTCCGCCACCATGGCTTGGCCCTTCCTCACTAATTCTGATTAATGAATTGTATTTGGCTGGTGGTGGAATTTGATGTCCATTCCCACCATTGCTTGGCCCTTCCTCACTAATTATGATAAGTGAGGGCATAATGAGAGGAAAAATCCAATCTGATTCCCCCAATAACTTAGAAATCAATTTCCACCAAATTTTAGAGAATCTAAATCCTCCAAATTTTGGAGTTGTATTCCGAAATTTGGGATTTTAGAAACCCTACCCCTATATAACATATGGGAAGAAATTTATAAACAAAGAAGGTCTAGCAAGGCTTGTCCCTCATCAATGTGGGACAAACTGTTCCTCACATTTCAACTCTCAACACGCCCCCGCACGTGTGACCAATTTTCAAGCCTGCACGTGGACATCAAGTGGGTGATGCGTGAGCACGTGTAGCCCATGGGCTTTCACACGAGGGACAACATGTTCTGATACCATGATGAAATTGGAGTTTCACCATAAAACTAATTGGCAATGTGAGAAGTAACTCAAGACCATATAAGCCACTAGTAAGGCTTGTCCCTCACATTTCAACTCTCAACATTATAAACTCCCCAAGTTTCCATTACCTTGGTTCCTTCGTTATTAACTAGGGCTTGATGTAAGTCAATGGGGAAGCTACTAAGGGACCAGTATGGCCCCTGGCCCACTGCCTTTTTTTTCTTTTCTTGCTACTATAACAGATGATGTTGTTGCATGTCAGTCTAGTATCCTTAAAATTAAAGTGTTCTCAATTCGAATTTTTTTCCGTTCCAGGCAAGCCACATTTTTCTCTCTATCCCTCTTATTGCGGCATAGTAGTATTCACTTCCCCTCCTTATTCTTGTTTTCTTTGGCTATAACTTTAATTTTTTTTTTTTTTTGAACAAACGACATCTATACTAAGAGGTTGGGGGAGTGGGCTAGCCTCACAATAGGCTAGCAATAATGTGATTCAAATTCGTCTTTGGCAAGAATCGAACATAAGACCTCTCACTTACAAGTGAAGAGTAATACCACTAGACTTTAGTACTAAGTAGCAACTTTTTATATACATTTCTTGCTTATTCTTTACCTCATATTCTGGTCTTTGGGTTTGTGCAATGTTTAGTTCTCTCTATTGAATTTAGGGTCTTTCAATTTTTATGCAAATTACTTTAATCTCTCATGTTCTGAGTTTCAAACTACTAATGTATGTTAGAGGCCCTCCCATGCATGAAATCCTAGCTCTACCACTGATGTTAGTCTTCAATAGGCACTTTTAATACAGTATAATATGAGATTATAGTTTTTATTAACAAACTTCTTTTTACTTTTCACACACACATCTGTCAATTTCTGGCCATCGAATCAAATTAATTGAAGAGGATCAAATAACATAAATTAAGAGGAAGTGGGTGGGAGGTAAAAAGAGGTGCATGGATATCAACACCCTTAACAAATCATTAGTGATAGCTTTGGTGGATATTGAGATTATGAAATTTTAGCCAATGAAACAAACTGATCAAAACCAAAAGTGGCTGATGAAAATTTGACTACAGAACAGATGAAAAGGGAATTTTTGATCAATGAATTTCATACATGCAGATGCAGACCTTTATACTAATTCTACTAGAGCCTGCTTTCTGAAATTCTATTGCTAGATCCCGATGTCCGAAATCATAAGGGAAGAGATGTAATTTTAAGCTGCGAGGCAGTTCTACGACATTACAACTCAAAACATGTATTCTATACCACTAGTTTCTGATATATGCAAGATAGGCCAAGCTACAAGCTTCGGTTCTTGATCATCCAGATTGAGACGGCTCTGTCTGCTTCTCGGTTCCTTCTGTTTCAAACTCTTTGTATATGAAACGTTTAGCAATCCATACATAAATGAAAAAATTAACAGTGCTTAGTGCAGCAATTACCCAATAGAAGCAATCGAGGTGGGCACGATTGATATTGTCACTAAGCCATGTTTCGCCATGCTTTGAGCTAATTACTTGCACCACAGTTATTATACTAATGCTTACGAAGTTTCCAGCTCCTATAACGGTGAGGTATGCTGCTGCTCCCATGCTTCTCATTTCCTCTGGCATTTGATCGTAAAAGAATTCTTGGATTCCAACCAATGCAAATGCATCAGATAAACCGCATACCATGTACTGTGGAATTATCCACCACACTCTCATTGGCACTATTGTTTTCGGGTTGTCCAAGAGGTTTTGTTCTCTTGCAATGCTAACCCTTTTTGCTTCTACCAAACCTGACACAACCATGGTGATTATGGACAGAAATAGGCCAATGCCGATTCTTTCTAAGATGGTGATGCCAGAGGACTGTCCCGTGAATTTTCTGGCAGTTGGGACAAAAACACGATCATAGATTGGAATGACAACTATAACTGTCAGGCTAACGAAGATTTGAAGTGATGCTTCGGGATGCATAAAGTTTGAACCAATTGACCGGACCATTGTGCTTCCTTGCTTGGTGAAGGTGGTCTGGAAAAAGGACTGGACTACAGCAAACATTAAGCAACACATCCATATGGGAATCAGGCGTAGGATGAGCTTTACTTGTTCTACTTGATTTTGTGAGCATAATCTCCATGGATTTCTGGTCATGCATGAAGCATCATGGTCGTCAACGATCATTGCCTTGTCCAAGCATCTAAATTTTTCAACGAGTAAGAAAAAGGAAAGCCATAAAAATCTTAGTAGAACTACCAAGAGAAAAAGAACAATGGTACCTGAATTTCACTATACGCAATACAAATTTAAATAGGGGTGTGATATCCACACACCCCTTTTTACTTCTCACACATCTTTTCAATTTTTGGCCATCGGATCGGATGAAATAAAGAAGATTAAATGATAGAAATTAACAAGGGGTGTATGAATAGCACCCCTTATAAAATTATACCTAATGGAAAATATGTCTTTGGATTATGGTGGCATGTTAGATATACCTGAACTGACTGGTATGCGCCAAAGTCCTAGTCTCATGTTGACTCTTGTCATCACTGTGCACAACAACACCAGTGGGTGTTCCATTGACGCGCCACTTCCTCGCTGCCGCCACAAACACCTGAGCCACCGAGGTGAAAGGGCTGCCTAAGGGTCCCTGCCTTCTGTACTTCTTGTAACCGAACAGGAACAGAACCAATGCGACCGCCATTGCCCCTGTCAATATTCCACACCCTGCCGCCCACCCAACATAATCCTACACCACGGGTAGGCATAGTGACAAATTCAATACGTAAATGACCACAAACTCAATCGGATGCCAAAGTTTTTGAATTTTTACATTATCTTAGGAACTATTTTGACACAATTGAACTACCACAACTTTTGGGTCACCATAATTTTTCTTAATATTAATCACCAAAAATGTTCCTCTGGTTTCTTATTAGTTGTAAATAAATGAGGTCCAGAGCCGACTCACATAACAGAAAACAAAAAAAAACAAAAAAAAGATCACAGCTAGGATTCAAAATTTTGGGATTTGCTATCTTTATGTACCATTACTCTAAACTAAGAAAGAAATTAAGAGACATTAACTGAAAAAAAACTAAAGCAGATTTAACTAATTTCCCTGGGCAGTGCACACAGAAGAGACGAGAAAGTTCGAGGTTTTGCTGCTGCTGAAATGTTCATTTTTATTGTTTAAAAAAACAAAGATGAAATAACATTACAAAGAGCATCCTCTACAGTTCATATTACGATTTAGTTAAATAATAACCTAGGAACTGTTATGGAAAAACAATACATAACCAATTACAAGATTGACAGTAAGTATGTGCTAACCTAGGAACTGTTATGGAAAAACAATATCATGTGATTAATCGCGTAGTTGGAAAGGTTTCTCTCAGCAGTGGATTCTCAAACTTAGCGTTTCCCTTCGATGAAAGTGGGTAAATTTTATGTAGTAGATTCTCAGTAGTGGATTCTCAAACTTCACGCAAGCTTCAATTTGCTAAAGCAGTTTCTGAGATTCTATTTTCTTTTTTAATGAAGGTTTTTTATTCTGCAAGAATGGAATATGAGATTCTGTTTTCTACTTAACGAATCACCAGAGATCATTGCGTTAGATCCATTCAAGTTTCAAGATGTGTAGAACAGCTGACTAGGTCTGCGCCGTTGCTCTACTCAAAGCACTATATTTACATTCTTCTAAATTAACGATGAACAGTTTTCCTGTGAAGACAAAATATGTGTGATAGAATTATGCTATCAGGGAAACTAAATACTCGGCCAGTTGACCGGTTAGAGAGACAACGAGAAGTAGAATAAAACCAGTATGCAATTGATCCCGTATACTATTTTCATTTTCGTTACATTTACAACAATCATAGTCTATATTTTGCAGCTGTAAACTAAAATCTAACTTTTCAGTTAAATCAGAATGTATCTGCAAATTAAGAGTCCTATCAACAAAATTAAGTTTCTCACACCTGTAATTTTCGTCCACCTTTCTGAGTCTGAGCTTCAGACTCCAGCTGATGAACCAATTGGTCTCTTCTTACAGAACTTACAGTTAGAATTTTGGTAGTACATGAAAGGCAGAGAGACGCTGCAACTCGGTAGCATGTCCTTGCAATAGGATTCAATGGGACCTTGAAAATAGCAAGCCAGCGGCCCATACCTAAATTAACGTTAACTAAAAGATGACATTTAACATAACTGAGAATGGAAGGTGCAACAATTTAGGACTAAACTAACAAGAAAAGCGAAATGACTTTCACTACATAAAGACAATTAAAACTGCACCAGAGAAACCAGTGAAGTGTATATCTCTATCCTTCAATCGTAACTAGATAACGATAAATCTGGTTTTCAATAGGGTGATTTTGAAAATAGAGTAAAATAACACATAAATTTGAGCAGAGAACAATATGACAACAGAAATTGTTATTAACCTTGCTGCAAGATGATGTGCATGAGTAGGTCACATTGGCGGTAAAAATGAAAATCTATCTTCTTTATTGAACTCGAATGATTGAATCAATTACAACAACATAATGTTCTTTGCTCTTTGCCTATAAACAAGCCTAAATCATCTCTGGATGCTCCGAGATTGAAATCATCATTTCAAATATATGTAGTTGCTGTCAATTAGTTCATCTACTTCCCGCAACCACTATGCTAAACTCTCCCGCAATCATTTTCTTTAACAACATTCCGATTTGCATTAGCATGCACTATAGAACCCAACTGTGACCTATCCTTGCCTCCTCTAGATCCGTCAGGTGCATTCGTATCTAGTTGATGTAGATTAGTTGATCTACTTCTTGCAACCACTATGGTATGTCCTCCGAAGCCGTTTCCCTTGACCACCTTCCTATCTGCATTTATCATGGACTATAAGATCCAACTCTGACCTATCCGTGTTCCCTGTTGATCCCTCAGGTGCATTCAAGTACACAGCACCTTTATACATCCATCCCTTGGTCTCATGACTATAGAAATCGTCAAAACATTCGCCACATAACAAGCACCAAATCTGATCTTCATCGGCAGGAACAGCGATTTCTTCATCAGTAGTCTTCTTTTCCACAGTGGTCTCAGGCTCAGCACAAGTAGTTTCAAACCCTAACCCTTTGAGGCTACCATCACGATTGCGTTTTCTTCGGCATTCATCTGCAGGTGATGCACAAGTAGTGGAAAACCCTAACCCTAGCCCTAACTCTTTGAGGCTACCATCACGATTGCGTTTTCTTCGGCATTCATAACTGGGTTCCTCATATCTCCCACCGATTGATCCTCCACCAAGTCTATAATCAAACACAGAATCAGATGGAGATGGAGATGCCCTCACAGTTACAGATAACATATTCGAAATCGAAATCGAAATCTTACAGTTGAGAAAGCAATACGTATTAGAGAGTGATTATTCTAAATCAACGAGTGAAATCAAATCAAACCCTACAATCGATAATCAAATACCAATTCTACAAGAAGGAAATTGGATATTCTAATTAACAAGTAATATAACAGGAAACCCTAAATCAACGAGTAACATCAAAAGAAACCCTAAAAGCAAGCCCAAAATTACATAACGAAATTCAAAATTCAGAACATATCTTGGTCTGTGGTTGGATCGATCTCGATGAAATCTCTCGGCACAAAATGGGCGGCGACGGCGGAGGCAGAGGAATCGAGAACCAGGGCCACTGGCGACGTTGTTTATAGCGAGCGAGGAAAGGCAACGAAGGAAATCAATAATCACAGAGACAGAGACAGAGAGAGAGAGAGAGAGATGAAGTACGCGCTTTTTTCTGCTGCCTTCGCTTGGTATATAGCCTTGCAACGGTAACTTGAAAGAAAAAATTTGAATTTTTTCTTTTTAAGAATTCGAAAGGGTCTTTGTAATTTTTATGGGTAACACTCTACCCTTTCAAGTTTGATGCAATTGCAACTTTATATATCTTTAATAATTTCAATTGTATACATAAATTTGTATTTTATTGCAATTTCATACACTTATTAATCAATTCGTCAAATTTCATACATTCATTAATTTTTGACAAATATTATTTGAACCCAACATATGTCTTTTTACGGACAATATCTTTTTTCTTCCCAAACTAATATTTTTCTCAACAACAAACTTTTATATCTACAAATACCTACACAATCATAGTTAATTACAATTTCACTTGATCCCTTAAGAGGGTACATAGGCAATCTAGGATTCAACCCAGGTACAATGGAAAAATCAAACAAAGGCACGTAAATAAACACGGAATGTGACAGAACGAGACGGAATGGAATGAGATGGAATGGAGATTTCATACTATGTTTGGTATGCACAGACCGAAATGGGAGAGTTGTTATGTTCCGCGTTGGTACGTGTAAGGCGGAATGGAACGGAAGATTAAATGACAAACGTACATATGATTGTCTGTCAACCCCATCGACTCAACCCCATTTCTTTCGAAGCGATGGCAGATCCGTCATCGTCGCCGGAGCACGATGGTAGATCCGTCGTTGTCGCCGGAGCTCTGTATCTCACCACCTCGCGCGCCACCGTGTGCTTGTACTTCATTTACGATAGCATCATCTCTGCCAAGATCGGAGAGTCCGACTCCAGGGACCAAATCCTTGCTACTTCCTCACGGACCTTCCCCAGGACATCCGAACGCAAGTCAAGCAGCGTCCCGAGGACCAAATCCTTGTTGTCTTAAGTAATCGTGTTGCGTCGACCTACTCTCGATTTCAATTTTCACTCAGTTGCATCTTCTCTGTCAAAACTCTCTCTCTTTCTCTCGGTCGTTCTGCCACCGACACTCGACTCACCACCTCTCTCCTTTCCTTTCAGCCATATGGTAATGCTGTGTGCAGGTTCTGTCATACCTTCCAAATTGTTCTACCAATTTAAAAAGCAAGTCATATTCTATTCCCTGAAGAGTTGGAATTTGGGGTGCAACTGCTGCAAACTAGGGATTTGGAGGAAGCTCAAGGACTAAGGGTATCTTGTTTTTGAATTAGGACTCGAATTAGGACTCGAATTAGGGATTTGGGGATCCTGCAAAACCGAAAAATTTTCAGGGATACCGAAATTTTGATTCGATTTCGGTTTTTAGAAACTCGTCCCAAAAGAGGTCGGTTTGGAATTCGGTTTGTGTTTTTCAGTTTAGAATCTCATCCCGAGTCACCCCTATTTATACCTTCTTATTGACTCTAACTTTGTTTTTGAGTTATGTTATGAAATAATGTGTGAAAATGCTAAATACTTTAGGTTTAGGGAGAAAAATATGGTCTTTGGTGAAAATTTTGATATTTTGATATTTAATAATCTAGCTCATAATTTATCACTTTTTTAATTATTTAAACTTATCTTGTCCTTCGCACGCAATTGAATGAGCTTGTACAACGATATGCGCTCCTTCTTCCTATTTAGAAAGGATCAAAGAGCTTAGTGTAAAACGTTACGGTAGCTTGCTTACCTAGTGCTTGCGCTAAGGTTCTGAAAGAAAAACTAAGCATGAGAAAAAGATAGGTCATAAGCTTGTGTTCTCGACCGTCCAGATTAAGTTCGTTCTTTCTCCTCGTTGGTTGCTTCTGCTGCAAACTTTTTGTATACAAAACGTTTAGCAATCCACAGATAAACGCACAAGTTCAAAGTGCTCAAAGCTGCAATTACCCAATAAAAGTAATCGAGGTGGGCACGATTGATGTTGTCACTAAGCTATTTTTCACCATGCTTTGAGCTAATCGCTTGCACCATGGTTGTTATACCGCTGCTTATGAAGCTTCCGACACCATTAACGTTAAGGTATGCTGCTGCTCCCATGCTTCTCAATTCCTCCGGCATTTGATCGTAAAAGAATTCTTGGATTCCGACCAATGAAAATAAATCAGATAAACCGCATACCATGTACTGTGGAATTAACCACCACACTCTCATTGGCACTACTGCTTTCGGGTTGTCCAAGAGGTTGTGATCTTTTACAACGCTAACTCTTTTCGCCTCTACCAAACCTGACACGACCATGGTGATTATGGATAGAAATAGGCCAATGCCAATTCGTTGTAGGATGGTAATGCCAGAGGAATGTCCCCTGATTTTTCGGGCCGTTGGGACAAAAAGACGGTCATATATTGGAATCACAACTATAACCGTGAGAAAAACAAAGATTTGAAGTGATGCTTGCGGAAGCTTGAAGTTTGAACCAATTGAGCGGACCATTGTGCTTCCTTGCTTGGTGAAGAAGGTCTGAACAAAGGATTGGACTAAACCAAACATCAAACAACATGTCCATACCAGAATGAGGGGTAGGATGAGCTTTACTTGTTCAACTTGAGTTTGAGAGCATAATCTCCATGGATTTCTGGTCGTGCTTGAAGCATCGAGGTCGTCAATAATCATTGCCTTGTCCAAGCATCTAAAGTTTTCAACTAGTTAGACAAACCATGTAGGTCATGTATGCTTAAATGCTACAAAGCAATATATATGCAACTATAAATTCTATTATTCTACCTGAATTGGCTGGTATGTGCTAAAGTCCTGCTAGTATCATGACTCTTGTCATCTCTGTACACACCAAAACCAGTTGATGTTCCATCGAGGTGCCGCTTCCTTGCTGCCACCACAAACACCTGAGCCATCATGGTGAAGGGGCTGCCTAAGGGTCCCGGCCTTCTGAACTTCTTGTAACCGAACAAGAACAGAGCCAAGGCCACTACCATTGCCCCTGTCAGTATTCCAAACCCTGACGCCCACCCGACATTATCCTACACCAAGGGAAAGCATAGTGACAAATTTTCGGCCTCAGTATTACTACTATGAACTTATTGAACTAAATAATCCAGGATTACCAAAAAAATTGATCACTAAACAAGTTACATCCTCGGTTTCTTATTAGTTAATAAGGTTCGGAGCACACTTGCGTGGTGTATGTAAAATATGATCAGAGTTAGAGTCTGTTGACCTGCACATATATGACTACTAAAATGGCAGCAGAGGCACTAAATATGATCCCCCAGTACCACCAGTTGAAGAACGAGCTCTTCGCCTTCTTCTCCTCCGGCGAGTCCTCACGAAACTGGTCAGCTGCAAAAGTTTGTGCACACGGTCTGTGGCCAGCTAGCCCAATTGACGATATGTAAAGTGCTACAAAGAACATTGCTTTCTGATAATGGAGAGGAATTACTGAAACTGTAATGGTTAACAACACCATTGCCTTGCATTACAAGAAAAGATACAACAATCATGGGTGTGAAATTAAAAGGGTAACAAAATTAATGAAAGTTTTGAATTTAATTCTACGTACGAAGCAGTAAATGATCGAAGAGACGAGGATGGTTTTGAATCGACCAAGATAGGCATCGGCTATGAAGGCTCCGATTACTGTGAGGAGATAGGAGACTCCAACCCAAGTGTTGACATTCTTTGTAGCCATGGGGATTGGCTCATGGAGTTCATTTGTCAGGTATGTGATGAGGTTACCAGACATGCCAAAGTAAACAAATCTCTCTGCCACCTCAACAACTGCAACCACAAAATAAGAAATAAGAGAAGCAAAAATAAAACTTATGCCGCTTGGTACTACAGTCTAACGGTGCTTCTCTCCACTTGATAGTGCTTGTAGGCGGGAAGTCTAAAGTTGGACTCTCGTGAATGACGAGTTCTATACAAAATTATTATGATTAGCCCATAGTGCGACATATCACAAATCTCACACCTCTCGTTTACGTAAATATATCGTTGTCTTAAACAGAAAAACAAATAAACAGCTTCTAAGAAGGTTTTGCAGCTTACAGATGATGAAAATGGCAGGCACTCCAGCCACCTCTTGAAGTGGAAGGTTCTTTATGGCCAGAGGTAGCCATAGGAAATTTGTGAAGAATTAATTTGGACATTTTCTAAGTGATCTCACTTTTTGGCTTAACTTGGATAAATAAGCAACATATATATAACAGTTGGTGGGGAAACTTGGGCCTTAAATTCTAGGGAGTTTTAACGAAAAGTCCACGGTATTGTTCACTTAACGAAAAACCACATTTTTACACTAAAAGGTCAAACCTGGTACTATTCACTTTACCTTTTATTTTGTTCTTATCATTAAAACTTAAAGTTTTCAAGCCCTTTTCATTAGTTTTCCTAATTTATGGGTATAATTCAAAAATTGCATGGTAATGTCAAGTAGGTAACCAGAACAGATGCAGTTCATGGAATCATGGAATTAAGAAAAGGAAAGAGATAAAGAGAGGTGGAGAAGAAGACAAGCTGGCATGTTACATGGACTGCACACACACACAAGAGACGTCAAAGTTTGAGGTTTTGCAATCTATTCCAAACCTTTTTTTTTTCTTTTTCTTGTAGAGATGGAATAGGGGGTGGGGCATCAAACCGACTGAATCGACCAAACCGATCAATTCGAATTGTATTGGTTGGTTTGGTTGATTTTTACTGAGAAAAACAGTCAAATAATGTAAAACCGAACCGAACCAATTCACTTTAATTTGGTTCGGTTTTGATGCTTTTTGAAACCGAACTGATCATTATATTTCATTTATTAATTAATCTATTTTACTTATGTCGACATATTCTAGGTTATTTGGTGGTCTTACCACACACACACTTGTGTCTCAACATATTATATGTAGTAATGATTATTAACAATTAGGAGATTTATATGTATTCTATGTTAATATGAGGTTGTAACGGTAAATCGTTTGCTATTAAGAGATTTAATTTAATTAAAACTAAGTTGAGTGCTACTAGACCCACCACAGTGTCCTATTTTCCTACCCACATGATAATCTCACCCACCATAAAAAATTAAAAAAGTAAAATGTTATTTCCCCACCCACCATTATTCCCAAAATAACCATAATATATATTTTTTTAAATAACTCTAATATATCTTTAAATAAATAAATAAAAATAGAAAAAATGAAAGAAAATGCAAGACCTAAGACCTAGACATTCATCATCTCTTTCACACCTATTACCGCCCTGCAGAGACCTCGGACCCCCAAACCACTATTTTTCCTCCTTTTTTTGTCAAAACCGCAAATCTCACACCCAATTCTCTTTTTTCTCCATTGAAGTTTCTCGCCTTTGTCTAGCACACGCTCATTCCTTCCTCCAACTTTTCCGTCGATTCTAACCCAAATCTTTCACAACCTCTTTCCATCAAAGATATCACACTCCACCCACCATTATTTATTTATTATTTTAAATTATTTTTTGTTTTTTCAAAATTTTTGTAATGAATTAAATAGGGGTTTAAGAGTCTTTTTATTTTTAAAGAATAAATATGTTATTAACATTTTCATTAAATGGTGGGTGGGGAAATAAGACACTAGGGTGGGAATATCACCACTCAATAAGTTCTTTTTTACTTGATGAAATTTTTATGTTCCAAAAAAACATAATCTTTTGACATGATTGGAATGTGAAAGATGTGTGGATGTTTGAGGGATTAAAATTATGAACCGTTGCCACTTAGTATTACGATCTGGTGGTATTCCTCTTCACTTATAAGTGAGAGATCTTAGGTTCAAATCTTGTGGATGACGACTTTGATACCAAATTAGGTTGCCCATTGTGTGGCTTAACCAAAATCTTGACTTCCCTTAGTGTTAAATATATCGTTGTACTAAAAAAAAAATGAAATGTTGCACATTTTTATCAATATGTTCGATTAGGCTTAAACAACCGAATCAAACCGATTAATAATGGTTTGCTTTGGTCCGATTTCTATGTTGTATTGGTCAAACTCAAAATAAAATGAACCGTTAATTGCTAGTTGGTTCGGCTATACTGGTGTCAAACCATACCGCGGCCACCCCTATACAAAAATTTGACGTGCAATCCGAAAACAAAGAGTAATTTAGTAAATATGCTTTTGAAATGATTCAAATTTAAACTATGGAGCTTTAATGAAAATGACTTGTGCTAAGTTTATTTTAACCAAAAATTATTCTATAATTTTATTTAATGAAAAAGGTTTAAACTTTAATAAAAATACGGGTAAATTACATTTTACCCCCTGAGTTTTGGGGTCTATTTCAATTTCTTACAACATATTTAAAACATTTCAATTTCATACATTTACTTATCATTTTATTTTAATTTCATACATCCGTTAGAAAATTCGTTAAAAAAAAAAATAGGTACCTTTGTAGTTTGAAGCATTTGAACAGTTTCGGCGGGAGGAAGTATGCATGCGTTGGGCTTTGCTTTTTTCTTTTTTTTTTTTCCTTTACTCTCTTGATAATATCATTAAAACAAGGTTTAATATAGTTCTTCTTATTTATCTTGTTCCATTTGTTTGCCTAATGGAAGATTTTCTTTTAATATTGGGATAATGCTTTGTTGTTGTTGTATTAATTTGTTGCTAAGAAAATGACCAACAAGTAAAACACGCATAATCTTACCAAGCAAAATGTTTCAGCATGCACTAAGCAAAAAGTAGCATGTCAAGATATAATGGGAACTTTAACGAAAAACCACATTTTTACACTAAAAAGTCAATCCTGGTACTATTTACTTTACCCTTTATTTTGTCTTTATCGTTAAAAGTCAAAGTTTTCAAACCTTTTTAATTAGTTTTCCTTATAATTAATGTGTAAACTTGTTTTGATTAGCATATTCAGAGGTGCTCTACAAAGTATGAACTATAAAGGCTTGCTTGGTGAGCCCGTTACGACATGTTGTGGACATTTAAAACGGACTTGAGTCTTAATCGATGTTTGATATGCTTAAAAGAGGATCACAACGAAATTCTTTTTTGGATCCAAGTATAGAAAACCATCAGAATCACAATATCTCCGTCGGCATAGGTTACAAGTCACTCGCGCATTCTCCAGCTACAACCTCTAGTCGTCAACTTCAGCTTAACAACATAAAATAAATGGAAAATTTGATTCAAGTAAATAAATAATTTTAATACTTTAGCTTATGTTATTAGTCATTTCATTTCCTAGTATAGACATTGAAAAAGAAAATCATTGATTATATGCTATTGATTAAAAATGATTTTCTACACTATGAAAAATAGGAAATGTTTGGACAATGATTTAAAAAGAAAGACCCTTGGACCAATCCTTGGGTTAAACTAACCCAAACCATCTCTAACTAGGGGTGGGCAAATAGGTCCTGGACCCGTGAGTCGGGGCAGATCCTTGCTGACACGCCCCGATTCCGATATTCCCCGAATACCAGGATAGGCACGTGCTGGCCGACACCTAAAGGTGACGAAAGCCATTTATTGAGTGCAAATACTGAAAACAAGGAATAGATAAAACTTATAATTGTAAAAGAATAAGGAATATGCATTTAAGGAACGTGTTCAGAGCATACAACTAACTAAAACACTAAGGGCACGTTTGTTTGACAGGATTAAGAGGGCTTGGACTGGACTAGACTATAGTCCGACGTTTGGTGTGCATCCAGATTAGCTTTAATGAGCTTAACCCGGACTTGCTTGGACTAAGTACCTCCTTAGCCGTTCTTAACGAGCAACCCCAAAATTGGGTGGATTCGTAAGCCAGAGCAAACCGAGAGATTTTCTGCGTCTTCCCTTCGTCCTCATCTCTACGTTCCCTCAACGTCGTCTTTGCCGTGCTCCCTCATCTTCGTCCTCCTCACCCTCATCTCTACGTCTTCCGATCTCTGCATCTGCTCGCCCTCATCTGAGTTGTATGGTAAACTTCGATTCTTCTATTAATTTCATGTATTTGTGTTGCAGATGGTAATTTTACTGAGCTTTATTTGATTTTATTGTTTTGGGTTTGATAATTTTTGAATCATAGAGATCTGCACTTGAATAAATTAGGGTTTTGATATTTAGGTGAAATTGAAATTAGAATTTGGGCTTTTCATAAGATGAGATGGAACTTGGGAATTTAGGATGTCAAAGTTGTAAAACTTGGAAGTCCTACCCACATGTTGTTTTCGATTTTTAAAAATTGGGGTTTCAACAATGGGAGTACTCTGTGCGTGTGTGTGTCTGCATGTGTGTGTGTGTGTGTGTGTGTGTGTGTAATTTATGTGTATGTCATTACCAAAAATCCTCGTCTCCAAGCATACTCTCTCCAAGCACCTCTTTCACTGTATGTTTCTATCTGCCAAATTAGGATGAATTGATGAGTTAGTGCAGAAGAGTTTCCTCTTCTCGATTTAGTGTTAAAGTCATGTCATTCACTAGAAGGCCTTTCACTGCCAAATTAGGTTAATCGAACATAACTGGGCATAGTTGTTTTGGTATGCTTTAGCTCATATCGAAACATTTGCATTTCTTTAGCTTAACTTTTCTGGATGATGAGGTCAATTATTCTGTTTGCATATTCTAATGTCACTGAGCATGGATAACTTGATTGTGCATTTCTCTTTTCTCTTAAGTTTTTGTTTTCATTTTTTTAATTCTTGTTTCATTTTGTTTCTTTATAACTTTCTTGGTCCTGGGATATATGTTGATTGAGTACAACGAATGTCCAACGTTAGTTAGTTGTCCAGGTATTTGGCATATAGGTTGTGTTGTTCAAGAAATTTAACATTTAGCTATTGGCGGGTAAGATGGAGCTTTTGGGTCTTACTATCCTCTGTGTGTGTGTGTGTGTTTGTGTACTGTGTGTGTGTGTGTGTGTGTAATTTCTGTGTGTGTGTTTGTGTGTACTCATTAACGTGGGGTGTGTGTGTGTGTGTGTGTGTGTGTGTGTGTGTGTGTGTGTGTGTGTGTGTTTGTGTACTGTGTGTGTGTGTGTGTTTGTGTACTGTGTGTGTGTGTAATTTCTGTGTGTGCGTGTGTGTGTTTGTGTGTACTCATTAACGTGGGGGGGGCTGTGTGTGTGTGTGTGTTTGTGTACTGTGTGTGTGTGTAATTTCTGTGTGTGTGTTTGTGTGTACTCATTAACGTGTGGGGGGTGTGTGTGTGTGTAATTTCTGTGTGTGTGTGTTTGTGTACTGTGTGTGTGTACTCTGTGTGTGTGTGTGTAATTTCTCTGTGTGTGTGTGTGTTTGTGTGTACTCATTAACGTGGGGGGTGTGTGTGTGTGTGTGTGTGTGTTTGTGTACTCTGTGTGTGTGTGTAATTTCTCTGTGTGTGTGTGTGTGTGTGTGTTTGTGTACTATGTGTGTGTGTGTGTGTAATTTCTGTGTGTGTGTGTGTACTGTGTGTGTGTGTAATTTCTCTGTGTGTGTGTGTGTGTGTTTGTGTGTACTCATTAACGTGGGGGTGTGTGTGTGTGTGTGTGTGTGTGTACTCATTACTCTGTGTGTGTGTGTTCGTGTACTGTCTGTGTGTGTGTGTAATTTCTATGTGTGTGTGTGTGTGTGTTTGTGTGTACTCATTAACGTGGGGGGTGTGTGTGTGTGTGTGTGTTGTTGTGTACTGTGTGTGTGTGTGTGTGTGTGTAATTTCTGTGTGTGCGTGTGTGTGTTTGTGTGTACTCATTAACGTGGGGAGGGGGAGCGAGAGAGGGTGAGGCAGGGAAGGGGGTAGGGTTGGTCTAGAATTTTTGTTCCAACTGGAAGTCCTCCCTGCAACAATCTCTCTGCTTTTCTCCTCATGTTGCGGTTGAGTTTCATTCAAAAGATTAGTGTCCAGTTTGAACTATTTTTGTCCTTACTTAATTGCTCATCTTTTGATCTTGAACTAGAATGGATGTTTTTTTTGTGGTATGTGAGTTTAGTTGGTGTGTTTCTGTGTGTGTGTATCTTTAGTTGGTCTGTGAGTGTGAGTGTGTGTGTGTGTGTGTGTGTATTCTGCACTGTAAGTGTGTGTGTGTGCTCTGTAAGTGTGTGTGTCCGCGTGTGTGTGTATTTAGTTTATAATCATGATATTACAATGTGAATGTTTTGTATGCTGAACTGCAATATTCTGTGGTTGTTGGTTGCAGAGAAGAGAAGCATAAACGGAAGGATAAGGCTAAGGCTACTGCATTACAGGTGTCCTTTAATTTCCCTCTTGACATGCAATGCCTAGCAATTGTGACTTTACTGGTTATTTTTTTTTGTTGATCCAACATTAATTGTGACTTGGCTGGTTATTTTTTGGGTTGTTAATGCAGTTACTTGTTTCAGAATTCTTTGTATACCGTTTATTTTGATCTAGTTCATTTCGTATCATAATCACTTCATTTCCATCACCCTTAATAACAGTAAATATTACGTATATAATGTCCTTATTTAATTTTCCTTTTTTTTTTTTTTGAATAGATATGGATCGAATGAAGCTTTTATTGATCTTATTGTTAGAGATGTCTCATTTAGAGACAATTTGCATTTGTACGATTCTTGTGTTGATGATGGTAAGGGCCAAACAGAGACATGTTGAACGACCCACTTTGACTAACCGTTCACTTGTTAGACGAGAGATTAGTTTGTATTATCTGAATGGTATAATAGGGAATACTGATATTGAATGTGTCAACGAATTGAGAATGGATAGAAGGACTTTTGCCATATTATGTGACTTACTTCGTCAAGATGGGAGGGTAAAAACTGATGGTTTGGTGTCTGTAGAGGAGCAGGTGTGTATGACTTTACAAATACTAGCACATCATACTAAGAATCGTAGTGTTGGCGGTAGATTTTATAGGTCGGGAGAGACTATAAGTAGGTATTTCAATAGTGTATTGCAAGGAATTTTGCGATTACAAGGTATCCTACTAAAAGTCCCTCAGCATGTGCCTATTGATTCTACAAATCCTAGGTGGCGATGTTTTAAGGTATGATAATTTTTTTTCATTTTCCCTAAGCTTTAACTCTTCATTCCCTTTGTATAAATTAACAAAAGCTTATTTTTTTTATTTTTTTTTTTAGAATTGCTTGGGAGCAATAGATGGAACACACATTGATGTGCATGTACATGAAATTGACAAACCAAGATACCGAACAATAAAGGGTCGAGTCGCAACTAATGTGTTAGGTGTGTGTTCAGGAGATATGCAGTTCATATATGTGTTTCCGGGGTGGGAGGGTTCCGCATCAGACTCTAGAGTGCTACATGATGCAATTACTAGGCCTAATGGTTTTAAGGTACCAACGGGTAAGAGTATTAGTTAGTCTCAACTTTGTAAGTTAGGTCTAGTTTTGTTTGTCAACTACAAAACACTAATAACGTTTTTTTATTAGGTTATTATTACCTTGTAGATGGTGGTTATACAAATGGTGAAGGATTCCTTGCACCCTATAGAGGAATACCTTATAATTTATTTGAATGGGAGGGACGAACGCCTTCTAATAAGGAAGAGTATTTTAACATGAAGCATTCTAAGGCAAGGAATGTAATTGAACGTTGTTTTGGCTTGCTAAAAGGAAGGTGGTCGATACTAAGAAGTCCATCTTTCTATCCGATAAGGACACAAGGTCGAATAATTACCGCTTGTTGCCTACTACACAATCTTATTAGGCAAGAGATGTCTGTAGATCCACTGGAAAATTTGCCAATAATACAAGATGGACAAAATACAGAAGAAGGTGAATATGTTGGTAGTGTTGAAACATCTTACCAGTGGACTGCAAAGAGGAATGCCATGGCTCAGGAAATGTATGATGAGTGGAGAGCAATTAGGAACCAGCAACCGAACTAGCTATATGTGTTAATAATAACATTTTATTTTAGTATTCATTTTTATCATGCATTTGTTGGATATTAGCATAATTATTAGATTGCTCATCAGTGAATGTTAAAACTTTTTTATTGATTGGATGGTATGCAAATTATTTGGATATTATGCAAATTGATTGGATATTATGCAAATTGATTATTTGTATTGTATTTTAGTACATTCAAATATTTTTTGTTTAGGTATGGATAAAGACAATATTTTGAATGCTACTCAAGAGCCAAAAGGAAGAAGGCGTAAATGGGAAGCATTTGAGGAAGAAGTATTACTATCCGTTCTTGAGGATTTTGTTGCTCGGAAGCAACGGTGTGACACCGGTGCTTTCAAACAAGGTACTTTGATTAAAATAGCGAAAGCTGTCAATGTTTTATGTCCTCATTCCAATATAAAAGCAACTCCACATATTGAGTCAAAGTTGAAGAAATGGAAAAATACATATAGTATGGTCGTTGACATGATAAACACAAGTGGATTTGCATGGAATGATGTCAAAAAGTGCGTTGAAGTTGACAGTGATGACGCATGGCAAACTTATGTGCAAGTTCATATCCTATTTTATTTATACATTAGTTTTGTTCTTGCTGCTATATTTGTTACGCATGCTCAATTTTAGTTTTGCTATGTTGATATAATCTTAGAAAAATAAAGAAGCCGATGGATGGAGAAGCAAACATTTTCCACTGTATGATAGATTTGCATATATATTTGGAAAAGATCGGGCTACGGGTAATGTAGCCGAAACCCCTGCTGAAATGGTGGAGGAACAAAGTCATGATCAGGTTGGTGCAAGTGATATTGGAGGTGAAAATGTTGTTTCTTCAATGAACGAACAAAGCCAACAAAGCATCCCATCTGAAAATAGCCAACGAAAGAGGAAAAGAGGTGTGGGAAGTTCAAGTGATGGAACCGAGGCAATTATCAGTGGACTGAAAGAATTTTATGTTGAAAGTGGGAAGAGGATGCAAATGGTAACTGAAGCTTTAGTTCAAGGTACTGCAGATCATAGTGACATAACTAACGAACTTGAAGAAATGGGTCTTTCTCATATGGATCAAATTGATGCATTGTCTCTTATTTTGGATAAACAAAAAAATGTGGGAGTGTTCAGGGCAATCAAACCGGAACTCAAGAAAGTGTTTGTCCAAAGGCTTTTAAGCGACAAAGCAAGCAGATGAGTATATTATGTGGTGCCTTTTGATATGGATGTATTTTATTAATCGTACAATCTTAGGTTATGACTTATAACTTAGCTTTCCACTATGAAGTATTTTGGCTAATGTTAACTAGGAGTTTGTAAATTATGGAGATCTACTTTTGAATGGTATACTATAGTTCACTAGTATTTTGTAAAATATCCTGGATGAAAGTTTAGTGAATGATGTTTTAAGAGTCAATCAATGGCAAAGATTGACTTGTCACAAGTATCTTCTTATGTACTTGCTCTTGCTTGTTAAGCTAGTCAGCTATGAATTATGCCACATGGAAAAAGAGGCGGCCCTTATAGCCTGTTTAATTACCATGCTTTTCTATCTTCTTTTCTTTTGAGCAAGGTTTGTTGGGTACACTTGGAGGATTCTTGAAACCAAAGTATTAGTACTCACGTTTCCCTTTCCTTCAAAACCCTACCACCATTGGATCCTAGTCATCTTCACCCAATAGAGAACCAGAACACCATATATCATGCACGTGAAGAACTTAAGTGACATTTTCCATGGCAATTTTACTTGCTTCAGACAAATATCTAATATGAGTTCCGTTTTCTTAAACTCTATAATCCAAGAAAACTATAATTAGTTAATGTTCAATTTTATTGCATAAAGTTTAGGATTACTCTATTACACAAGTATCTTCTCATGACATTTGTAGCATTACTTTATTACACAATGGCAAAAATTTGTAGTCCTAGTGTAAGCAAACACAAATCTGATGAACAATACTGTTTTTATAATCCTGCTTCTTAGTCCGACACTGCACCAAACGCTTCACTAAGTTAGTCCAGCTTAGTCTAGTCTAAGCCAGTCCAGCTTAGTCCCTGCAGCTAGTCCAGTCCGAGACAGTCCGGGGCAACAAACGCCCCTAAAGGAAATAATATAAAATTAGATGAACAAAGGAGTGGGTCCTACACTGAGAGGACTCGAATATGCTGATGCAGAAGTGCCTGGATGCCGGGATTGTATACCTTGATTCTAAGTCCTGAAGGGGGCGCAAAACAAACATGAGTGAACCAAGTTGATATAGATATAATAAAACAGTTATCAACATACTAACCCCCAGGTTTTATGAAAACACATATATATCATGATAAACATAGGTTTTCCGAAGCCTAGCATGACGTGCAATGTCTCAAATCATAACTTGTATATATAATAATCACTAGTGAGTGTCCGATAACCCCTAGGCCCATGCCGACTCCCCTTCTCTGAGCAGACAGTCAGAGGAAAATACACTTCAGGCCTCATGCCGACTCCCCGTCCCTGTGCTAAATAGCCAGAGGAAACACACTTCAGGCCCTATGCCAACACCATAACCGTCGCCCGGGATGGACTGGAATCTATCCTTACGTCCCGTAGCAAAAAGGACCACTAGGTAAGTACAAAACCATTGAACATATCTATATTGAAAAACAACTTCATAGTATAAATTCATCCATCATTTATACTATAAAGAGGTGTTCGAAACATGTTCTAAATATCATATCGTCATCCATCGGATATTCTATAAGAACATGGGCTCTAGGAAAAATAGTAGTAATTCAATCTAGCCTCAGTAAGCATCTTATCTCAAAGCATTTCATAGAACATAATCATTAAATCATGATTTTCATGTATGCATTTCTACTATCAAAACATGCATTTTTAGAAGGGTCCACTCACAATACTTCGCCGCCGAAGAGCCACGCAACCTATCAAAGAAGGAACGCCGCATATAATTGCCCTTAAGCACATAAAGGGTCCAATTATTAAAACTCTATTATAACAATTGAATCTGGGAAAACGGACGTCAGAAACGGGTTCGGGACGTCAAATTACCCTAAGAAGGGTCCCGGTTAAATTTTTTAAACGTAAATATAATATTCCAGAGAATATTCCCTGACATAATATTCTTTAATGGAATATTCCCTAATGGAATGGAATATTCCACAAAAAGGCTTGAGTCGGCTAGGGTTTAGGGTTAGAAGGGTTAAAGGGTTTAGGCTTAGGATGCACGAGCCTAAGGCCCTAAAGAAAAATGGCCTAAAGGCCTTAGGGTTTTTTAAAATCAATTAATAAACAAAAATAATTAAAAAGGTTGGGGTTGGGCTTAGGGCCCCCAACAGCTACAGCCCAAAGGCCTTAAGCCTAAGGGTTTTAAAACAAAAACAAAATAAATTAAACTAAAAAGGGTTTGAAAGGTATTAGGCTTGAAAGCCCAGCCCAATTGTTTTGGGTTTGAAATAAAATAAATAGAAACAAAATAATATAAAAGGAGTTGGGTTGGGTTTAAGCCCGAAGGCCTTGGTTTCTTGGTCTCGCCGGAGAAGAAGGCCGGAATTCGGCCGGAACTTCCGTAACTTTAAACGTTCATAATTTTGTCAAAACTTAACGAAATCAAGTGATTCAAAAAGGAAAGTTGTAGCTCTCGAAGAGACAAAGAGAATGGTACCTCACACGACGCCTAACACACCATGGTTTGACCGGGAAATGCCTCGAAATTCTCGGAGGTTGCCGGAAACTGGGTAAGATTCAAATGAGTATAACTTCTTCAATACTCAACGAAATTGGGTGAAACAAAAAGGAAAGTTGTAGTACTCAGCGAGACGAAGAGATTGATACCTTTCACGTCGGCCAACTCACCGTGGTTTGGCCGTAATTTGCCTCGAAATGGGCGGTCTGCGTTGGAGCTCGCGTACGGGGCTTCATGGTTCGATTTCCAAGATGCCAAGACTATGGTTGAGTTCGTAGTGACGAGATAAAGACGATGGTGATGTTGAAATTGTGATTTGATGATGATTTTAGGATATGGTTTATGGGTGTGGCACGGTGAAAGAGAAGAAGAAAGAGAGAAAGTGAGGGAGAGTGACGGGAAAGAGAGGGAAGAAGGAGACCAAAAAGGGGATGGGCCCCACGTGGCACACAATTTAACACCAAAAACAAATTTTAAAAGAAAACAATACCCAAAACGAAATGAAATTACATTATTTTTAGGGGTGGGGTTTTACACTTGCCATTCGGGACGGGTACGGGGGGGTCCAAAAGTTATAAATACAAAACGGGACAGGGCAGACCGATTCTTGAAAAATAACGGGGCACGCAAGTTTTAAAAATTGGAGAAAACGGGCCCCCGACCCGGACCGTTCTCTACCCTCAAATCTGTATCTTTTTTTTAGTTAAAGATACCCTTTAATCTCTTATCCTCAAACCCACCCAATTTGGCCAATTCACTTAACTCTCCCTTCACCTCACCTACTCTCTATCCCGACTCTAACTTCGACTATCCTCCCTCGATCTCTCCTCCTTGAATCTCCTTTCCTCTCTCGTTTAAGATTCAATCTCAAGCCAGGCTCCCATCTCAGATTTCAATCTCTAGCCCAGGCTCCCAAATCATATGGCATGCGTGAAAGCCCTCCAACAGAACAACTTCAACATCAGCCGCTGATCGACCACTATTTCTCCGACATGCTGCAGATGCTGGCCCAACTCGACCCTGTTTGACTCACTAGAAGGATCAGCAAACAATAAGGATAAGGTGATGTCGGAGGTTTATTTGGGGAAGCAAAACTGTAACGTGGTGGCATGCGAAGGGTTGGACCGGGTCGAGAGGCACGATTACCATCGTGGCATCGTCTCCTAACTCTCCATCCACTACTACAAAATAAGGCTTTCATGACACTTGGTAAAAATTTTAATGACATTCTTTTATTAAAAATGTTATTAAAGTAATATTATGATGCAACTAAAAAAAATGTGAGGAAGATTTTTTTTTTGTTCAATAAAATATGCAGAAGATTTTAAAAGGAAAAGTGGAAGATTTATCCCTTAAATCTCTCAAGCAGTTATAGATTATTTCTTTTTTAACGCCACTACGCTTGAGAAACACGTTGTTTATCAACTGCACAAGGTTGGGAAGTTCGATGAGATCCTTACCAAGATTGACAGGAGGTCTGGCAAGGAGATTGAGAAGGAGACAAAGTTCTTGAAGAACGGAGATGCAGTTATGGTGAAGATGTACCAAGCCCATGGTTGTGGAGACCTTTTCTGATTAGGTCGCTTTGTTGTTCGTGGCATGCGCCAGATTGTTGCTATTGGTGTTATCAAGAGTGTTGAGAAGAAGGATCCCAGCGGTGCCAAGGTCACCAAGTCTGCTGCCAATAAGAAGTGAACCATTGTCAGTACTCAAATTTTCACTTACGCAAACTTATGCTTTTATGATACAAACTCTTATCTTAGTTGTGTGGTTTTAAGTGGTTTAGTCAGTTTAGTTTGTAGTTGTTTCAATTCCGGTCTGATGTCTTCATTCTCGAGTGTCCGCTCCCATAATTGGGTTTTGGACAGAAGGTGGTGACGCATCTGGTTTATACTTAAGAGAGTAGGTTTGTCTTCATGATTCATATTTAATAGACTGATATTTGCAGGATTCGTAAAGCAAGCAGAGGCAATCTTATGAATTAGTATTTAAGAGAGTAGGTTTGTTTAGAGGATTTCTATATGCTTGTGAAAATTGTTCTTGGATTTTTTTTATATGAATCATGACATGTTTTTCAGAATCAAAATTTTGTTTAGTGATGATGACAAACATCACTCCAAAGGTACACTCTCTCTCCCTCTCTCTGCATGCGTGTTGCTTTTTTTTGTCACTTATCTTCATTTTGGTCATAGGAATAATTTTGTATCCTGCTCATTCAGTCTATAATCTTATAAATTTTATGTTTATTTATTTTAGTTCAATTATTGAGATGATAAGTTGTAACACCACAAGTTCGAGGTTCGATCTCAGCTAGTATGTTACAGACTTTCCCTTCACCTAGACCTCATAAAAATTGCATTAGGTTTAGGCTTTGCTTTCAAGTCTTGGATAAATATGTGTTTATTCTATTTTTATTTAACCACTAGTTTAAATTGCAAATTGAACCACTAATTTACGGTTTCTATTTAGTTGTGCACAAATAAAGAAGAACGAGGACAAGGGAGACGGGAAGATCCACAGTGATCAACAAAGAGTTTTCCTTTTTGTTTTTCTGTCTATGGTAAGGATCCTCTCATTCAATTTATTTATTTTTTGCAGGAGCAGTTTGAAGGATAAAAGCTACATACACTCAACAGGAAATTGATGCATTAAGAATAAAGTGGGCTGAGTATGTTGATGAATTCATCCCAATAGATGAAACACTAGATTAGCTAGTTTGTGAAATTTTAAATTAAGTGAACTTATAGTTTTATTTTAGTAGGAAGGCTGTACACATTATATTGTCTTTTGTAATACTTTGGTGGTGGGTGAATTACAAATTTATGAAGCAATATTATTTTATTTGAGGTAAATATCTTACTTCTTGGATGAATTATGTAAGTCTTGTTTTCAAATTAAAAATACATTACATATGTCATCAAACATATTTCAGGACATGCATTGAATGGTTTATGACAAGCTTTGTGTGTCGTTGCTAATATTCAATGACGCTGTTGTGCTATAGATATGACGCTATACAGATGTCATGTTTAGTATATCATGACGCTCATTCCTCTGTTTATGACACATATTCCGCGTCTCAAATTGAAATAGATGACACGCTTTTTTAATTCAATGACACTTATTAGGTGTCTCTAAAAGCTATACATGACACTGTGCATATGTTATAATTAGTATACCATGACACTCATTCATCTGTTTATTACACTTATTCCGCATCTTAAATGATAATAGATAACACAAGTTCTTAATTCAATGACGCTTGTTAGGCGTCCTTAAAAGTAATACATGACACTCTTTTAATGTCATAAAAAATATCTTTAATGACACCCACAAAGATGACGTTAAACCCTAGTGTCATTAAACTTTTAACATGACCCATAAACTGCGTCATGTATGTAAAAATTTGTAGTAGTGATCGTGGCATCCCTAGGTAATTTATGAATTAGGATTTCTGATTTAGGAAATTAGGGTCTGATTTTGTTTTGATTCATCATCTAATGTAATTTGTAATGGCGAGGGTGGAGGTCTTGGATCCGTGAAGAAGATGACGTCTCTAGTATGATTTTCCGATTTGAACAATTTGGTTATTTGTGAGATTGATTTGATGTAGTTTTGTGTGTAAGTGTAATGGGTTTTGTTAGAAACTATGGATCTGGGATTTCATGGTTTGCTTATTTCGGGACATGCATGGAAGAATCATACACGTGTGAAGTATATACATTGATTTGGTTGTGTTTAAACACATGCAGTGTAGAAATGTTTGTAGGATTTGTTTTTCTGTGTTCTGAGTAGTGCAAATGAGTGTCTAAAATGAATGGTTTTGCTTCTGCTTCTGATCAGCAGATCGACGCCGTTCCAAAATTGGAAAAAAGAAAAGAAAAAGTAATTGGACCCGTGGACCCATTTCGAATTGGCCCGTTTGAAACGGACTGGGTTAGGTTTGATTCCCAAACTCAAATTCTTTCTAGCCGGTCTGGCCTGACCCCACCCGTTACATGTTAAAATGGGTAGGGCCAGGTTCCTCCAAATTAAGGCCCGGCTCAGCCCGTGCCCAACCCTATCTCCAACCATGTGGCCTAAAATAAGTTTTGAGTTAAAACCTAAAAGTTGAGCAAATTTCCCAAAAAATTGGCCAAACCTATTTTTGTGGCCACTTCTGCGCGTGGATGCGCTAGAAAGAGCCAATCTCAGCCCAACCCACACCGGAACAACAAGAGTTAGAACCACCTGTTGGTTAAACTTAAATTTTTGGGTTAAACTTTAAATATTCTTGGTTAAAAAGTTTAGATTTTAATCAAGAGTTAAAATCGCAAATAAACTCTACCCCAAATACACTCTCCATTTTGCCCTCCTTATTTTCACCAACCAAAGCCAAACCTTGGTAAATAAAACGGTCAACGAGCCCCTTCCTGTCATTTCCCTCCCCAAAACCCCTCACACACCACACACCCGGTAAAGCAGTACGGCTCCAAAATTTCAAAAAAAACCAACCTGATTTTTATTTTTTTTCCTCTAGAAACCCCACGTTGATCTGTGAAAAGACCAAAAAGTCCAAATTCCCCAGGCCTCAACAAAATTCCCCTTTCTTCATGCAAAAACCCATTTCACTCTCCCACCATCTCACTCTCTCTCTCTCTCTCTGGTCATCAGAGTCTCGGAAGAGAGTGAAAGCGACAGCGGAAGAGGAAAACGGCGCCGTTTGCGAGGGTAAGCTCCCTCTGCCGGCCAATTTTGTGTCATTTGCGAATTTTTTTACTGAAATTGTTTTTTTGGTTTCAAAAGCTTTGGAGTATAGCTCTCACTCCGTTGAAAAACCCTTTTGGGTTTTTGGTTTTTAGGGTTTTCAGGGCTTATTCTAGGATTTTGGAGTTGAACCCCCGGTTTCAGAGTACGGAGGAATCGAAAAATTGTGGTAATTTTTGCTCTAAATTGTTTGCATTTTGCTATTTGGTGTTTGGTTGCTGAGAAAATGAGGGACTTTTTAATGGGCCTTTTTTTTTTGCTTGGAAAATTTAACGGGGGAAAATGTTGCACATTGGTTAATTTTCTCTCAGTTTCTCAGTGACCAAAAGGATCTCTCTCTCTCTTTCTCTGTATCTAACTGTGACGCTAAATACATTTGCTCTGCGTTTTGTTTTCTAGGTTCCAGTTAGGGTTTTTTTATCCGGCCTGCATCGTAGCTCCAAGTACGATCAGACCCGAAGACTCTGGTAATTTTGTTCTTTCCTTTTGCTGCATGTTTATTTTGTGTTTGGTAGCTGAGAATTGGATTAAAATTTATACCTTGTTTAGGTTTTTTGCTGAGTTCTGCTGGCCTTTTTTAATTCTTTCCTTTTTCTTAGAAACCATCAGATTTCTTGTATATCGTTTGCCTTTAACTTATTATTAATTTTAATTGTTTTAGAGGTTGGTACCTCCCACAAACTAACTTTTTCTTAAGTTTCTAGCTTAATAATTTTGTCTATGGTATATTTGCATGTTGATTTTGCTGTAATAGCTACAGTTGTCTTACTTTATATATGTTTCCCTGTCTCTTCCATGGCAGTTTCTTAAAGGAAATGGAGGAGGTCTCGACCTCGAATATTTTGGATGGGGAGATCGTTGGAATCAAATTTGGTTTAGCAACTCATCAAGAAATTGTAAGTAGAAATTTGACATTTAATTTGAGTAGTTATTGAGTCTATGCCATCTAAAGCTGAGAGGCCCTAACTACATTAGTTTGTTTCTAAAAAATAAAATTGCATTCATGGGATAGGATTTCGAGGGAGAATTCTGATTCATTTCTTGGAGGGAGTGGTCTTTAGAGTCCATATTGAATATTCACATTCTAAGCTCATATAAGGCTCCATTTACGGCCAAATGAAAATTATGGCTTACCATTGGTCAAATGTAATATGCCTTCAGCAACGTGTTCCCCGTATTGTTCTTATTAAAAAAAATAAAGTAAAAGATGCCTTCACAACTAACTCGTGACTAGTGTCTTTGGGAGAGTAAATTAGAAAATCACCTCCAGCAAAGTGTTTTTTACAATTCGTTTCTTTACTACGAAAATCAAGCTTTGGAATAATTTGTTTATACTTTTATGTTTACATTTTTGGCAGTGTACAGCATCTATTAGCGATTGCTCTATCAGCCATGCAAGCCAGCTTTCCAACCCATTCCTTGGCCTGCCCCTTGAGTTTGGAAAGTGTGAATCTTGTGGCACTTCCGAACCTGGGAAATGTGAAGGTAAATAAATTTCATTTCTCAACCTTTGGTACAGTGAGTTAAAATATACAATGTTGCGAAACATATTATACATTGAAATTTGAAAGAGTATGATTGGAAACGTAAGAAAGTGTATCCTTTATCCCTTTTCAGGTCATTTTGGGTATATTGACTTACCAGTACCAATATTTCATCCCAATCATGTTAGCGAATTGAAGCGGATGCTGAGCTTATTGTGCTTGAAATGCTTGAAAATGAAAAAGAACAAGGTACCACCTGATTGAGTTTTTCATTGTTTATAATTGCTGCTATGATCATCACTTACTAAGCAGAGGCAATATATCCCCTTGGTTAGCTTGTTATTTGGACTTTTGTTGTCTGTTAAGGGAAGATATGCAGATTTGTGTTTGTTATAGTTTCAGCTGAGGAACAAAGAATAAAATGATTTACAATTTTACATGAAGAAGCAGTTGAATTTTGAACCTATTTACTGTGTCATCCAATCCAACCATTACTAAACTGCCTTTTTGTTTTTTAATTTATCATTTTGTACAAGTGCCCTTTATTGCACTGTATTTGTCATCTGTGGATTGATCTTGTTTCTTTTCTTTTAAATCTTATAAGTTTGCTTTATTTTCCTAATTTTCTCAAAGAGAGTCTGAAGTTTGAACTTAATTCTACAGAATCCACGATTGTATTATGTGAATAGTTCTTTGTCGACCACAATCTCACAATATTTTTGTTTTTGTTAACATGTCGTTGGAGGAAAAATTGTCTGTGACTGTGGGTTGCCCTTCAATTTCTATGTTCTGTAAAGTGGTTGAGAACACTTCGTATTTGAGTAGCAAATTTTTATTTTTAAAAACTATATAGTTAACTGGCAATGTTTTCTTATCATAAAAATCTCTGTGCTTATAGCCTTATATTCTGTATCCATTTTTTTACTATTCAGTTTCCAACCAAGAATGCTGGCTTAGCAGAAAGAATGTTAGCTTCATGTTGTGAGGTACGTATAAATTAATCGTTTCCATTTTTCATGATGTGAAGTATGCTCACTGTATCTAGAAATTTTGTGGATTTATCGCTCTCTGATTTCCTTACGGGCGCACAAGCACTTTCACACCCTCTCACCCAACCACTAATTCTAATTTAATCAAATACATGGTTTTTGAACCTTAGTTGCACAACTATCACTACATGGTTCTAGTTTCTAGTTAGAAATGTTTCACTATGCTATGTTTCAATTGCCAGTGCATCTTTGGTTTATTGAAGTTCTGTTTTAGTAATTCAAGTTTCCTAAAAGTTTTATTTGGAATGGCACTACATTCCATGAGCTCGCAAAAAAGATCAATACTTGAAATCTTGATGGTGTCAGTAATCCTGGTTTAGTTTGTTTTCCCTAAATTCTTGTAAAAAAAGGTCAATTGTGTATTAGGTTATGTGTTCTAGAACATTATGTGTGTTATTATCTCGTATGTTTTCCTTTCTTGGGATGTTCCTGCCCTTATTAGGTGTTCAGAGGTTTGATTCTTTCATTTGGTGTACTATGTTTAAAGATTAAAATTATAGTTAGATAAAGTTGTTTGTCGACCGTCAAGAAATGCTATACTTGTTTTTTTTTTTTAAAGTCTGTTACATTTAATTTTATATAAATTGGAATACTTTGTGATATGTTCTCTCTTCATCTCTCTTCATTTTCCATCTACTAGTTTTATGCCCTCTCATTCCTTCTGTAGGATGCTGCACAAGTGTGTATTGGAGAGACTAAACCGACAGATAGCTCTTGTTCCTTGCAATTGAAGCGACCTTCTAAATCAAGAACACCACCTGGTTTTTGGAATTTCCTCGAACGATATGGTTTTCGTTATGGCGATGATCATATACGTACTTTGCTTCCTTGTGAGGTATGCTTCTTGCTTCCTGACTGAATCCCTATCATCTCACATTCTTGGAACTTGAATTGAATTTTATTGTCCAGTTATGTGGATTGAAGTCTTTGTTTGCTCATAGTTCACTTTTATTTCTACGGTGTTTTTATTAGTGGAAAAGTTTGATGTTTTCCATTAAGAACTTATTTCTAATTTATTAATTTGACTCAAATACAAAGAAATTATCAGTTATCACAGAAATCGACAAAGTGAGCACCTTATTTTGGATTCCTCTGTCTTACTTTATTGTATGCATTGATCAGGGGTTGCTATTGCTTCTGCCACCTTCCTTTGGTGTCAACCTTCATGATTGATTTTAGCTCCATTAATTGTTTTGATGGCTAAATTAGTTGAAGTCCTTGTTTGCACACCAATTCATTTGTGGGAAAAGTTTTCTGGTTTACTGTGATCACTACGTCTTAAATCTAGTTCTTACCCACATGCAATCATCCCCCTTATCACAGTAGTCTGGCGAAGTTAGCATCTTACTGTTGGATTCTTCATTGAATGGATTGATCAGAGGGTGTTGTTGTCTTCCCTGTGGTTTCAACTGGCACAGTTTATTTTGTTTACAAAATAAATTGATGGTTAACTTAGTTGGCCAGATGTACAGCTCCATGTGGTTTCAACTGGCACAATTTATTTCATTCACTAACTAGTTTGATGGTTAACTTAGTTCACCAGATGTGTATAAGTAGATTCTAACCAAATGATTTTATTGCCAATCACTCATAATGAAAATCATACTTATCTTATATAATTCTGTTGGCCTTTCCTGTTTCTGCTGATTGTAATTGTTGTTCTCCTGATACATATTATTTTGGTAATGACTACCAGGTGATGGAGATGCTAAAGCGTATCCCTCAAGACACCAGGAAGAAACTTAATGCAAGAGGGTATTTTCCTCAAGATGGATACATCTTGCGTCATATACCTGTCCCTCCAAACTGTTTATCTGTTCCTGAAATTTCGGATGGTGTTAGTGTTATGTCTGCGGATCCTTCAATTTCAATGCTCAGAAAAGTTCTAAAGCAAATTGAAGTCATAAGAAGTTCAAGGTCAGGCATCCCAAACTTTGAATCACAAATTGTTGAAGCTAATGAACTTCAAGCCATAGTGGATCAGTATCTTCAAGTTAGGGGTACTGGGAAGGCATCACGGGATATAGATGCAAGGTTTGGGGTAAACAAGGAGCTGAATGCCTCTTCCACTAAAGCATGGCTTGAAAAAATGAGAACACTGTTCATTAGAAAGGGTTCAGGATTCTCTTCTCGCTCAGTAATCACTGGGGATGCCTTTAGAAGGGTAAATGAAGTTGGCATCCCCTATGAAATTGCTCAAAGAATCACCTTCGAGGAGAGGGTTAATGATCATAACATTAGGTACTTACAACAGCTGGTAGATAGCAAGTTGTGCCTAACCTATAGGGATGGATCATCAACTTACTCACTTAGGGAAGGTTCAAAGGGGCACACTTTTTTGAGGCCTGGTCAAGTGGTGCATCGGAGGATTATGGATGGGGACCTTGTATTTGTAAACAGGCCCCCAACTACCCATAAACATTCCCTACAAGCACTACAAGTGTATGTGCATGATGACCATGTGGTGAAAATAAATCCTTTGATATGTGGGCCACTAAGTGCTGACTTTGATGGTGATTGCATCCATTTGTTCTATCCGCAATCACTTGCTGCAAAAGCAGAAGTTTTGGAGCTTTTTTCAGTGGAGAAGCAGCTGCTTAGCTCTCATAGTGGAAAACCAAATCTGCAAATGGCCACTGATTCACTATTGTCATTGAGGATGATGTTTAAGAACTTTTTTTTGGATAAATCAGCAGCTCAGCAACTGGCCATGTTTGCTTCATCTTTGTTGCCACGACCTGCATTATTGAAAGCAAATGCTGCTTGCTCATATTGGACTGCTTTGCAGATATTACAGACTGCATTGCCTCTTGACTTTGACTACAGTGGGGAAAAGTACTTAGTCAATAAAAGTGAGATACTGAAAATTGAGTTCAGTACAAGTGCAGTTTCAGCGGTGATGAATGACATTGCTACTTCAGTTTTTTTTGAGAAAGGGGGCGAGGATGTCCTTAAATTCTTTGATTCTCTACAGCCCTTGCTGATGGAGAATATATTTTCAGAAGGGTTCAGTGTTGGCTTGGAGGATTTTTACATGTCAAAGACATCCATACAAGATATTAAGGAGAATATTCAGGGTACTTCAGATTTGTTGTATCATCTGAGGTCAACCTACAATGAATTTGTAGAGTTTCAGCTAGAGAGTCGAATCAAAAGCTTGAAAGTACCAGTTTCAAATTTTATCTTGGAGTCATCTGCATTCGGTGATTTAATCGACACCAAGAGTGATTCGGCAATCAACAAAGTTGTACAACAAATTGGGTTCCTAGGCCTACAACTCTCTGATAAGGGAAGATTCTACTCAAAGACATTGGTTGAGGATGTGGCCTCTCTCTGTCACAACAAATATTCTTTTAACTCGGAGTATCCCTCTGCAGAATATGGCCTAGTTCAAAGTTGTTTCTTCCATGGGTTAGATCCATACGAGGAAATAGTTCACTCCATTGCTACACGAGAGGTGATTGTTCGGTCCTCAAGAGGATTGACTGAACCTGGGACCTTATTTAAAAATTTAATGGCCATTCTTCGTGATGTGGTTATTTGCTATGATGGCACAGTCAGAAATGTTTGTAGCAATTCAGTTATCCAATTTGAGTATGGAGTCAATGCTGGATCTAGGCCCCCGAATCTTTTCCCTGCTGGTGAACCTGTTGGTGTGTTAGCTGCCACTGCAATGTCAAATCCTGCGTACAAGGCAGTTCTTGATTCTACCCCAAGCAGCAACTCTTCATGGGAGCTGATGAAGGTAGTTGGCTTGGCTATTGATTATGATGGTGTCTTTCCTTTCAATTCATGTTTTTGATCTTTTATGTTTTCTTTTGCATAAATGTTTATCGTAACTTGAATTTACATCGTCTGTTCTTCAGGAAATTCTACTTTGCAAAGTAAATTTTAAGAATGAGCTCATTGATCGCCGTGTAATTTTGTACTTGAATAACTGTGGTTGTGGAAGAAAGTACTGCCGAGAACGTGCAGCATGTTTGGTTAAGAATCAGTTGAAGAAAGTCAGTCTTAAAGATACTGCAGTCGAATTCATGATTGAGTATGCTCTGCCTCTTCATACTTATTTTTTTGGCAACACTTTCACATATGGTTTTATTTAAGTATGTTTCTAGGAATTTATTTCTCAATCCCTTAGTTCATGTTGATTAAGTTGTCAGTTGTCATATTCCCTGCTTTATCTGCATCAACCTTTCTTGAAAGGTAACCCCACCCACAGTTGAACTGGAAATGAGTACCTGTTACTACCTCTTCCGTGCTTTAAGTTATTTTCTATGCTGACATGCTTTTTCCGTCTCCCACCACACTGTGGCACTACTACCTGCAATTTTAATATTTATTTGCAGCTCTCTTGGTATCTACTTGAATCTGTTGATATCTGTTAGGTTTTTCTAGCCCATGATAAGTTGTCCTAAGTCTATAAGTAATTATGGTCTTAGAGGATTAAATTGTTTACCCAATTGGAGTTAGTTTCTCAATTGGAGTAGGTTTTATAACTAGATTCCAATTAGGATTTAGGATTAATAATCCTTATTGAAGAAGACCTTTATTATGTCTATATAAAGGGGCTATTGTACTAGTTTTGAATTGGAGGGAGCAAAACAATAAATTGTATACCACTCAAGGGATTAGAGTGAGAGAATATTGTAAAGTATGTGCGAGAGAAAAGAAAAGAGATAGTATATTTCTTGTTCTTGTTCTTTCAGGTTTTTCGTCAAGTCCTAGTTCTAGAGATTTGGCAAGATTATTGGTTGTACTCATTATTGATATAGTGAAAGATTGTTGTTGCTGCCCCGTGGACATAGGCACATATTGCGAACCACGTAAATTCTTGGTGTTATTTATCTTGGTTATTTGTTTTTCGATTTCCGGAGTTTGTTCTTGTTTTTCCCATTCTTAAACGCGATATTCTCAACAATATCAAGTTCTGCAGATCAAATACGTGGTTTTGTTTTCTAGAAACTCTTGCATGTTTCTCAGGAGATTATGCTTTAAGAATTCTGGAAGAATTATTTGTTATGCGAATAAGTGGATGTAATTCATTTTATGTCTATAAATGTGTGATTTGCTAACTAGGAAAGGTTTTGCCTTTGCTGAAATATATATTTAACAGTCTGCAGCTTCTTTTTGCATAGCTTGGGTTAACCATGCAAAGTTCCAGTTTAATAATAGTTAGATACTCAAGAGCTGATCAATATAGTAATAGTTGTGTACCTGATAATAGCAGAGTGTAATCTTCACTTCCACTTTTGTGAGAATATGTTTCTCTGTTACTACCAACATATTATTTGGTCACCATGTCATTGACAAGAAATTGAGTTTTGCATCTACTACACTTTGTACTTATTTGCAGTGGTATAAAATTAATGTGTGGGCTTGAAAAAGTTTGTGTTTTACATGCAGATATAGCAATCAGCTTTCTAGTTTGGGAAGTATGGTAAATGATGCAGGCCTAGTTGGCCATATTCATCTCAATGAGGTTTGCATAGTTCAATGTGTTGGAATGTTTTCTTTATATTTTCATTTACGAAGTTGCTATTACTTCCTAGTTTGGGATAACGAGAGCTTTATTGAACAGGAGCTGTTACGGGAGTTAAATGTTGGTGTAGACGAGATTCGACAAAAATGCCAAGAAACTGTTAATTCATTTCGGAGGAAGAGAGTTGGGAAGAAGAAGTTCAACATTGGCTATCTTTTCAAAAATACAGTTTTGTTTGCCAGGTCTTTTCCCCCCCTCTCTGATTGGATCATATTTATGTTTACCAATTGCCTTATTGACTTGATCATTTATGTTTTCCTAATGAGGCGAGGACACAGCCTCAATTGATTTTGGTCAATATGATATTAATAAATTTTACTGATGAAAGTTATGGAACATTATGAGCTATGCTGTTATTCTTTGCTTATTTTATAGTGGTTTTTTGTTTGAATTTATTTGGCCCTTTTAGTTATGCTTCACTAAGATAAAGGAAGGAAAAAGTTCTGAAAGGAAAGGGGAGGTGAAAACATAATAGCTTGATAAGAGAAACGCCACCAGTACAAAGTCCACCATAGTAACATGGGCAGATCATTCTTGTTATTACCATAAAACGTAAATATGTGTAAAATTATAAATATATATATTGTATTTGTTTGTGTTCTGGAACCCTGACTGTTTACTGGATTTAAGAGCGCTAGAGATACTGAAATTTTCATGTCAAAAGAAGATTCGTATTTCAAAAATCATTTGCATGTGGCAGTTGCCTACTATCATAATCATATACAATGTTCATACTTGTATGACTTCCCCTTCCCCTATTGTGTTCCTAAGTTTACTTGTGTCTCCGCTTTAAACTACTTAATGATAAATGCTTCATTGTTTGCAGTGAGCATTGCTCTTTTCATCATTCATGTGCAGACAAAGGATCTGACTCCCCGTGCTTGATGTTCTTCCTTCAAGCTACTGAAGAGTTGGAGACCACTTCGCAATACTATGCTGACTTGATTTGCCCTGTGCTTTTAGAAACAATAATAAAAGGTAGCTTTTGGAGTGATTTTCTAAAGAGTGAAATACTAATTTATTATTTGAGTTTCCTTGTTTTCCAGTGAATCTTGGTCTTTTGATTTGTTTTGCCAACTCACATCTAAAACAGGAATGTCAGTGATTATATGCAATTTGTGTGTTTTGCTTCTGTCTGTCTTATTGAAGTCCTACTTCTATTTGTTTTTTTAATAGAAAAATCCTACTTCTCTTCTGTCTCATGAACCTCATATTTACTTTTTTTTCATCCCATCCCAAGGTACACGTTTTTGTTGTGTTAGTTGCGTATGGGATGGCCATTACTTGTGATCATATCCAACGTAAGAGGCCAAATATGTGCCTATCAACAGTTTAGTGTTAAACTCTGCAAGAATGCAGTCGAAATATTCATAATTTATTTCTAGGTTGAGTTGTGCATTTTCATCCTCTTGTATAGTAATTAATTTATTAGTTGGAAACATTGTACTTTGAGGAGGCAAGTAAAAGCTTAGTGGAACTGTGGATATGATGACTTCTTTTTTTTTTTTTTTTTTTTTTTTGTGGTTGGGGTGGGATTCAGTTGGATTCTATTGCTAGAAATTTGTAGGAAAAGTTTGGAGAGGTGCAGTGGCCTTGACGGATAGAGTGAAGGTTTTGACGTTTTAGCTTTAAGCATTAGTAATGCCTGAGTTGAGAGATAGTCCTTTCATGATTCTTGATCAGATTGGGTGCAGTTAGCTGATCTTTGGACTCTTGATGCTGGTGATAGAAGCAGTTTTTTATTTGACTTATTGTAGTTTTTATTAGATGGTGGACATGTTGTTTACTGCTGGAAACTATATTGTAACTCTTCTATTAGTAAAGTCTTAATGTCTCTAAAATGGACAGGTGACCCACGGATTACCTCAGCAAATATAATTTGGATTGATCCCGATACAACAACTTGGATTAGAAGCCCAAATAATTCTCAAAAGGGTGAATGGGCCTTGGATGTTGTTCTGGAGAGATCTGTTGTCAAGCAAAGCGGTGATGCATGGAGAATCGTTCTCGATTCTTGCCTCCCTGTGCTTCACCTAATTGACACCAGGCGTTCCATCCCGTATGCTATCAAACAGATTCAAGAACTATTGGGAGTGTCTTGTGCTTTTGATCAAGCAGTTCAGGTAAAATCAGAGGTTCACAATTTTCCTTCTTTCTACTGCGAATCTTGAACTTTATGATCCTATATCAGAAGCCATGCTAGCTTTTGTGGCTAGCTGTTTATATTATGGGTTGTTATAGGGCTGTGTATATCATGTTTTGTGTGTGTCATTTAGTCTTAGGCACTAACTCAATTTTTATTAGCCATTTTATGTTTTGATACAGCTTGAAACTCAAAATTTTAGACATGGACTTAGTTGTGTCCAAGCCAAGTTCATTACTCATAATTCAATACACCTTTCATGTGAAAATTGCATTCAATCCATGTGCAAGAAAATCTAGGAAAAAACTCCTGATTCTAGAGAGATTCATTCAATAATACCAATCAAGAAGTACACAGGAAAAAATCTGAAATTTTCCTCATACAATACCAATTAAATAGTTTCTTGTGTCAAAATCTACTGTTTGATACTAGCTCAACCTTTTTATCGTTCGTTAACGAGTAGATAAAATTTAGATACACGTTGAGTGATCGCGGTAATATTGTGTTTGGTGATCATATTATGCTGCTGCATTGCTAGGAAATTATCACCTATAGTGTCCAGTAGTTTCCGTGTGTCTAATAAGCTTCTCTCCCTTTGGAGTGTTTGACATGCTAGACTTCTGGTTAACTTTTTGCTTCCTTATTTATTTATTTTCTAGCAGGCATGCTTTATCACAGCCGACCCCACTTAGTGGGATAAGGCTTTGTTGTTGTTGTTGTTCGGCATACTTTATCACATCAGTTGTGTATATATTTGGATGTATATTTATTATACTACGATTTATTTTCTATACTTGTATCATTTCACCATTAGTTATGGTTCAGCCTTTCATGTGACTGATCTTCATTTAGTATGGACCTTATTTTGAATTTTGAATTTTTTTTTTTTTGGAATTGCGTGCTGCATTTGTGGTTTCCTCGGGCATGCCACCTTTTTTTAGTCCTGTATCATCATGTACATCTTATGAAGTTTAACATTTTTAGTTTTCAAGGAAAATTGGATCATATTAGACCAACACTGGGTGATATGAGATACGTATTGTACTTTTCTACTAAGAATTCATTTTTGGATTTTATTATGCAGCGCCTCGCGACAGCTGTTACAATGGTGGCAAAAGGTGTCCTGAAAGAGCATCTTATCCTCCTGGCGAATAGCATGACATGTGCTGGAAATTTTGTTGGCTTCAATTCTAGTGGATATAAAGCACTATCTCGAGCATTGAATATTCAAGTACCATTTACAGAAGCAACACTTTTTGTGAGTAATTGAACTCTTTTGCCTAATTCTATAAATGACATTTACCTATAGTTTGTGGTTAGATGAACTACAATCACAACTAATTGTAGTTTCATTACATGTGGCTGTAGACACCAAGAAGGTGCTTTGAGAGAGCAGCTGAAAAGTGCCACATGGATTCTTTGTCAAGCATAGTTGCATCATGTTCATGGGGTAAACATGTTGCTGTTGGTACTGGCTCCAGGTTTGATATCCTCTGGGACACAAGAGAGGTAAATATGATTTTTAACATACTTCTAGTTTTTCCCAGCTGTATGGTAGTTTAATCTGCTGCTGGAATGTTCCGTGCCATTTAATTTAAATATTAATATTTTGTTTTTTCAGGGAGGATTGAATCAAGAGGGTGGACTAGATGTTTTCAACTTTCTGCATATGGTGAGCACAGCAAATGGAGAAGAAGCAACTACAGGAGCACTGGGGGCAGAAGTTGATGATCTTATGGTGGTAGATGAATTAGCAGATTCCTGCTTGTCGCCAGAACTTGACTCTGGTTTAGATAAGCCCGTCTTCGAAGATATTATAGAATTTGAGGAATCAGAAACTCTTCCTGGAAAGTCAAGTTGGGAAAAGGATTCCTCTGTATGGGGGACAAATCGTACAAGAGAAGATGCCACATCATCGTGGGATAAAAATGATACATCATCGTGGGATAAAACTCCAGCCAAAGAACCTGCCACAGCTACATGGGGGATAGGCAAGGCAGCAGAAGTTACTACTCCTGCATGGAGGGCAAATACTGCTGGAGAAGCTGCCACATCTGCCTGGGGGGAAACTGGAGAGCCTACCACTTCTGCCTGGGGGGCAAGTAAGGGAGGTGAAAATGATTGGAGTGGTAGAGTGGCAGAGAAAGTTGCACCAATAGACCTCCAGCCAACAATAAAAGCCGTAGATGAAAAGGACAATGGATGGGGTGCTGTTTCTCCTAGGGAAACAGAAACAGGGAATGACAATGCTTGGTCTAGTGGGCAACAGAAAAAGTCTTCTGAAATTTCGACCAGTTCTTGGGGGCAGAAAAATCCTCCTGAGACAGAAACTCAACCTTGGGGTGCTGTTTCTTCTGGGGAAACAGAAACAGGGAATGACAATGCTTGGTCTAGTGGGCAACAGAAAAAATCTTCTGAAATTTCTACCAGTTCTTGGGGGCAGAAAAATGCTTGGTCTAGTGGGCAACAGAAAAAGTCTTCTGAAATTTCGACCAGTTCTTGGGGGCAGAAAAATCCTCCTGAGACAGAAACTCAACCTTGGGGTGCTGTTTCTTCTGGGGAAACAGAAACAGGGAATGACAATGCTTGGTCTAGTGGGCAGCAGAAAAAGTCTTCTGAAATTTCGACCAGTTCTTGGGGGCAGAAAAATCCTCCTGAGACAGAAACTCAACCTTGGGGTGCTGTTTCTTCTGGGGGAACAGAAACAGGGAATGACAATGCTTGGTCTAGTGGGCAACAGAAAAAGTCTTCTGAAATTTCGACCAGTTCTTGGGGGCAGAAAAATCCTCCTGAGACAGAAACTCAACCTTGGGGTGCTGTTTCTTCTGGGGAAACAGAATCAGGGAATGACAATGCTTGGTCTAGTGGGCAACAGAAAAAATCTTCTGAAATTTCTACCAGTTCTTGGGGGCAGAAAAATCCTCCTGAGACAGAAACTCAACCTGCGAGCTTGTCTGGGTGGGATTCACCTAGTGGAGATGGTAATACTGGTGAAAGACATCACCAATGGGGGCAGAACAAGAAAAGTCGTTTTGAAGGTTCAAAGAGTTGGGTTTCCAGTCCCGGGGAGTGGAAGAATAAGAACCGTCCTGCCAAACCACCTGGTATGGTGAATGATAACTCTAGTGTGGTTGGACTCTATACTGCAACAAGACAAAGATTGGATATGTTCCCTAGCGAGGAGCAAGACGTTCTTTCTAAAATTGAACCTGTTATGCGCTCTATCCGAAGAATAATGCATCAATCTGGGTTAGTTTTCTGTTTATATTCTTTCTTAACAATTAGGACTAGACTGATCGAATTATCTAAAGTATATGATACTTTTCAAATTAACTGGGTTAGTTTTCTGTTTATATTCTTTCTTAACAATTTTGACTTTGAGATGTCTTGTCTGAAGTAAGAATCCATTTAAATCCAGGGAATTTCTTGACGAAATCCTCCCTCACAGTCGAAAATAATGCTTTAACATTTGAAGTGTTATACTCGCATGTAGTGCAACGATGTTGTTTCATATTCACCTGTCAAAGCTCTAGTTGAGCCTGAGTCTAAGACTGAAGTCCCTCCCAAAACGTCATCGTAGAACATAGTTGGTTTTCAAACTCTTGGGGCTCCAAGTTTAAAGATAAAGTTTGGAGGTTGTGGACTAATTATGAGATACGGGTTGGGTTTTGGCACCTCTGTGGACTTTGGTGTGTATCATGGTTGCCGTTGCCCATTCTTTTCAATTTCTACTAGAAAGCCGCTATGTCGTAGTTGTCCTGATTGTAGTGTGGGTGGTTTTGGTTCTGTTTTCTGCGTTGTTGGATGCTGTACTGTCATACTTTTAATATCTTGGTTATTGCAGTTTGTGGGCAGCATATTTGTGGACTGCTGGTCCACTTTGATTGTACTTCCCATTCATATTAGTTACTATTTGTTTTCTTTTGATGTATGAAGTCTAAAGTCTATCTTTATATAAAAAGTAAGCATAAGAACTATAAAGGAAAGGCATCTGATAACTTACTGAATTCACGTGTTACATTTGACTTTCCTTTTGAGATGTCTCAAGGATATCATATTTTCACTGATCTCCATATGAAGGATTTGATTTCATTCTGGGACATTATATCCGCTTTGCATAAGTTATTGGTGCCTAATTTTGCAACTTTTTTTCTTTTCTTTCTTTCCTTTTTTGAATGTTTTAGTTGTTGCAACATCTTTGCTTGGTGCTTGACAATCCTCTAACCTACTATCGGTTTTTAAATTATTCTATCCAGGTACAATGATGGGGATCCACTGTCAGCTGACGACCAGTCATTTATACTTGATAATGTTCTCAATTACCACCCGGATAAAGCTGTTAAAATGGGTTCTGGAATTGGTCATCTCACAGTATGTTTATCTACCCTGTTCTTGCTTAACTGCGTTTTATTTAGAATTATGTTTCAGTGCACTTTTGATACATTATGCTTGGATTCTGTGACTGATTCCATTGTTATATTGGTTATTCTAATGTTCATATTATTTTTTACTGAACTATAACGTTTATACTGAATTTTGTACATTGTCCATTGAGGTAAACTTCCATGTGTTTTGTTGCATGCCTAAATTTGTTCTGCTTCCCAAAACCGTTTTTTATGTCAATAATTAGTTTTTAGCAAAGGGCTGTTACACATAGGAAGATGACTAGACGGGGTTTAGTTGGAAAACCATTTTTTTTTCTCTATTGGTTTAGCTATTTACTCATAGCTCCCACCCTGCCAAGGCTGGTTGAGGGGATCTAATCTTTCAGATAAGAAGACATTAGAGAAGTATATACTTGTCTTTAAATACGAATTAAGACTATGCTCCGTCTTAAGGGTTTTTAAGTCTGGACTAGTAATGACGGGGAAAGGGTTTTCTTTCATAGTACTTGGAAACATAGCCAGGATGGAATACCTCATCTTATTTACCTTTTCTCAAGAACTACTTGTCTTGTAATAACAAACCCTGTATTGCTTATGTTGTGTTCTTATCGAAAACCAAAAGAAACACAAGTTTCCGAAGCTTTGTTGTTTACAAATGAATTTGGCTTGTGTGTTAATGGACTTATTTGGTCTCATATTGTCCTAATTTACACCGGCCATTGATGACAGGTTGATAGGCACGGCAGTTTCCAGGACAGCAGATGCTTTTTTGTTGTGACAACAGATGGTCACAAGGAAGATTTTTCATATCGAAAATGCCTGGAGAATTACATTAAGGAAAAGTATGCTGATGTTGCCGAAACATTCATAGGCAAGTATTTTACTAGGAGAGGAGGGAATCGGGACCGAAACCCCACTCCAAGTCAATATCCCATTCCAGAACAGACTCCATGTCAAACTCCCATTGCAGAGCAAACTATAAGTCAAACTCCCATTGCAGAGCAAACTCTAAGTCAAACCCCCATTTCAGAGCAAACTGGGAACGAGGAGACACAATAGGGCATGGCTATTTCCGGGGCATCGGTCGTTTTGAGATTCTGATGTAATTAGATTTGAACATTCTGCCCCTCTGCTTTTTGATTTGTATATACTAGGCAGTCGTTAGCAGCTCCAGACAAATCCAGCGTTTTGTTCGTTGATTTCTGTTTAATCTGAGAGCATTGATTAGTTAACTAGTTGGTAGCTGCTGGATGCAGTTAACCTGAACCCTGAAGCTGCTTGCTTATGTTGCAGTTGCAAAAAAAATTAAGTTTATATATGAAATGCAGAAGTCTTGTCGATGGCCTTCAATGGCTTCCATTGCTCAGTTTATTATGCTTCTGGTTTGGAATTTTATTTATTTAATGTTCTATATTTTTTCTGGTTTAGTGCTTATGATTATGGATGTAAACAAACCAAATCAATTTGCTCAAGCTTCGACGTGCTAAACACGAGCCCAACCCGGTTCAAGCTCGAGCTGTTTTGAGCCGACTTACAGCCTTGCTTGTGATATAGGATTAATGCTTACAACCGGGCCATGATGAATATCTTTGCAAATGGAAATAAACATGTGGAATTGATGGATATTGGTCTCTCTATCTAGACAATCAAAAAGCCCCGGGTATAAATAGAGCACCGTAGAATTTTTGTTTTAATAATGTGATAATGAATGTGTACTTACCATTCATACGGCTAACTTAATGAAATTGTTATTCTAAACCATTTAATTTTCGAAGTTTCATTCATATATTATCTGTACAAAAAATTAGATAAATAAGAGATTATTGAGACATAAAAAATTGATCATACAAATATATGAACTCATTTTGTTCAAAATCATTGAGTTTTTCTTCTTTTTTTTTTTTTTTTTTTTTTTTGGAGAAAGAAAATCATTGAGTTTGACCTTAGGAAAATAGACAGTTCGGAAAATAGACAGTTCAAATATGTATAGTGTGGAGTGGCGTAATTGGGATTCCTCTTAATAGAGGTAGTTAAGAAACTGGCCAAACTAAACCGATTTGAGCCATTTAGTTTGGTTTTTGCCCAATAATGTGTAAATTGAACCAAGTCAAACCAAACTCAGACTACATTTGATTTGATTTGTTTTGCCTTATTTGAAAATCATTTAAACCAAACCAAACTAAACCAAACAAGAACCACCTACTTGGTTTTACACTTTTGCATTTTCCCCTTATTTGTTATCACAATTTTAGTTCAACCCTTAATAACAAAAAGATTAAAATCCTAAACTCATTTGAATTTGATGTAGTTTATCTAAAAAATTCTCAGTCTCAGTCTATGACTTTTTGAATTTACACTATGAAATTCCTTTTATATATATTTGAGGTAATATAACAATATTTTCTCAATGGCTTACAAAGTGAAAAATGATAACCTCATTTTACACAACCTTGTTTAATCATGTCCCTTTTTTTTCATTTTAAGAGAGCGTATTTGATGATACAATCTAAAAAATTACTCTCCCAACACAATTAATATGATTAGGGTTAAATAACTGACTTGGAGACAAGTCAAAGTACTCAGAATTAAACTTATAATGCTTAATCAAAAACAGAAAAGTTACAAATGTTTAGTAAAAAAACTGAGAAATAGAGCAACAAATTCTAATTATTCCCCGTTTTAATTCATTCAGTTTGATAGCTAAACTAAAAAATAGTGCGTATAAGAAAAAAAAACGGTTTAGCTTCCTTTACTAAACCTTTTGGTTCGACAATGCCACAAGCGTGAGTCTTTTTTTTTTTTTTATTTTTTTTATTTTTTATTTTTAACAAACTATATTTTCTATACTAAAAGAGAGAGGGTGAACTTAGCTTCACAATACGCTAGCAGTAATGTTGCTCAAACTCGTATTTGGCAAGAATCAATTTATTTTTATTTTTTTTAACAAACGATATTTTTTATACTAATAGGAGTGGGTGGACTTAGCCTCACAATAAGCTAACAGTAATGTTGTTCAAACTCTCATGTGGGAAAAATCGAACCTAAGACCCCATTTACAAGTGAAAAGTAACAAAAATCGAACCTAAGACTTCATTTACAAGTGAAAAGAAATAACACTAGACCATAATATTAAATTATCCACATACTTTGAGTCTTAAACCTAGATTATAAATTATAATGCGCTTCAAAACGAACCAAACCAAACCGGCTAATCGGGGCACCGCTACCTGGCGCGATGTAATTGAAAGAGAAACGTGCGAGGTTATCCAATTATCCATTATTTTATTTTAACTTTTTGTGAGGGAAATAGCCAAAATCAATAATCTAATACCAAGTCACCATTTTCATGATGTTTTACTGAGCTCCACTCTCTCACTCCTCTCCAATCTGATTGATCCAAACATCTGAGCTTCGGCCATGGCTTCTTCTTTGCCGGGTCAACTCGTTTCCCTGTTAGAGAATGGGCAGCATCATGTGTGGGAGGACCAGTCGATCATCAAGTGGCGGAAGAGAGACGCCCATGTCCCTTTACGCTGCCATGAATCAGTTGATGGTAAACCACTCATGGCATTTCAATCTCAGTTTCTTATTGCTTTGGTTTTTGATTTTCTAAAATTGATTTGTTGAATTTGGTTTTTGTAATTTTTAGTTCTTGGTTGACTGATGGAATTGTTTTTTTTTTTTTTTGCTGGGGTTTGCTGATGAATGGTCGAAGTATAATTCTTTGATTCAGATTCACATTGCATTTTGGATGTTGTAACGTTCGAATGCATTTAGCTAAATTGTTTACTGTGAATTTGAGGTTCTACACGCAATATATATCGTAAATGATGATGATTTGGTGATTTCATGTAGAATCACACAGCTTTGAGTATTTGTAATATGTATGTATATGCAAGCTCATCAGTTGGGTTAACATATGTGGACAAAGATTTTTGTTGAAGTTTTGATACATAAGGTTTTCAGTGTAAATGCTTTTTCTCAAATATCTAGAATGAATAGTTGTTGGAGCATGGTTGTGATGCAGATTTTTGTATTATCGTACATCTCTCATAAACTGCATCATGGTTTGGTATATGAGCATGGTGTTGCATATTGCCAATAGTAGGTTGGGGGCACTAGCCGCAGTACGCATGATAGTACACGTAACTGGGTAGGATTAGGAACATGGGAAAGAAAACGCAGAACCTAATTGGTTCAATGTTGGACTGAGAGGTTTGGGTGCTTGATTCAGGAGCACCATCATCTAAGTTCTGATTGTACGGCTTACTTTTAGAAGATATCTGATGTTGTTTATGTTGTGCAGGGTCTCTTAAATATTGGTATGAACGCAACAAAGTGAGTTTTGTGGTATCCAACTCTGCTGTTTGGAATGATGATGCTGTTGTTGGAGCTCTTGACAGCGCGGCTCTTTGGGTCAAGGGCTTGCCTTTTGTCAAGTCCTTGTCAGGCTATTGGAAATTCTTCTTGGCTTCCAATCCTAAAAATGTTCCCTTAAATTTTCATGACTCTGCATTTCATGATATACAGTGGGAAACTTTGCCCGGTAGGCATATATGATCTTTCACTTTTTCTTCTTTATATTTATATGGTGTGTTGTGTTGGAGTGTATACGTGATAGTTGGCTCGCATCCAATCAAGTTCTAGTGAGTAACGGGAAACCATGAAAATTTGTCAAGATATATGTATATCTGTAACTACCCAGAATTTAAGGACCTACCTCTTAGGGAGAGGGTTAGGATCATGCCCATGATTCCATATTTATCTTTTCATCTTCATTTTTAAAAGAATAGGAAATTTAATAGTATTTTTATGTTCTTAGTTGTTTATATCCTTATTCCTGTTTATGTTATTCACTGATCATGATTGCTGGGTCTAGGAAATGCAATTTTCATCCGACTCATTACTTTTTTTTCTCTAATGGAACAGTTCCTTCAAATTGGCAGATGCATGGATTTGATCGGCCTATTTATACAAATGTTGTGTATCCATTTCCACTGGATCCACCTTTTGTTCATGTGGACAATCCTACTGGCTGTTATAGGACATACTTTGACATTCCTAAAGAATGGAGTGGTATGATCAATTTGAATGCATTGCTAATTAGTGATGCTTTTGAATTCTTTTATTTTTGTTCTTTGTTTCCCTCCGTTTTTTGTTTCCTGATCTGTATTATATCAAACCTGTACCATGCTATAACTTGTATGCTTCGAAATAGTCTTATTTTCAACTTTGGTAATGTTTTAAAAGTAACCATTTTAAATGTAATTGTATGACATATTGACATGTGACTAGCATTTGACAGGCCGCAGGATTTTTTTGCACTTTGAAGCTGTTGATTCTGCTTTCTGTGCATGGGTGAATGGGGTCCCGATAGGATATAGGTAATTATTTAATGGCTTTTTGATCAGTTAGCAATAAGTGCATTTGTTGATCTTGTAGATTGTAGCACTCAGAGCATAGCAATGTCAAAATGAAGATCATTTTGTGCTTAGAAGGGATGCATGGTTAGGTAGGAATCTCTACCAGATACATTAACAAGCTTTATTTCGTGCTAGGTCAGTCAGGACAGCAGACTTCCTGCTGAATTTGAAATCACCGATTATTGTTACCCATTCAGTACGGACAAGAAAAATGTACTAGCTGTTCAAGTTTTCAGATGGAGTGATGGCTCTTACCTTGAAGATCAAGATCATTGGTGGTTATCTGGCATTCATCGTGATGTGCTTCTCCTTTCCAAGCCACAGGTTCTATAATCTTCTTGCATTTGTGTTCTTTTCTTTTAAATACCATTATACTGTGTGATTGGCTTTTCTTGGAGCTATTACATAGCGGGAGACTGGGGACAATTATGTATGCATTGATGATTTGCATGGCTGCTTCTCTACATTAAGATCATTCCATCTCTTCTCTTTGCATGTCAGTGTGCGCAGTCATGACCTAGTTCATTAATTTGCTAACACATATTTTACTTTGATTACACATATAGGATTATCTCAACTATTTCCTCAGTAATTTGAGTAATGCAAACTGCTATTTGCTGCTAACATAAGTTAAAGCATCGCATAACATTAAATCCTAAAGTATAACTGATGTGCAGGTATTCATCGCAGACTATTTTTTCAAATCAACTCTGGCCGAGGATTTTTCTTATGCAGACATACAGGCAAGTATCTACTAATCGAGAAAGGATGTCTTTGTTTTTAATGAGTAATAAAAACAAACAACGTTTTATAGCGTTGTCCGGATGAACCTCTTGCACATTACTGGACAGTAGTTTGTAACCCATTGACGTTTCTTATTGATTATATTTTTGTTATGCTCACTTTTTACTTTGATTATCACAATGTCTGTTAAGTTTACACTGTAACTGATTTATCTGTCATCAATATGATGAGATTATGTTCTCTTCTTAGTACTATTTAACTACATGGAATTTTTTTAATTCTTTATTTATTTATTTTCTTTTTGCATTTTTTACCAGGTTGAAGTGAAAATAGATAACTCCAGAGAAACATCTAAAGATAGTTTTCTTCCCAACTACACAATAGAAGCTTCATTATTTGACACGGCTAGCTGGTACAGTACTGATGGATATGCTGATCTGGCCTCATCTAATGTGGCTAGTTTAAAGCTTAATCCCTCACCCAGCACAAGCCTTGGATTTCATGGTTATTGGCTGGAAGGGAGACTGGAAATGCCGAGGCTTTGGTCTGCCGAGCAAGTAAGGACACTTCATTTGTTCTTTCATTTTGTTTCTTCCTGTCTTGTTCTTAAGCTAAAAAGCAGACCATTTGAAGTTATATATACGTTATTACTTACTAGTATTCATTGAGTGATGATTTCCAAAAATGTCTGTCAAGTGCTGGAAGTACCCGGGCACTGTGAATATTTTAACCTAACATGTAGCATTTGTGTGTGCTGCACCTTTTTGTTATATAACTGTTGACCCTTAATTTTGGGTCCAAACAATAACTTACTTTGCTTTCTTTTTCGAGATATGTTGAAAGAAATGTCTTGTTGAATTATAACAGCTTATAGGATAAGTAGATTTTTCTTTTTCACATGACACCAGAGTTTGTGAATACTAGAGATTACAACTTTCTCCCTTACTCAGCACGCCTCAACTGAACATGAGTTAGGATTAAGGGCTATTCAAGTTGTGTTGAGAATATGGCATTGGTTCTTTCCTACATGGTAGTCAAGTTCTCGTTCGACTTAAGCATAAAGCAGATAGATCACTTGACCACAGTAGTATACACCCCTGACTGGGGATGCTCTAAGAGAGTTCTTAATAGGGCAGGAGGATAGAGCAGATCACAATTAATACATACTATACATTGTCCATTGATGAGTTTGTAGCAAAGTTTGTCTTACTTAATACCATCGCCTTTAAGAACCTCTAATGCTTTCAGTGATGCTGTACTGAATATTAAACAATTTGAATCTGTGGTTCAATTTTAGTTGCTGTCATTCCACTTCTCTTTTATGCTAGAAAGAAAGTATATGACCAGATTGAGACAGTAAAGGGAATAAAGCTTGTCGACTATCTATTTATGTTTCACAGATGGTTCGCTGATCGTGTGTTATAGTATTTGCTTTTGAACGCTGTTGACTTCTTCTATCCTCTCTCTCTCTCTCTCTCTCTATATATATATATATATATACACACACACATACATATATATATATGCATATGCATATACATATATATATATGTATGTATGTATGTATTGCATCCAAGTGTCTCAACGGATTGTTTACCATCCACAGCCAAATCTGTACACACTTGCTGTTATATTGAAAGATGCATCTGGTAACCTTGTGGACTGTGAATCATGCCTCATAGGCATACGACAAGTATCAAAAGCCCCCAAACAGCTGCTTGTTAATGGGCGTCCAATAATAATAAGGGGTGTAAACAGGCATGAGCATCATCCACGTCTGGGAAAAACGAACATAGAATCCTGCATGGTTAAGGTGACAAATATTTTAGTTCCCTTCGTTTATTCTCTGCTTGCCTATTTGATTGGCAACTTGAGGGGGTGGTTCTGTTTATTACGTTCCTGAAGTTTTCATCTCTGTTTTGTGTACAGGATTTGATTTTAATGAAGCAATATAATTTCAATGCTGTGAGAAACAGTCATTATCCCCAACATCCCCGTTGGTATGAGCTTTGTGATTTGTTTGGCATGTACATGATAGATGAAGCCAACATCGAGACCCATGGTTTTGATTATTCTGGGCATGTGAAGCATCCTACATTAGAACCAAGCTGGGCTACTGCAATGATAGACCGTGTGATAGGCATGGTTGAGAGAGACAAAAATCATGCTTGCATTCTCTCCTGGTCCCTAGGAAATGAAGCGGGATATGGACCTAATCATTCTGCTTCAGCCGGTAACCATTTTCCTTAAACATCCTTATTTTGGTCGAGCTTCAAAGGAACTTATATAGAGAATGTCATACTTGTTCAAGAATTATATGTTTTGAATTAGCTGGTAACTTAAATTTCTAGGTAAACTTCTTAAATCCACAATACGATTCCCAAATGATTCTTTCTTCGAAAATAGGCTATTGGGAATCACATTGTGCATTTCATAGGTTTACCTTGAAATAATGGTGATGAACTTGCGTTCAATAATTTCGTAAATAAGGAAGTAATAGCAATCATTTGGGAAGGGGCTTTACACTAGTAATATGAATTTTGTCGAAAGACAGAAGCATGCACTCTAATTTTGAATAATTCAGAAAATATTAAAATTCTATTAAAAGTTGGGTAAGCCAATCAAGATCACTTTGTCTATAATTTGGGTTCATTATCATTTCCAATTTTTAAAATGTTTACATTTCCTATTTAAAAAAAAGTTTAGATCACCTTTGTCCTTGGAATTTAATTGAAGTTGCTTCCAATGCATCTTTATTCGTCAACCTTTTCCTACCACTCATTGTTTACGATACTTGAATCTTGAACGTAGGCTGGATTCGTGGCAAGGATCCCTCACGGCTGTTACATTATGAAGGGGGTGGATCCAGAACTCCATCCACAGATATTGTATGTCCCATGTATATGCGGGTCTGGGACATTGTGAAGATTGCAAAAGATCCAAATGAAACACGTCCTTTGATATTGTGCGAGTACGTAAAATTACTATTTCTTTTACTGTTGTTTGAGATAAGTTGATTTTACCATATTCCCATAGTTAGAACATGAGTCAACTTATATTTATATTTGGCACTTCTCTGTCCTCAGTTATGTCGCCTCTTCACTAATAGAGTCCAACATATGAAGTTCAATTATTTAGGGAGGTTGCAATTATGGGGATTTACACTGATGATTGCTTGGTCTAATACTATGATCAAGTTTGTTGCTTTACCACTACTCCGGAAAGCTTTAGCTATTAGATATAGTCCAATAATTGTTCTATATCAAACATGTTATTTATTCTGAAAAGTTATACAAGATGCCTCAGTTTATGCTCATAGAAATCAAATTTCTTCACTTAAAACCATGATAAAATAATGGCAGGTATTCACATGCAATGGGAAACAGCAGTGGCAATATACATAAATATTGGGAAGCAATTGATAGCACATTTGGTCTCCAAGGAGGCTTTATCTGGGAGTGGGTTGATCAGGTAACGTATCCTTGGTATAAGAAATATACTGATGATCATCAACATTAAGTTAAATATTGGATTCCATCAGGGGATAATAAATTTTTATCGTTGTATATAGGGCCTATTGAAGGAAAGTGCAGATGGTAGTAAGCATTGGGCTTATGGGGGTGACTTTGGAGATGTTCCTAATGATCTGAACTTCTGTTTGAATGGCCTTGTATGGCCAGATCGAACTCCTCATCCTGCAATGCATGGTAAGCTGATAATTTACGATAAACTTACAAATACCACTGTCCTCAAAGTTCTTTAAGATAACATTTGTTCGTCATTTATCTATTAAATCATTGCTCGCTGCTTTGATTATTATCTTCAGAAGTCAAGTATGTGTACCAACCAATCAAGGTTTCATTCAGGGAAGAAGCAGTAAAGGTACTTTTCACATATTTGTGTTTGCTTTATTCTTTTTCTTTCTTTTTATTAAATGTTTCTCTAACTGATATCACCTCGCAGATAACAAATACTCACTTTTATGAAACAACACAAGGATTGGAGTTCAGCTGGTCTGCTCATGGGGATGGATATAAACTTGGATCTGGAATTCTACCTCTTCCTTTGATTGAACCTCAGAAGAGTTTTTCTATTGAGTGGAAGTCAGCTCCATGGTATCCTCTATGGACTTCATCATTTGCGGAGGAATATTTTCTGACAATAACTGCTAAGCTTTTGCATTCCACAAAGTGGGTTAAAGCTGGTCATGTCATCTCATCTACACAAGTCCAGTTGCCTTCCAAGAGAGAAATTGTTCCTCATGTAATTGTTTTTTTTCTTAATACCTAGTTAGACAATAAGAATGAATCTTACAGCTTTTGTCATATAAAACAATTTTTACAACTGGCCTTGCTTTCCAGGTCATCAAGACTAAAGAAGCTACATTCATCAGTGAAATTCTTGGGGATACAATTAAAGTGAGTCAGCAGAACCTTTGGGAGATAATATTGAATGTTAAAACGGGAGCAGTTGAAAGCTGGAAGGTATTCTCACCTTTTTCTATTTTCTTGGTGATAACACATTTTATTTTTATTTACAAAAATTGTTTGATAACGATTTCATCCATCCCTCCAGGAAGTCTTCAGTGTTTGGATAATACATTATATACTAGGTTGTCACGTTCCTGTTTCCGATAAACCAGAATCCATTCTTACCATACTTAGACTATTTCTATTTGGAACTTAGTTATATGAAGTACATACGGTTTACATGTGAATGGGTGGGACGGGTCAGAAATGGAAATCCATCTGTTACGGCCTTTTCATGTTATCCTCTATTCTGTTACATAGTCAGACTAGAGGTGTCATTTCGAGGAAGATATCTGGGATGGAGAATCCTGTTTTAGTGCAATTTTTCCTCGCCTCCATAGGAATTCTTGGTTTAATAATGCTTCTATTGCTTGCATCTTTGTTCCCTTCTTTGTCCCCGCCAAAGATTTTCAAATTCCATAGGATTCCTCCCTCCTTTTCTTGGTTGAGAACATTTCATTATCACATTTAGACATGTAAAGAAGGCCTAGGTGTCTAGCGCAAGTTTTTTTTTAAAATACATTAATAATGGATCATTCCATTACCATCTCTATTTTCCGCCTGTCTCTAATGATTTTTGATCTGTTTCTTCTTAGTTTCGTGACTGCTCCTTCATTCTTGTAAACTTGGACTGAAGCTGCTGCATCTTAGGGTTTATGATTGTATTTGCCTAGTTACTGTTCTGTTTGTGAGGATAACTATTGTATTACTTTATTTGTTTTCTCTGCTAGATGTTCTTTCTCGTGTGGATTGAGGGTTGTAAACTTTTCTTATGTCGGGCCTCTTAGAGTGTAGTTCTCAATTTGCGCTAACACTCATTCTGAATCCTATTTTTGAAAATAAAAAATGGTAGGTTGAAGGAGTTTCTTTGATGACGAAAGGCATATTTCCATGTTTCTGGCGAGCACCCACAGATAATGACAAAGGAGGAGGTGACAGTAGTTATTTCTCCTTGTGGAAAGCTGCTCGTATTGATAGCCTCAATTATATCACCAAAAGCTGTTCTATACAAACTAAGACTGACCATCTTGTGAGAGTAGCTGCGGTTTTTCTTGGTGTTCCCAAAAGTGAGGAGGGTTCTTTATCCAAGAAGGAAAGCGCATTAATTGAGATTGATGTGATTTACACAATTTACGGTTCAGGAGATGTTGTCGTTGAATGCAATACAAGACCAAGTTCGAACCTTCCACCTCTGCCACGTGTTGGAGTTGAGTTCCATTTGGATAAGTCGATGGACCAGATTAAATGGTATGGAAGAGGACCGTTTGAATGCTATCCGGACAGAAAAGCAGCTGCTCATGTTGCGGTCTACAAGCAGAATGTGGGTGATATGCATGTCCCTTACATAGTTCCTGGGGAATGTTCAGGTAGGGCGGATGTTAGATGGGTGACATTTCAAAACAAGGATGGTTTCGGAATCTATGCTTCAATATATGGCAGCTCTCCACCTATGCAAATAAATGCAAGTTATTACTCCACAGCTGAGCTTGATCGTGCAACGCACAATCACGTTCTTGTCAAAGGAGATGACATTGAGGTAATTTCTTCTGCGTTTTTAGTTAGTACCTCATTTCAGTACGAGTCGACTTGTCTCAGACGTCCATTGTATTTATACGAGTAATATACAAAGAATGGTTTATGGTTTAGGGTTCTTACGGTTTGTGGTGTTACAGGTTCATCTTGATCACAAGCATATGGGCCTGGCTGGGGATGATAGTTGGTCCCCCTGCGTCCACGACGAGTATCTGATTCCTGCTGTTCCGTATTCATTCTCAATCAGGCTGTGCCCAATAACTCCAGCAACCTCTGGCCTCGACGTCTACAAATCTCAACTTCAATACTAAAGTACCAAATGCTTGACAATCTACTTACATGGTTATGAAATAAAGATGTTTTCCTTCTCTATGTTGCTTGTTGGAGAATATAAAGGAAAACTTGGATTGTAATATGCTGATTATGAATAATTTTTATTCAATAATCAATATTTCTTTTATCATTTTTGTGGTGGATCATGTTCGTTATACAACCTCTGTTTGATGTTTGAGAAAGTACTCGTTCTTTGGCTAGCATATTTACTGATGGCATCTCTCAGAAAAGGACTCTCCATTTCTCAAGTCGAAAATCTTACTCTCGCTAGGTATCTAAACGCGCCTTGGTGGCTTATGACCATGAAACCCGAGCTTCAGTTATCTATGGGTGCTTCTGTTGCAATTGATTGAAGGCCATAGTGACTAAACCCAGATAGACTGCAGAAAAATGCAAAGAAATTGAACTACATAATAATACCAAGTCTAATGCAGGAACAACCAAAACCAAGATAATGCAAACTCTTGGGATCCGTTTGTTACACCGTGTAAAGTGTGACTACCTTGGCTAAGACCGATAACCCACGTTTGGTAAAGGCCGGGACTAGTTTAAATGAGACTAGGTCAGACTAACACCGGTCCCGTGCCTTACTAAGTGGAGTTATCTAATTCCGCCTGTGAGCTCGGTATTAAGCGGGATTAGACGTCGATCGATGTGGGAGATGAGCATAGGGTGGGTGTGATGGATGATGGTGTGAGCAATGAGCAGATAATGGATGGGAGAAATGCGATGTCAATCGGCAGGGACATGCCTAGCCCTGGCTCAGTTGGGCTATAGCCTGATCCCCTTAAAGGGCTTATTGCATGATCATGTTCAAGACATGGGACATGGTTTTTTCCTCTTGATCGAATCTATAACTTCTATTAGCAGATTCATTTTCTATGGTCCCAACTGATAATTCGACTCTCCAGCTAATAATAATACAATAGCCCCATCAGCCCAACCAAAACATCTTTTTTATTTTTTTATTTTTTTTAAGGAACATATGATATTATCTATACTATTGGGAGAGGAGTGGGCTAAGCCTCACACTAGGCTAGCAATAATGTGGTTCAAATTTTCTTTTAGCGAAAATCGAACCTAAGACCTCTCATTGTGAAGAGAAATACCACTAGACCCATAGTACTAAGTGGCTGCCTAACTAAAACATCTAATTACACGTATACCTTCAAAATTCAGCTCACCCGGGTTTTGAATGCTAGATCTGTCCCCAATGTGGGAGATGGGTAGAGAATGAATCTAACTAGGGCGGCACCGCATCTGTAATCCTTTAAGATGATTTCTCTTTAAAATTGCCTCTAAATCTTGATTTCGTTTAAATTTATGGCCAATCAAATTGAAATAGGTTGAATTTCGGGTCTTGACAATCTTCTATTGTGCAATTACTGAATGCTAAGTCAATTCAGCTTAGTCCCAACTACTACGATTAACATCTTTGTGGTCCGGGAGTCCTTATCTAACCTGCCAATAAACAAAACAGTTTGAAATTTGAAAAATAAAATATTTTTTTATTTTTTTTTCAAGTTACCGTTGTAGAAAAAGCGCGTATATTTTTTTTGGGTGAAAGAAGGAAAGCGCGCATTATATATCTCGTCAGTCTTCTTCCACGTTCTTACGCTTCCATTCTTCCATTCCGTCGATTCCCTTTCCTTGTGCTCTCTACAAACGACGTCGTCGTCTTCGATTCCGGCTCCTGGTTCTCGCTTATCTTGCCGCCGCCGTGGCTTCCCATTCCGTGCCGTGAGAGACGGCCGGCGATTTCATCAAAACCCACCACAACCTTCGGCGATCAAAGATACGTTCTAAATTTTGAATTCTTTTATTCAAAGCTTTTGGATTTCGTTTTTTGTTTGTGATACTTCAATTATATAATTTTGCGATTTCTTTTAGGGTTTGGTTGGATTTTCCTAGTTGATTTGGGATTTCCTGTTGTTCCCAGTAGAGTTAGGTTTCCTATTAGAATTGGGAGTTGATTGTTACGATATATATTGCTCACATTTTTGGAAAGTAAAATTGCTGCCTATTGCTTTCTCTTTCTGTCACCCAAAACAGATAACTGAGTAAACTACAACTGCGAGATTTCAATTTCGGTATCGGTTTCGATTTCAGATATGTTATCTGTTAGGGCATCCCCGTCTCCGTCTGGATCTGTGTTTGATTGTAGACTTAGTGGAGGAGCAATTGGTCGGAAAGATGAGGGACCCAATTATGATTGCCTTAGAAAACACTATTTTGATGGTAGTAAAAAAGGGCCAGGGCTAGGGTTAGGGTTTGACACTACTACTTGTGCTGCACCTGCATGTCATAATAACCGCAGTAATGGAGGACTTGAACATCAGAGACCTAGGGGCGCATATGGAAAAGACGGTAGTAGGGTTGCTCAATTCCAATCTGAGGCAAATCGTAATTTGGGTTCTCACTACCCTCCTCAGCAAGCCTGCCCGATTATGCCTTTCCAGATGCCCTTTGTGGTGACTCGTATATCAGTGCCGTCTTCTACTTCTAGTGTAGACTCTCAATCTCTCATGCCGGTGCCATCTGTGGATTCAAGGCCTCATGTAAACGTGCATAATTCTCGCCCTCCCGCTCCCACTGTGCACTCAACGTTATCTATGCAGCAGAACCAGAGGAATCAAGGCCCTTTTATTGTAAAACAAGCCATGCCACTTCTACCACCAGGTCCCCCTCCTTACCCACAAGACATACTTCCGGTTCAGAACCCTTATCCAGTTGCCTCTAGCAACCAGCCCGTCATCAGTGCATATTCTGGTTTGATTACTTCTCTCTTGGCCCAAGGTTTGATCTCAGTGACAAATCAAACCCCTCCCAAGGTTTCTTTAGGAGTTGAGTTTAAGGCCAACCTTCTCAAGGTGCGGCATGAATCTGTAATAACTGCTCTATACGGTGATCTTCCAGGACAATGCACAACCTGTGGCCGTAGGTTCAAGTGCCAAGAAGAGCATAGTAAGCATATGGATTGGCATGTAACCAAGAACCGTATGTCTAAAAGCCATAAGCTGAAGCCCTCTCGTAAATGGTTTGTGAATATGAGCTTGTGGTTTATTGCTGCAGAGGCATTGTGTACTAATGCAGCTCCTAAATTTATGTCTGCTGAGACCACTGTGGAAAAGAAGAATAGTGATGAAGAAGTGGCTATTCCTGCTCAAGAAGATCAGACTTCGTGCGTGTTATGTAGAGAGTGCTTTGATGATTTTTATAGTCATGAGAGAGAGGAGTGGATGTATAAAGATGCCGTGTACTTGAATTCACCTGAGGGATCAACAGAAGGCATGGATAGGTCAAAGTTGGGTCCTATAGTGCATGCTAAATGCAGGCAAGAGGGTAGTCAAAGAAAACGGTTGCGGAGGAGTTAGCATAGTGGTTTCAAGGAGTAGATGAACTAATTCACAGCATCTAGATATATTTGTGGAGATGATTTAGAGTTCGGAGTGTAAGAAAAGATTTGAGGCTTGTTCATAGGCAAAGAGCATATAAGTTGTTCTTATTGGTTGTTTTTCATGTATAAACCATGATTCAAGTTTAATAAAGTCGATATATTTTCCCATCTTTTGCTTCTATGCTATGTACTCTCTCTCTCTCTCTCTCTCTCTCTCTCTCTCTCTCTCTCTTCTCATCCGTACTATTCTGTCCTTGCCATCTTTAACTTGAATTGTTTGGCCGATAAGTAACTTAAGCTATTTATAACTTTTGCATCTTCTGGATTTATGTCATTAATCCCAGCCATCTATTAAAAATTGTTCATTTAAATACAAAAATACTACACGGTTGCTATCGTGTATGTACTTGTGGAGTGAGTCTTATTTGAGGAATCTCTCAATTGAAGCTCCTTCGACATTGACATGTACGTATAATTAAACCTAAAGAATTTAAGTATCTTTGCCAAGCAAACAAGTGATTTCACTTTGAAAACCTTTGGAGGATCAAATGTGTGACAAAAGGACACAAATACTCGAAAATGACTCTCAAACATTGCAATAAACAAACGTCGACAGAATATATTCACCAAATTTCTTTGGCTATGAAGATACAGAGAAGAATCTCATCCGTCAAGAAGAACCTTCCAGTTCGAGTGGTGGCTGCTACCTCACAAATGAACTCCATAATCTCGATTTGGGGAACTTGGGACTGTTGCTTCAGTACAGGTTTGATTACACGATTTGCATCGCTTTCTGCATAGGGATGAAGTCTTTTATTCTTGCATACATGGATTGCCCGGCTTTTGTGGTTTAAAAAAGAACCTACTCAAAATATTTGTTTTTCGAAAGGTATGTCTTGAGTGGACATGGAAATGGACAATCTTGGTTCCTATTTCCAGTAATTATAAATATAACGACTCTCGTAGATATATTTTCACTCATAATCATGTGCGTGGCTCACCGTTGTACTTTTTATTTAGTGTTTAACATTATAATTTTAGATTGGTGCTGTTCTCGCAGGTCTCGGATATTAATCTTTAGGTGGTATTAAGACAGCAATGAAAAGGATTCCCCATGGTTGGGATACCGCTTGGATTCCCACAGAAAAACTTTCATTGAACGAGGCATTGAAGGGGTAGGGAACGCTGAATCATTTGATCCTTGAGATTTCATCTATTCGTTGACATAATTCATCTTTAGACTGCTACTTAGGCTATTCACGTCTTCCTTACTGGGGTCACAGTCCAAAGTCACCCAGAATGCATCAAGTTACCCGACTGATTAACACGGTTTCGTGTTTCATCTCTCTTACAGTTACCAGTGTCTTACAGTTCCACATGATACATTTACAATCATGACAGGTACTCTTTCAGCTGCTCGCGCATGCTTTCTTGACAGTGATTTGGGATCTCTATCGCCCCGGGAAACTGGCAGACTTTGTCATACTGTCCATGGATTCGTGGGATGATGTCGTAGCTGAATAATCTGCATTAGTTGAAGCAACATATGTTGGTGGTATACACGCCTATCCCTGAAAGCACCAACATTTTCGGAATGGATATGATGTCCTGTAAAAAGCACTTCAGAAGATATAGGTTTTGAGGTCTGTTTGTATGGTTTGTATCATAAGATATATTGAGGTGTGTACATCTTATATTCACAAGATTTAGGTTCCGCGTCAGTCCCGGTTTTTCGCAATAGCCGGAAACTATACAACGGTTACGTAGCCCAACACCGGAAATCCTCAAAATATTCAGTTGCTTTCTGCTAAATACTGGAAAGGCGGCATGAGTCTCAGTGTTCGATAGCAGCCAACCTAAATTGTGCACATGCTCAATAGTTAGCAAGTAGAGGTGGGCACTATCCAGTTTGACCTGAACCGAACCGAATGATACAATTGGTTCGGTTCTCGACATTGACAATGATGATAAAGAAACCGAACCAACTCGGGCAAGGCCGGTTTGGCTCTAGCTATAGCCTATAGGGACTTCAAAGGTTTGGGGAGGAGTCCATGGATTTGGAAATCACTTCACGGGCAATAGTGATCGGGCTATTGGGTGGTGTAATTTCAAAAAGAAAAACAATATTAAATTGATTAAAAAGAAAAATAAAAGTAATAATTAATTTTTTTAAACAAGTGTAAGTGATGGATTGTCTTGGCGGTTAGATTTTTTATCTTTTAACACGTAACATTTTGGGCTCAAATATTATTTTCTCATGTAGGTTAGTGTTGCATATCATTTGTAATAATAATATAATAAAAAGTCTTGTAAGAACTATTTCAATTAAGGAATTAACTTGACTTCTCAATGGATGAGAATGAATTTCTGCTTCAGATGCTTTGTTACTTATTTATGGAACTTCGGGCGTATAATCAAAACCGAATATATTATTAATTACTATGTAAAGGTCAATTTTACAAATCAATTTAAAATAAGATTGTTTAATTATTGAATTATTTAAAAATAATAATTGATTATAATTAAAGAATTATAAACCGTTTATATATTTACTATTACAAAATAATTTAAAATATGAACAATTATAAACGGTTACGATCGCATTCATTTTTAACGAGGGAAGGAGCCAAGCTTTACATTTCTTAGGGAAACACAACTCATTAACGGTGAAAAACACCCACCCTTCCCACCACCGGCGACCCAACCAATCATCCTCCGTCTCCTCCTCCTCCTCCTCCTCTCTCTCTTTCTCTCTCTCTCTCTCTCTGCCGGAGCAGCTGCTAATCTTATTGCTTGGGTGAAGTATCTTCGAAGCTGCTCCAAGATACTTCCCAAGGTTAGTTCATGCTTAAAGTTTGATAATGTCAATGTCCTTCGATGCACGCCAAGTGTTCGACGAAATGCTTCATATGCATATGCACCTGCACTGCTGCACATTGTGCTTCTCCCTATAGCCCAATGCACGCCACATCTTCGACAAAATGTTCAACATACTATCGCAATTGCCCATCCTTCTCACTGTAACTGAATACCCGCCCTATGTTTTGTTATTGCAGAGGGCCTCGTAAATCTCTGAAACGGCTCTGCCTTGCAAGCAGCTGGAGTAGCACAAGCAACATTTTCTTCTATGTCTTATGAAAAAAGGCTTGCTGTTGCCAGAAAAGCTGCCACTCTCACTGCTCGCCTCTGCGATAAGGTACAAAAGGTGGTTGTGGAGTCGGGCACTCGTTCAAACTCAGAAAAAGTTACTACCGCCGCAGCAGCTGGTTATGATAGAGCTTCGGAAAGAGTACAAGAATCTGCAGATCATTGTGCTGTTGCCAGTGCTGCCGCTGATGGTGTCAATAGTGGCATTCGTAAAATGAAATTGGCAGAGAACTTAGCCTGTCTGGTAGAAGAGTCCTCTCATATCAATGAGAGAAGACCCAAGGGCCGAATGCAACTCAAGAGGTGTCTTGAATTGCGCATAAAGAAGAGAGTGAAGGAACAATACATCAATGGGACGTTTCGAGACCTAATGGTAAAAGTAATTGCCAATCCAGAAACTCTTCAAGATGCTTATAATTGTATTAGACTCAACTCAAATGTTGATATAGCATTAAGTGATGCGAAAAACTCTTTTGATTCTATGGCTGAAGAGATGCGTCATGGGAGTTTTGATGTTAATGCCAATACCTTTTCTATCTCAAAAAGGGGTGTAGGGAATGAAGTCTTAGTACTTCCTAATCTAAATCTGAAGGTCATTCAAGAAGCCATCAGAGTTGCTCTTGAAGTTGTTTACAAGCCCGACTTCTCTAAGATTTCACATGGTTATCGAAGTGGGAGGGGGCATTCCACGGCTCTGAAGTACATTAGCAAGGAGATTTCGAATCCTGATTGGTGGTTTACAGTGCTCTTAAATAAAAAGCTAGATGCTTGTATACTTGGCGAACTCTTAAAAGCAATGGAGGGCAAGATAGTAGACCCCAGCCTCTTTGATATGATCAAAAGCATGTTTCATGCCAATGTGCTCAACTTGGAGTTTGGTGGTTTCCCGAAAGGTCATGGTCTTCCACAGGAGGGAATATTGTCCCCTATATTAATGAATATATATCTCGACCAATTTGACCATGAATTTTACAGATTGTCGATGAAATATGAAGCTCTCAGTCTAGATTCTCAAAATGATCAAAATTCCCAGTCTAAGCTGCGCAGCTGGTTTAGGAGACACCTGAAAGGTAATAATGATCTTGGCTGTGCGGGTGAAGAGAGTTGTAGCGCAAGGGTCCATTCTTGTCGCTTCATGGATGAGATATTTTTTTCGTTTTCTGGTTCTAAGGATGCTGCTCTTGAGTTCAAATCTGAGGTCCTAAACTACTTGCAGAAGTCTTTGCACTTGGAAGTCGATGATCAAACAGAATTATTGCCATGTCAAAAACCGCATGGGATTCGCTTTTTAGGCACTTTGGTTAGAAGAAATGTGATAGAAAGTCCTGCCACAAAAGCAGTCCACAAGTTGAAGGAAAAAGTTGCTTTGTTTGGCCTACAGAAGCAAGAGGCCTGGAATGTTGGGACGGTTCATATAGGGAAGAAATGGTTAGGTCATGGTTTAAAGAAGGTCAAGGAGTCAGAGATCAAGCATTTAGCTGACAGTAGTTCTGTTCTGAGCCAAATTTCCCATTTCCGTAAGTCTGGTATGGAAACTGATCATTGGTACAAGCACTTGTTGAAGATATGGATGCAAGACGTCAATGCCAAAGCAGAAGAGAGTGAGGAAGCTGTCCTGTCTAAGCATGTAGCAGAACCAGCTCTACCCGAAGAGCTAACAAATTCCTTTTACGAATTTCAGAGACAGGTGGAAAAGTATGTTTCTTCTGAGACCTCTTCTATTCTTGCCCTTTTGCCAAATGCCCGTTCTTCCACTGAATCTGTTGTCATCACTGAGATAATTGCTCCTGTTAATGCCGTTAAAAAGCGTCTCCAACGATATGGATTGACCACATCTGATGGTTATCCCCGTACATCCTCTTTGCTTGTTTTACAAGATAATGACCAAATCATCGACTGGTTTTCAGGTATTGTTCGCCGTTGGCTGAGATGGTATGCTGAGTGTGTAAACTTTAATGAGGTAAAGCTGTTGATTTCGGATGTAGTTAGAAAATCTTGCATCCGAACTCTTGCAGCGAAGTATCGTGTGCATGAAAATGAGATAGAAAAACGTTTTGACACAGAACTAAGCAGGATTCCGTCTACCCAAGAAATAGAACAAGAGATGGTTGATGAGACATCAGATACTCAGGCGTTTGAAAACGATGAGGCATTAATGTATGGAATTTCTTACAGTGGCTTGTGTGTACTCTCCCTTGCAAGAATGGTGAGCGAATCACGGCCCTGCAATTGTTTTGTGTTCGGGTGTATGGCTTCAGCGCCGAGTGTTTATACACTTCATGTGATGGAAAGGCAGAAGTTTCCGGGGTGGAAGACAGGGTTCTCAAGTTGCATTCATCCCAGCTTGAATAGAAGGAGAATTGGTTTATGCAAGCAACATTTAAAGGATTTGTATCTTGGTCATGTATCACTTCAGTCCGTTGATTTCGGGGCGTGGAAATGATTTGCTTAAATTAAATATAATCTTATTTAGCAACATATTTAGACTAGCCAAATGTGAGCCAAGCTCAGTACGAATACATAAATTCGCCAAACACCGTATTCGTATTATATATTCCCATTCGTAGCCTTATAAGGTGTGTTATTCGCCAAACACCGTATTCGTATTATATATTCCAATTCGAAGCCTTATAAGGTGTGCCAAACGCGGCCTTAAACTGAAAACATCATATCAAAAAGTTGAAAACACTTCATGGAAAAATAAATAAATAAAAAGGTAATGATGTTGGACAAAATGGAAGTTTTGCCTAATTATACAAAAAGCCAAAACCCTTGAATAGATCTCCTCTACATCATTGTTCAAAGTGCGAGACTGCAAGATGAGTTGATAAATGTTGTAGAGCAATTGCGAGTGTTGTTCAACAATCATCTAATGGAGTACGGACTTGAAATTTTGTCACTCATGTCTAAAACTCAATCGTTACCGTTGATACAAGATCGTCTTAAAAGAGTATGTTTTGTTCAATCAATTTAGCAGACATGATACTGGTTGAGGCTTCTAACTCATTGGAATCAAATTCCAATCTAATTCACAAGAGGATCATTCCAACTTTATTCTTTCTTATCTTCCCCGCCAATCTAATTAATCTACAACACCAATTTGTAAGTTCTAAATTGTTGATCTCAACTCGTCCCAATTCTTATACCCAAAGCGAATGGATGCCATGAATCGATCACACTTTTCATTATACAAGTCTGTTATTCTGATCATGTTGGAAATTCAATTTTAGTTTTGGATTTCTTTGGAACGATTGAACTTCTAATAGGGTTTTGTTTCTTATGTTTATTTGGTTTTAATTTTCAAGGTATTTAGTTCTTTTTAAGTGGTATTTATGCTATATTTGAAATATTTTATAAAAAATGACATTTATGAATATAGGTGTTAAATTTTGGCTATTATTGACAAATACTCGTGAAAAAGTGGCTCAACTTAAGAGAAAATACAGATGATTGACTAGGGGTGCGCAAGGGTTGACGAGCTGCGGCGGCCTGTGACCACTCCCACGGCTGCTGCGGAGTCCTCGTGGGAGCGCCCTCCTTTCCGTATTGTAAAGTTGAATTGTGATGGTGCATGGAGGAATGAAAAAGGTTGTTTTGGGTGGATCGCAAGGTACTTCGCCGGAATATTCCATAAGGACCTGGGGTGAATTCACGACTGCTTTGTGCCAGGAATTTGGAAGTTGTGACCTAACAATTGGTATCAGCCTCTCGATCCTGAGTCTCCCTCTTGTATGCCCCGCCACACCACAAATTCTCGAATGTCCACTGTTGAATCGCGCCTCTCCGCCGTGGAAGCTACTCTGGAAGCCATGGGAGCCATTCCTCAGCTGATCCAGACTTCCAACGCCAATTCCGACAACCGCTTCACCGCCCTCGAAACCAAATTCGCCCTTCTCCTGGAGCATCTCCATCGCGACCCTGGTCCTCAAGGCGGTGCTGGTTCTTCGACCGCACCACCACCTCTAGTGCCAGATCCACATATTACTCCTCCCATTGTGACCGATGATGGCGATTTTCGTTGTCTCGACACTCCCCGGTTTCAGCGCCGTGATTCTTTTGAAGGCAGCGGTTTTACTCCTCGCCCGCAGTGGTCACATCGTCTGGATTTTCCCCGTTTCTCCGACGGCGATGATCCCTCAGCGTGGATCTATAAGGCCGAACAGTATTTTGCTTATTATCACACTCCGGAGAATCAGAAGGTTTTGACTGCCTCATTCCACTTCGAGAATGAGCCGCTGTACTGGTTTCGTTGGCGCGATTGTGTACATTCCACTCCCACCTGGGGTGAATTCACGACTGCTTTGTGCCAGGAATTTGGTCCACCGGAGTTTGAGGACTGCACTGAGTCGCTATTCAAACTCCGCCAAACCGGCCCTCTTCGTGATTATATTGTGGAATTTCGGCGCCTTGCCACTCGAACCTATGATGTTGGTCCTATTCTCTTAAAGAGTTGCTTTCTGGGGGGTCTCAAGAAGGAATTGCGTTACGATGTTAAATTGCTTCGCCCTTCCTCAGTTCATGAGGCCATTTCCTTTGCTGCCCAATTAGATGCTAAACTCACGGACTTGAAACCATCTCCCCCAAAACCTCCTCCCCCACTCAAACCTCCTCTTGCCTTACCTCTACCTTCCCTTACCAGGCCTCATCCTCAAACCCTCCCTTATAAGAAACTCACCCCCGAAGAAGTTCAACGGAAGAAGGACAAGGGCGAGTGTTGGTTCTGTAATGAAAAGTGGGTTCGAGGGCACAAATGTGTCCATAATAAACAGCTCCTTATGCTTGATGTTTGTAATGAGTTGGAGCCTACCGAGTGTGACTTGCTGGAACCTACAGAGTGTGAATTACTGGAGCCTATTGATCTTTCCCTATCAAGCATGGAGTTGAGTGCTTGTGCGTTCTATGGCACTACTGAGCCCTCCACGGTACAAACCATGAAAGTGGCTGGTGTGCTTCACACTCTACCTGTTACCATACTACTTGACTCTGGTAGCACCCACAATTTTGTGGATTCTAGGTTGCTTAAGCAGCTCGGGTGGCCTTGTCACACCACCAAACCCTTCGATGTCATGATTGCCGATGGGGGTAAAGTCCGAAGTCAAGGTTGTTGCCAACAAATTCCCTTGGAATTGGGTGCATATCGCTGCCACACTAACCTCTACGTACTTCCTCTAGGGGGTTGCGATGTTGTATTGGGTGTGAAATGGCTCTCATCTGTGAGTCCAGTTTTGTGGGATTTTCACAACTTAACCATGGAATTTTCTGTGGGAAAAGACCACTATAAACTTGTTCATTCCACTGCTCCAACGTACTTGGTACAGGATACTGTTTGTCAACAGCTTGAAAAAGAGTTTAAATACTCTAATTGGGGCGTCTTATTGTATTCAATGGAAACTAATCCGTTGGAGGCATCCAACTTGAATCCCCAGCAACTCCTTGAACTGCAGGGTATGCTCAGGCAGTTTGAATCGGTTTTTAAGCCTCCTACTACCTTACCACCTCCACGGGCTCATGATCACCAGATTCCATTGCTTCCTGGTTCCAAGCCTCCGAGTATTAGACCATACCATTATGGTCATATGCAAAAAACTGAGATTGAACGAGCTGTGCAAGAACTTTTAGATGCTGGATTCATCCAGCCAAGTCATAGTCCCTTTTCATTTCCAGTTCTCTTGGTCAAGAAGAAGGAGGGCACTTGGAGGCTTTGCATGGACTATCGTGAATTGAACAGCATTACCATTAAGGATAAATATCCTATTCCATTAGTGGATGATTTGTTAGATGAATTGCATGGCGCTCAGTATTTTTCTAAGCTTGATCTTAGGTCTGGATATCATCAGATCCGTATGTCTCCCTCCGATGTGGAAAAGACTGCCTTCCGAACTCACCAAGGGCATTATGAATTCTTAGTCATGCCCTTTGGTCTTACAAATGCTCCTGCTACTTTCCAAGCCCTTATGAATGACATTTTTAAGCCTTACCTCCGGAAATTCATATTGGTGTTCTTTGACGACATTTTGGTGTACAGCAAGACCTGGGAGGACCATCTTTCACACCTGCACCAAACCTTGGAGTTATTACAGAAACACCAATTAGCAGTGAAGAAATCGAAATGCTCTTTTGGCCAATCACAAGTGGAATACTTGGGGCACATCGTCTCTCGTGATGGGGTGGCTGCAGATCCTACTAAAATTCAAGCAATTATAGATTGGCCGATACCGAAAAATGTCAAAGAGTTGAGGGGATTTCTCGGGCTCTCGGGGTATTATAGAAAATTCATCCCTGGTTATGGCAAGGTGTGCCAACCCTTGTATCAACTAACAAAAAAAGATGGTTTCAATTGGTCCCCTGAAGCCACGGCAGCTTTCCAAGCATTAAAAAGAACAATGACTTCTCCGCAGCTATTAGCCTTACCCAATTTTTCTATTCCCTTCACTTTGGAATGTGATGCATCTGGCAATGGAATAGAGGCTGTGTTGCAACAGAATGACAGACCTATAGCTTTCACAAGTCAAGCATTGGGACCACGGAATCAAGCATTGTCTACATACGAAAGAGAGTTGATTGCCATTGTTAGTGCTGTCAAAAAATGGCAAAACTACCTTCAAGGGCGCCACTTCATCATAAAGACAGATCATAGCAGCTTGAAATACTTTCTGAGTCAAAGAACTACTACCCCGTTCCAACAGAAATGGGTGGCCAAGTTGTTGGGATTTGATTATGAGATACAATATAGGCAAGGCAATGACAACATAGTGGCTGATGCCTTATCTCGAGTAGTTGGTTCGTCTCAATTACAAGAGGAACCTCTCAGTGACTTATTGGAGTGCAAAGCTATCACATACCCCTACTTCGGGTGGCTAGATGAACTTCGGAGAGGGTTAGAACAAGATAGTTGGATTCAAAGCAAGGTGCATGAGGTGCTAGCATATTCTCAAGCTGCTGCAATTGACCCCAATCTGTCCAAGTACCATTTAGACAACGGTTTCCTCAAATACAAAGGACGGATCGTGCTTAGCCCAGATTCAAGTTGGAAAAGGAAGGTCTTTGAGGAACATCACTCTTCTCCAAGTGCAGGCCATGAAGGGGTTCTAAAGACTTATCAGAGATTGAAGAGGGGCTTCTATTGGGTAGGAATGAAGAAAGATCTCAGGTCATGGGTGGCTGAATGTCGGGAATGCCAGCAAAATAAGTATGAAACCATTTCCCCTCCCGGATTGCTTCAACCTCTGCCGATCCCTACACATGTATGGAAGGATATAAGCATAGATTTCATCACTGGTTTACCTCTGTGCAAAGGCAAATCAGTGATCCTGGTAATCGTAGACAGGCTGTCCAAGTATGCTCATTTCATCCCCTTAGCACATCCGTATACGGCAAGCATGGTAGCTCAGGAATTTGTTGATAATGTGTTTAAACTCCATGGGATGCCCTCTACCATTGTGAGTGACAGGGACACCATTTTCATGAGTGTTTTTTGGAAAGAATTTTTTAAGTTGCAAGGCTCCAAGTTGTGTATGAGCTCGGGTTACCATCCACAGAGTGATGGCCAGACAGAGGTGGTGAATCGGTGCCTTGAAACTTACTTGCGATGCTTCACTAGCTGTCAACCTAAGAAGTGGCTCCACTGGCTTCCATGGGCAGAATGGAGCTATAACACTTCCTACCACACTTCCTCAAAGTTCACCCCCTTCGAAGTGGTCTATGGTTATCCACCACCACACATCGCGTCTTATGAGCTTGGCACTGCTAAGTTGGATATAGTGGAGCAAGGGCTGCTAACTAGGGACAAAATATTAGCAATGCTCAGGACCAATTTGCTAGTAGCTCAGAACCGGATGAAAACACAAGCAGATAAGCATCGGAGTGAAAGGGTTTTCGAGGAAGGAGATTTGGTGTATTTGAAATTAATTCCCTATCAATTGCAATCTTTGTCATCTCATGCTTACCATAAGCTTCATCCCCGGTACTATGGTCCTTATGAGGTTTTGGAAAAGATTGGGAAGGTTGCCTACCGATTGAAACTGCCTGAGAATTCAAAAATTCATCCAGTCTTTCATGTTAGTTGCTTGAAGAAGCACTTGGGAGACAAGGTCACTTCAACTCCATTCTTGCCTACTGTCACTGATGATGGGTTGCTACCACTCGAACCACTCAAGGTGCTACAAATGAGGGTCTACAAGAAGGGCCAAGCTGCTGGAGTTCAGTTGTTAATCCAGTGGAATTAGAAAAACAATATTACAAGAAACTTTCTATCTCTCTCTATCTTCCTTCCCACTCACTCATCGCCATTACTATCAGCTACTAGCAGGTCGAGAAAGGGAATTTGGAAGTTGTGACCTAACACTGCTGGGATCGGAAATTACCCTTGCGCATCTTGTTTCATAGCGGAAGCAAATGCAGTTAGGACGGCCCTTGTAGCTTCTATGGAGAACGGTTTTTTGGATGTACATGTCGAATCTGAATCTTATAGAGATGATTAATGGTACTTTGCAACCGGAGGTAATGAGTGAAGGTATCCTATTTGATATTAAGACAATTACAACAACAACTGAGGTCACTATAATTTCGTTTTACTTTCTATGTTTGTAATAGAGCAGCGCATTTAGTGACATATTTTGTATTTAAGGAATGTGACCTTCATAGTTGGAATAAGTATGAACCGGAATGGTTGTTCAACATTCTAGCATCTGATGTAAACATTTCGATTCGAATTTAATCAAAATTTCTATCGTTTGAAATACAAAAAAAAAAAAAAAAAAAAAAAAAAAACTAGGGGTGCGCAAAGAAACTGAAAAATCAAAACCGTAACGTATCAAACGGTTCGGTTTTTTTCGATTTCAGTACAAAACCGTACCGTTCTCTAAACTAACGGTTTCAGTTTCTTTGTTTGCAAATCGTACCTTTCCGAAAAAACCACATGTCAGCCTTCTATTGGTTTTTTGGAGAGCTTATACAACATTCTGTGGACTTGTCCACACCATAGCCAACTTTATTCTTCTCTCTTCTTTCGGTCTCTGGACTCTCCTCGCGCACTCCGTCTCTCTATTCTCTCACTCTTTCGCCGGCGATTTCTGCTGTGAATTGGGAACAGCTGATCCTCTCAGAACCCGACTATTGATCCCGTGTCCGCCTCTCATCGCCGCCGAAAGCAACCTCGGCGCCGTTGCGGGCGGAGGAACGCCGTCATAGGAGCCACGGAGCACGCTACTGCTGGTAATTTCTCTTTTCTGATTTTATACGAATTGTTTTTTTGTTTGTTTGATGAGAAAATACGGAAAACTAGAGAAATGTTTTGAATTTAGGGTTTTCAATACACTAATTTTGAGTATGATTTGTCATGGGTTTTGGGTATCCTTTCTCTCTTGTGCTTTTTTTACTGCCTGCATCAACCCCTCTTCGTTTTTTTACTTCTCTTCCAACTTATGCCCTCAATGATATTGGATTCTTATATGTTGCATAAAATTGCCCTCAATTTTGAGCTTGCTTTACGATTTTGAGCTTGCTTTTCGGTTTTAGTTGCGGCGGGTTGGTGCAAATTGTTCCTGGAAGTTTTTCTGCAAATTCAAGTGTCTAACAGACTGGTAACATTGCACAGTGCACAATACCATCTTCCATTTTTTTTCTTTGTCAGAAGTAATTTTATGTTTCATTATTCGATAAGGATTTGGTTTCCTTTATCCTAGTTAATTAGAATTTTCTATTGACAGTATAAAGGCTAGTTTAGAGGCCTTGCGGGGTCTTAGAAAGTAGAAACTCTTGATATAAAATCGGGCATTTCGATATAAATTGATAGGCGCCTTTCTCTTTCTTTGCTCCAACGTCTCTCTCTGCTCTCTGCTCCTCTCGCAATCCGACTTTAGGGTTTTGAAGATCTCAACAGGTAAAATTTTCTTTTCGAATCTCATTTTGCACCCTTCGTCGTTCCAACCAAGCAGTGCCTAGGGTTTCACTTATTTGAATTTTGAAGATTCTAGTTTTTTCAATTGATCTGGTTTGAAATCTGGGTCGATATAGTTCTTTGTTGCTGTTATCCTCTTTGGCCGCATCGTCAATTTTATCATTCTCCATATTATTAAATTGAAGAATTCGATTCAGTAATAGCTCTGTTCTGCGATGTTAGTGATTTCCAGGGCAGGTTTGCATAGAAGATGAGTAACCCTTCTGGAGGGACGACATCAAAATCAAAAGCAGGTGGCTCCCAGCCATCTGAAAGTTCAAATAAGCGAAAACGCGGAGTCTTTCAAAAAGAATGTATGTCTACAGTTATAATCTTTGCGTTTAGCAAACTACTCTGCTAGTGTTTATGGGTTTTATTCAAAATGTTGACGCACAATGTGTTGTGGATGTTACAGTGCAGCACATGATGTATGGTTTTGGAGACGATCCTAATGTAAGTAGCACCATCTAATTTGGGACTTGGAGTCTTTTCTCGGGCTGTGATGTGATATTTACATGGATGACGGGTATTTGGATATTGGGATATACCACTTGTTGTTGTGGTTCGGTTGGAGCTTAACCTGCGGTTCTTTTATTCTTTGGTTTCTGTTGCAAATAAAATTGACTTAACCGATTCTGTTGCTTTCAGCCTCTTCCAGAGAGTGTGGCACTCATGGAAGACATCGTTGTGGAATATGTGACTGATCTGGTAAGCTTTTCTCAAGGGTAGTTACTATTCATCATGCAAATGAGATAGTATGGTAAGTATTAAACCCAAATATGCAACACTACTGCAGGTGCATAAAGCCCAGGAGATTGGATCAAAGAGGGGAAGGTTATCAGTTGATGATTTTCTGTACTTAATTCGCAAGGTATCTTCTGTATATATTTCCACTGCATACTTTGATTGTGTGCGAATAGTTTTATGCCATTTGGAATTTCATGTTACGAGCATAAAATCGAGTTACTTGTAATCGATTGGTCAATAATTTTATATCACTAGGCAGAGATACTTTATGTAGGTCTTTGCAATTTGTTGTGCTTTTGATCAACACTATAGGAGAAAAATAAACAGGAAGACGTGAACATGGCATTGTATTTTGTCATTTTAGTATAAGAGAAACACAAACCACTCATTGAATGGATAGGATGACACTAACAGGACCTCTTTATAATATTGATGGCTGAACATGACTACGTTTACGTTATTTGACAGAGTTATGGTGTCACTTACTGATCCAATTTTATGTTAATTTCATCCACTTTTAAAATTTTTGTCAATTTTGTGTAATACCGTAAAAAGAATCTGACATAAACACTGATGTAAATGTGGTAAACTCCCCAGGATTTTCCGAAACTCAATCGCTGTAGAGAATTGCTGTCAATGAATGAAGAGCTGAAACAGGCAAGGAGAGCTTTTGAGACAGATGAGGAGAAGCTGAGGAAGGCTTTTGAGACTGATGAAGAGAAAATGAGGAAGGCCTTTGAGGCAGACGAAGATAAAGTTGGGTCAACGGAGTAACGTGACTGTGTCTATTTAGGCTTGTTGCCCTGTAATCATTTTTGTTCGGGAATTCGTTGTTTCACTGTATCTTTAGGTTGAAACTTTGTTTAAATCCATCCAACAAAATATTGAGGGTTGTTTAACATTCAGTTTGAAAAAAAAATCTTTAGTTTTCAAAACGGGTGAAAGCAACTTAGTATTTATGGGTTTCAAAAACACAAAAGTTGGATACAAAACATAGGCCCCTTGCCCTCTTTTTAACCCTTAGTCGATTTACTTTTTGGTGTTTGATTGAGAAGGAACAAGATTTTTCAAAAACTCTAACAAATAAAAAGTATTCTTTTTTTTCTTTTTTAGTCTTTTTCAAACATTAAAGATTTCTTTAAACTAAAAAGCTTAACTGTTAAAATGGTATGTGTTTTAGTCATTAGGTCAATTAGTCCTCGTGATATTTCTTATTGATTTGCGTTTTTTTAGTCCTCGTGATATTTCTTATTGATTTGCGTTTTTTTAGTGAATTTAAATAAAGAGAAAGGCTAATATATGGCTCTCACAATTGAGTCTACTTCTCAATTATGCAATCAGAGGTGATGTGGTCATAGTTAATTTTCTTGTGACTATGATGAAGGAACTCATGTGGCAGGTGGGTTGAGGTGAATCTAGAGACTTGTTCGTTGAGTTGCATGCGTGTGTGGCTAGGGGGGTGGTTTAGGTCAAGAACAAGGCGGATGGTAGGGTGGGTTTGTTTAATTTTTTATTTCATTTTGAAATTATATTTCTTTCTATTTTAACTGATTTTTTTTATTTTTTTTTATAATAGGTTATGATATTTTTTTTATAAATTCTTTAGCATAGATTGGATGAAATGTTCTTAATTGGCTAACAGAGATACAAGAGGACTAAATTGGCCAAATTGAAAACGCGGGAACTAAATTTGCCAAATGACTATAACACATGAACCATTTTGACAATTAAGTGTTTTTTTTAGTACATTGACATTTTTACACTAATGGGAGGAGGCGTTTAACTAAAAAAATAGTGTCTCAAGTTCAAATGGTCTATCTTTTTCATAAAGGAGCTTGGCTCCTTAAGACTGAGGAGAAGTTCCTCCTCATTTTATTTCATGTCCGATTCACAAAACTTCTTGATTATGATCGAGACCGTTTATATTATAAATCAATATGTAAAGTTCATCTCTACAAAAATTAAATAAAACGTCGTTCAGTCGATCAATTATTCTAAATAGATAGACCGTTCATAATGTTTTTACCAAATTCGTCTATCATTTTTTATATAGTTTGATGACTAGATAATCTCATGTTTTTAATGATTTTTTTCTTAAATGAGTTTTTAAATAGTGATGTATAATATTAGCGAGTGATTAAAAAAATCAAAAGTAAAGTGTATTACGAAGGAATTAACCATTCATACGATTCTTTGATAGAAAGAAATTACAAAAAATGGTATGTTACTGCCATTTTGAAACGATTTAAAAATCACCGAAGTATCCCAAGTTTTATAAATGGGTCCCGAAATAAAATTGAGGAGAAACTCATCCTAATGAAAAGAGCTTCCTCTTGAGGAAAAACAAAACAAAACAAAAAAAGCTCAAAATAAATAAATAATTAATTAATAGAGAATCCCAAACAAGAGAAGTGGTCCAAATTAGACAGATAATTCCCATAAAATAACTCGATAAATCAGATATAGAAATTATCCAACCAAAAAATAAAATAAAATAAATCCGATATAGAAACAAACACCAACTGACTCGATATCTCAGAATTTTTCTGGTAAAAGAAAACGATGACTTGGTTGGGTGCTTCCTCTTCTTCTTCCCCATGGATTCTCAGGAACTCGCTTCTCACAACATCCACAACCTCTTCATCTTCTTCTTCCTCTTCAAAATTCTTGAAATACCAATCATCCCCTCGCCCTCTACGCCTCTCGTGCCGCTCCCAATCCGACGTCGGCAGTGACTTCAATTTCGTGCTCCACGATGCTCTCGATTCTTCCGGAACCCTCACCTCCCTCGCCAGAGTAAGAAATTTACCTGCTTCTTCCTGATAAATTATAAATTGTTCTTCTTTTAATTTTAACTTTTTAATTATTATTTTTAAATTGATGAAATGAATGCATTAGTTTCACTTTAATCTAGTTTTTTTTCCCCCAATTTTTAATGTAATTGTTCAGCATATGTTCCCATTTCATTTCTCGAGCTGGAAAATAATCATATATCAGTTTCATATGTTTAGTTGGCTATAATTTACAAAATGTATTAAAAAAATGGGTAATTTGCATAATAAATTGAAATGAAATTGAGGTATCATAGTGAGAATAATTTCAAGAAATGATCAAACCATGATGATGCAAGAAACATGTTATCGTCGTTTTCGTTATTTCCGTTATTTCTTAACAAAGAATGCTAACCATGCCATTCTTATTGGAGTTTAGTTTTTAACGAGAACATCGTCTTTAATTTGTCTAGCGGAAAGAAAAATAAACACAAGGAACTTCACATTGCTTTCGGTAGGTACAATTGAAGCATATTGATGAAGTAATATAAACAAGTTTTCCCTTTATATTATTTTAATACGGGGAAAGAACAAGAAAAACAGCGAGCTAAACAAAATGAAATAAGGCGTTTCTAGCTCTGGTTTCGGATGAGCTTCTCTCAGTTATGTATGGTAGTGTTTCATCCATTTTAGGTTCTATTGATTTTCTAGGAGTCAAGAGAGGTTGAGAGTACCAAGCCTTCTAAAAGTAATGTGGCGTGTTGAGGTGCAAGGTATAAACTGTTTCTTAAAATGATATACTATTTTATCGTGACCTACCTCAAAAATTTAGATAAGTTGTTTTCCTTACTTTTCTGGTTTTCCCACTTTAATGCAAAACTGTTTTGTATCATATTAGACACCTTGTAAATTACATTGCACAATACATTTTTCCGACCACCCAGTTTAGGTCAAGACTACCGCAACTGTCAATTGGATAATTATGTTCATTTGCTCGATTAACTGTTCTCGTGCATAGGTCAAATGATACACTTCTTTTGGGAGTAATTTTATACTTTGTTATGATGCAATGTCTTTTTGTATTTGTTTGGTAAAGACTATGTATGCCTTGATTATGCAATGGGGTTTACTTAGTTTGGATTTTGATTGATATATAATTGAGAAACAACCAGGAGGCCAGGGAGGGGTTCTGCTCACAAATTCGCCATCTGTCTATTATAGAGAGGGAAACCAGCATTACCATCAATAGATGTGTTGATTTGGGGAAAACAGCTCTTTATATTGCAGCAGAAGATGACTCCCTTGTGTCACATTCTTCAGTACCGCTCCCGGTGGATGCTTTTATTAGTAGGTTTGGTGATCTTTCCATGGACTATTGTTCTCACTACAACTCTTCATTTAGATCCTCGCCTGAGAAATTGTTGGAGAGTTTGGAAAACTATTTGTACGTAAATAAGGTATGTTGATTGATAGAGTTTTTGTTTGCAATAACTTGGATTATTATTCCTTTGTAGTTGATTCAAAGTTGAACTTAAAAACTCTAAGGATTCGTTTTATTTTTAACTAAATTTTAGCTTGGTTGGGAGCCTTTGTGTTGCAAAAGTGCCGAACTTATAATGTTGAAGGAATCTGGCAGGGAGAAACTAAGATAAACTTCATATCGGGAAACAATTACTTTGTAGCAGAAAAGCTATCATTTGTTTTAAATAAGTCAGGATCTGTGTATCTTCTTGGCTCTTCCCCTCGCTGCAAAATTCTTGCTTTCGCTGACTATTTTTTATCTGCCCTTTTTTTCAGGGTTTTCAAAGGACGATTGCAAGGTATCACTCTGAATCACGGGCTCTATATATCCACTCGGTATGGAAGTCTGCCTTACTTATTTGTTATTTCAAGGTTGTGAGAACAGTAGAATATGGGGATTGTTTTCAGGAGTTTAATGTTGATGTTGCAAACAGGTTTTGACACATCGTTCAGGATCACCTGCAATGCTTTCACTCATATACTCAGAAATTTTGAAAATGCTTCGCCTATGGGGTTTTTTGGATTTCGATGTGGAGATATTCTTTCCTCATGATCTTCATAGTCTTCCCAGAGGTTATCATAAACAGAAAAGCAAGGAATCTGATAATGTGCACATAATGACTTCTCAAGCCCTTTTAGTGGAGGTGACTTATGTTTTCATGTTGAAATTTGTTTGTTTTGCCTTAATTTTTTTTTGTCCTATGTCAGTGAGTTGTGTACGCTAAAACTCCTAGTTCTCTCACCCTGTGTTTGGATTAGGGATTTGAAAATGCCAAGAGGTTTAGGATAAATTAGTTAGAATTCAACCCCAAAACATTCGATATAGATATTTTAAATGAGCGATATGATCATATTGCCTGTGGTATTTTGTTAATTGATTAGTTCCTTTGTCATTTATCTTTGGTCATGGCAATGCAATCTATGTTATTCAAATTGGTTCCATGTGCTCTAGATTACCCACAGGTCCTCCTACTTTGAAAGTAACTTGTATAATTAGTCAGAATACTACCAACCTGCCTTAATTTGGTACCATATATTTAGTCTGAATATTATGGATATGGACCTGAGTTGGTACCATATCTACAGGTCCTCTGAATCATGATATACAATTCACCAATGAGTACAATAGTTTCTGTTCACCAACATTCATCCAACGACTGTTAATTTTTTTTTTAAAGAAGAGAAACGTTCTCTCAGCTAGGATGTAGATTTCAACCATTAGATTTTGATTGAGCAGTTGTAAGCATAGATTTTGGTGAGTAGAACTATAGATTATCGATTATATGCATGCATCTTTGTGTACATTTGTGTGTACGCTTGTGTCTTTGTGTACATTTGATTGCTTGGTTAAACTTGTTTATGATGTGAGTTAAACTTGTTTGCGACTTGTGCATCTTTGAATGACAATGAATATTTGTTTTACAAAGTATTATATATATATAAATTTAGGTCTCGTGAGGCGAAGGCGGGGTTATCCATGGAACGTCTCGCCCACGCCTTTGCCTTTTAAGGCATTGAATTGTATATAGATACATATTTGGTTAACATTTGATAAGGTGTGTAGACATGTGTCCAAGCCTTTAATCTTAGCTATATCTGTTCTCATAGTTTACTGTATGTACAGATTTTAAGAAATTTGAAGGACGCATTCTGGCCGTTTCAGCATGATCAACCAGGGAATTTGTTCTTGAGGGCAGCACGTGCTGCTAACTTTATTGATAGATCAAACATAAATGAAGACAGGTACTTTGTCCGAAATGAATGTAGTTTCAACTGAAAACTAATACAAGTTAAGTGCATATATGTGAGGATCCTTTCTATTTTTGCAGTGGCTTTCAGCTTGCATCTGCGAAGGCTGCTCAACATAGACTAGATCGTGGTGTTTGGACTAGTGTACATTTTGGGGATATGAGGCGTGCCCTATCTGGTACGCATTTATTGAATCTTATTTAATCCCAATGTCAAGAAGGTAATGTCAAAGTCAATAGATTATGCTTCTTGAAGCTGTTGAAGCGGTAACATAGATTGAGATGTCACCGGGAATGTCTTGGGACAATTGTAGTTGCATTTTCTGGAGGACAGGGTCCGACTCCTTACCAATAAGTCATTTCAAGTAAAATAACATGTTATCCATAGCCATCTTTAAATAAAGTTGTAGAAGCATCTCTAACCTGTTTGAGGTCCCGTGGTGATTTTTAGCTAATGGTAGGATTTGACTTTTCAAGTTAAATTCTTGTACTTCAATTTGAAATTTTCATTTTATCGTCACTGTTGGACATATTGTGCCCGCTGCCACATATTATGTCCACATATTGTTATCTGAACATTGTGTCTATTGTCACAGCTTGTGAACGTCTTATTCTCCTAGAAGCAGATCCGAAGGAATTAAGAGATTACAGCATTCTTCTCTACCATTGTGGATTTTATGAGGAATCACTTGAATATCTAAAGTTGTATCAGGACAAAAAGGTACGTTTTCTAATTTCTGCATGTATATCGACGTATGACTTTGATAGCAAATCTATTTTAAGTACCTTCGTTTGGAATTTTCAGGGTCGTCCACTACGGAGGCGACCGTCTGATTCGTTAACCGTTTTGGAGGAAGATGCCGCAGAGAAATTGATGATACGCCTTAACCTAATTCTGATGGAGGATGGTTGGAGCAGGCCGTCATATATTAGAAACTTTCTTGGTAACAACTCTGAACCATGGTAGTCTTTGTATATATTATTGCAGATAGCAGTACAAACCCAAATCAATAGGAGGTTCATGTAAACTGGCAAAGCGGCACTTTAAGTGAACTTCTTCCTGGAAAAGTTTTGCTAGATATGCACTGTTTTCTATCCGTATATAACAAGATGAACAAAACCGGAGATATGAGTCCTGCCACATTTTGCATTTTCCTATTGGTGCCAGTTTTTTATGTAGTAATTGTATTGACCAGATCATCAGTAAATTTGAATGCCGGAATATTGGAAGAATGAACCGGCAAAATGTACGACAGCGGAGCTAGTAAATTGATGTATATAACAAATTGTTACCTCATTTGTGATTGAGTAATAATAAAATTATGTGGAATCATATATATCTACATAATGTGTAAATCTACATGCATGATTCACCTAACTAAAATTTACTCAATAAGGAGAGAAACTTAGGGTCCGTTTCGTAACCATTTCGATTTCAGTTTTTATGCGCCCATTCTAGAACGATAGGAACTCTCTTGTAAGTTATAAAGAGTGACACGACAGACAAATATTAGTGGAACTTATAAAGAGTGACACAGGACATACAAATATTAGTGGAACGCATGACAATGGTCCATCGCACCGATGTTGCTTTAGCAAAGTAGAAAGAAAGCACTCATCCCTGAACACATGACAATAGTCCATTGCACCGATGTTGCTTTAGGAAAGTAGAAAGAAAGCAACCATCACTCATCACACCGACACATTTTTAACCTAGACTTTTTCCACCCACAACACAAAGCTCAACCACCAATTCTCTCTTTATGCTTTAACGTGTGTACTCCACTGAATTATTGGCCAACTCATTTTCTTTTCTTTTTTTGTTAAAAAATCTTGTGACATTAGCAATATGTATTACTAATTTATTTGTTTGTGATATTAATATTAACTTTCAATTGTTACTATCAACGTTGAAAGGTTGTGAAATTTTGAAGAATTGATTGAGAAATCAGATGAAAGATCAATTGGTGAATGATATCATAATTATTTTTATATATATAAAAATTTGATGGTATTTAGTAAATTATCATGCAACGTTTTCAAAATATAAAACGAACCGAACGATATTACTTTTCCACTCACTTAACAATCCCACCGAATTATTGACCACAAATTTTAACCTACACTTTTCCACTAGCAAACAAAGCACGACCACAAATTCTCTCTTTATGCTTTAACGTGCGTGGTCCACTGAATTATTGACCAAGACAATCTCTAGTCGTCTCACTCGCAGATGTGAATTTCATACGAGTTTAAGCTTGAGTTTCCATCACAAAACGCTTCTCTCAGATTACTAGTTTCCAGAAAGAAAGAAGGAAAAAAAAAATGGCTTTGATTGGTGAGGCTTTTCTCTCTGCTTCCATCCAGACGCTGTGCGACAAGATTGGTTCCGGCGAGTTGATGGACTTCTTCCGGGGAAAAAAACTTGACCATTCACTCCTGAAGAAACTGAAGCGGACGTTTCTGGCCCTTGATGCAGTGCTTGATGATGCAGAGGAGAAGCAGATGGAGAAACCCCAAGTGAAAAAGTGGCTGGACGAGCTCAAACATGCTGTCTTCGATGCCGAGGACCTGCTGGATGAGATCGATACTGAAGTTTTGCGAAGCAAGGTGGAAGCTGAATATCAAACGAAGAAAACCCAGGTGTTGAACTTCTTCTCTACTCTTAATCCTTTTTACCCGGGCATGAATGGTAGGATTCAAGAGTTACTTGAAGAACTAGAAAACCTTGCACAACAGAAAGATGTGCTCGGTCTTAGAGGAGGTGTCAGGGGCAATGTTTCACAAAGAACTCCCACAACTTCCTTCGTTGAGCATGAATTCTCTACTTATGGTAGGGATGAAGATGAAGCAAAGTTGAAAACACTGTTGCTATGCGATGATTCAAGTGGCGGCAGTATATCTGTAATCCCCATAGTGGGAATGGGAGGAGTTGGTAAGACAACCCTTGCTCAGCTCCTTTACAATAACGACAGTGTGAAAGAGCATTTCCATGTTCGAGCTTGGGCGTGTGTCTCCGAAGATTTTAATGTTGTTAGGGTCACTAAAACCCTTGTTCAGTCAATTGCTTCAAAACCCCATGATACATCAGATATGAGCTTGCTTCAAGTTGATCTTAGGGAACAAGTAAGGGGGAAAAGGTTTCTATTTGTGTTGGATGACCTTTGGAATGACAATTATAACGATTGGAGTGTTTTACAAGCTTCTTTCACTTATGGGGCGAGGGGAAGTAAGGTCCTTGTGACAACAAGGAACGATAGTGTTGCATCCATTGTGCACACTAGAAATGTTCCTATATATTCTTTAAAACAATTATCACATGGTGATTGTTGGCAGTTACTTGCAAAACATGCGTTTAGAAATGAAAATGCTAGTGCTCATCCAGACTTGGAAGAAATTGGTAAAAGAATTGCACGTAAGTGCAATGGTCTGCCTTTAGCTGCGAAAACACTTGGAGGTCTCTTAAGTTGCAACATGGACCACAGGAAATGGAATAGTATATTGAATAGCAATCTTTGGGAGCTACCACAATCAAATAATATTCTTCCATCTCTAAGATTGAGTTTCCATTACCTCCCTACTTATTTAAAACAATGTTTTGCTTATTGCTCAATTTTTCCAAAGGACTATGACTTTGAGACGGATAATTTAGTTCGACTTTGGATGGCAGTGGGTTTAATTTCACAAACGGAGGGCAAGGAAAGAATGGAGGAGGATGGCAAGGACTATTTTAATGAATTAGTATCACGATCACTAATTCAAAGATCAAGAACTATGGTGCCGAGATTCACAATGCATGATCTCGTTAATGACTTGGCTATGTTTGTGTCTAGAGAATTTTGTTTTCGTATGGATGAGGAAGGATCACATGAAGTTCCTAAAAGAGTTCGACATTTGTCATATGCGAAAGGAAGATTTGATGTTGCTAAAAAGTTTCAGCCATTAAATAATGGAGTTAAATATTTGCGCACCTTCTTACCCATGTCTTTAAGGAAGTCAAATTTGGATTATGTAAGTAGTAAGGTTCCAAATGATTTGTTGCCAACACTAAAATGTTCACGGGCACTGTCTTTGGCAGGATATAAAAACGTCAGTCACTTACCTGATTGCATCGGGGATCACATACATTTGCGCTACATTGACCTCTCTTACACTGCTATTAAAAGGTTACCAGATACCGTGAGTAGTCTTTACAATATGCAAACTCTATTGTTGTCCCATTGTTCCTCTCTTGTTGAATTGCCTGTAAACATGAGGAAATTGATTAATTTGCGTCATCTTGATATTAGAGATACTGGTATAAAAGAGATGCCAGTGCAAATGGGTAGACTAAAAAGTTTGAGAACACTCACTGCTTATGTGTTGGGAACATCTACTAGGTCTGGTGGCATTGGAGAATTGGGGGAGTTGCCCAGTCTTGGAGGGAAACTTTCTATCTTGAATCTAGAGAATGTCATGGATGCTACGGATGCCTTGCGGGCCAAATTGAAGGATAAGAAAGATCTCAATGAAATAGAGTTGGCATGGGGTAACGAGGATGCAGATGATTCCATGAAGGAGAGACGTGTACTTGAAAGTTTACAACCTTGTGTAAATTTGGTGGAACTAACCATCAGAACTTATGGTGGAACAAGCTTTCCGAATTGGTTGGGAGACTCTTCCTTCTCCAACATAAAAGTCATGCGCCTCCGAGGTTTTAGTACTTGTTGGGCGTTGCCACCAGTTGGGCAGTTGCCTGCTCTTAAGGAGCTCTACATAGAGAGGATGAAATGTGTTACGAGTATTAGTGATGAGTTTTATGGTGTCAATGGAACTTATCTAATTCAGCCATTTCGTTCCTTAAAGAGGCTGGAATTTAGAAGGATGCCAGAGTGGGAAGAATGGCTGCCAGGTCCAGGTAGAGGTCAATGCCCAGACTTTCCTCGCCTCGAGGAGCTTGTTTTAAGGAATTGTCCGAAGCTGAGAGGAAGCTTGCCGGATCATCTTCCTTGCTTGAAAAAACTTTATGTGTGCGACTGCGGGGTTCTACATGAAATGGCTACTAGAGACGGAGTCGCTGTCTTCGCTAACACGGAATCCTTAGGACAATCTCTTCAGAATCTGGAAATAAGGGGATGCCCTGGTCTCTCGTCGTTACTAGAGACGGAGTTGCTGCCCTCGCTTTCCACGCTTGGGATTCAAATTTTTAGTCGCACAGATTGCTTGCAGCCGCACTTGAGCAGTCGTCTTCGTTTTTTGAAACTCCATAATTGCGGGTCCCTCTTGTCGTTCCCTAGAAATGGTCTACCCACTACATTGAAATCACTTCAGATAATTAATTGCAGGAGATTAGAATTCCTATCTCATGAGATGATGGCCAAATTGACATCCCTTCAACATTTGACATTATGGAATAGCTGTGATTCACTGAGGTCCTTCCCGCTGGGCGTTTTCCCCGAACTTTCATCTCTTCAGATCCAGGGCAGTAAAAATCTAGAATCCCTTTCCATTGGAGAAGGAGCTGATGTTGAAAATCTCACGCATCTCGACCGTCTCTGGATCCATTATTGTCCAAATCTGGTCTCTTTTCCCCACGGGGGGTTGCCCACTCCCAACCTGGCTCGTTTTACAGTCGGTAATTGCGAGAATTTGAAGTTATTGCCCGATCGAATGCACACCCTCACCGCCCTTCGAAATTTGGAGATGTTTGGTCATCCAAATGTTGAGTCATTTGCAGAAGGGGGTTTGCCTCCCAACCTACAATCATTTGAAATAGGTGGTTGTGAGAAACTGAGGCCTTCAGTGGAGTACTGGGGTTTGCAACGACTTGTCTCCCTTCGAACATTTCGTATCGGCAGAGGAAGCGAGGATGTGTTGGAGACGGTGCTCAAGGAACGGCTGCTCCCTACCACTCTTCACACTCTCCAAATCTCTGGAATGAAAATTCTGAAATCTTTGGAGGGGAAGGGACTTCAACACCTCACTTCTCTTCAAGAGCTAGAATTTAGCAGGTGTAATAGTCTCCAATTCCTGCCAAAAGAGGGTTTGCCGGCATCGCTCCGTCTACTGAGAATCATGTCCTCTTCTTCTCTCGTGAAGAGGTGTCAGGAGAAGACGGGAGAAGAGTGGAGCAAGATAGCTCACATTCCTTGCATCCAGATGGGCAACCAAGTCATCATTTGAGATCCCAAATCAAAGTCAGGTACGTACATACGAGATTCAGATTCTGTAAAAGCTTCACTTCAATTGTTTACTGTCAACTATACTGTGTTTAATTAATCAATCAATTAAATTTCAGGACAATATCATCCAATAGCAACAAGTGTTTGCTTACATAAATTACTTCGTACAATACCAAGTAAGTTATTGGGTGCTCTGGCTAGCTAGGTCACGAATATGATTCTCCTGCACGGGACGAGGTAACTCCTTGATGATGTTTTTTTTTCCTCCTAATGTTGTGGTTTGAGTACGGTGGAATGGTTACTCATCTTTCAGCGCATCTGTCATTTTTAAATAGGTGCTGATATGTTTCTGTACAAACACAACGTGTGAATTTTGCTGGCTGCTGCACTTACAGAGTTCACCGTAAGTTGTTGAATACCCGAGTGTAACTTACGTTTCCTTTTCTTTTCTTGTTTCATGAATTATTGATGGATTATATTCATGAATCATAACATAAGGAAATGGTCCAGATTGTCAAACTTGCACAATTAAGATCACTTTATAAATCATAATTCTGCATCCTTGAATCAGGACTATCTTTTCTAGATGGCGTATGAAAAAGAATTGAGCTCAAGTTGACATGGACATTCAAGATTTTCCCAATTTGATGTGGAATTAACTGGAGAAAACCAGTGAAGGTAAAACTCTCTGAATTCGTCTCTTTGTTTCTAATTCATATAAAGGACTTCGATATTCTGCATTTGGAACTTAGAATCAATGTTCTAACTGGTTACCAGTTACCACTCTGATTGGCTGGACAAATATGAATAAATTAAGAAAATAGCATTAAGTCACAAGATTCCTTTTTTAGCTTTATTTCAGGGTTTCTGAAGGACCAATGCAAGGCTTCACTCTGAACCATGAGCTCTATATCTCCACTCGGTAAGGAAGTCTGCCTTACTCGTTTGTTATTTCAAGGTTGTTCTGTGAGAACCCTACAATACGGGCATTGTTTTCAGGAGTTCAATGTAGACATTGCAAACAGGTTTTGACACACTGTTCAGGATCACCTGCAATTCGTGTGCTCATATACTCAGAAATTTTAAAAATGCTTCGCTTATGGTGCTTTTTGGATTTTTCGATGCGGATATATTGTTTCGTCACGGTCTTCATAGTCTTCCCGGAGGTTATCATAAACAGAAAAGCAAGGAATCTGATAATGCACGCATAATGACTTCACAAGCCGTTTTAGTGGAGATGAGGTGACTTAATGTTATCATGTCGACAGATCTGTTTTTTTTGCCTTGGTTTGCATTGTCCTATGTCAATGAGTTGTGTATGCTAGAATTCCTAGTTCTCTCACCCCGTGTTTGGATGAGGGATTTGAAAGTACCCAGAAATTTAGGTACATTAGTTAAAAATCAACTACAAAACATTAGATATAGATATTTGAAATGCACTACATGATCATTACACACGTAAACAAAGCATTTATAAATGTCTCCTTTCAAGCAGTCATTTACAAATCCCTCTCGATGCATTGCATTTAGTCTTTCATATCCTTCCATCTAATCTTTTGTAGTGAATTTTAACTAATTAAGCCTTAAGCCCGCGCTTGGCACTTTCAAATCCTTCATCCAGACGTTCCATTTAAGAGAATCATATTGCCTGTGGTATATTGTTAATTGATTACTCTTGTAATTTAGGTATTCCTTTGTCATTTAGTTGAAGAGTGAACAACCTTTTCGCTCAGCATTGTTTCTAATTTATCTTTAGTCAGAATATTATGAACCTGCCTATAAGTTGGTACCATATATGTTGTCAGATATTATGGATATGGACCTGAGTTGGTACCATATCTACAGGTCCTCCTAATCATGATTTACAATTCACCAATGAGTAGAAAAGCTTTTGTTCACCAGCCTTCATCCAACAACTAATAAGTTTTCAAAAAAGAAATGTTCTATGCGCTAGGATGTAGATGTCAACCAGTAGATTTCACCGTAAGTTGTTGAATACTGGATTGTAACTTACACTCCTTTTCTTTTCTTGCTTCAGGATCATTATTGTGGATTATATTCATGAATCATAAGGAAAAGTTCCAGATTGTCAAACTTGCACAAGTAATTAAGGTCACTTTATAAACCATAATTTCTTCATCCTTGATTCAGGACTATCTTTTCTAGATGAGGTATCAAAAGGATTGAGCTCAAGTTGAATCGACATTCAATAGCGATGAGAAGAAAGGATTAAACACGATTTTTCCCAATTTGACGTGGAATTAACAGGAGTTGGAGAAAACCAGTGAAGGTAAAACTCTGTGAATTCTTCTCTTTGTTTCTAATTCTTATGAAGGACTTTTATTCTGCATTTGGAACTTAGAATCAAGGTTCTAACTTGTTACCACTTTGATTGGCCGGACAAATATGAATAAATTAAGAAAAGAGAAATAAGTCACAAGATTCCTTTTCTAATTTTATTTCACGGTTTCCGAAGGACCAATGCAAGGCATCACTCTGAACCATGAGCTCTATATCTCTGCTCGGTATGAAAGTCTGCCTTACTTCTTTGTTATTTCAAGGTTGTTCTGTGAGAACACTACAATACAGGCATTGTTTTCAGGAGTTTAATGTAGACGTTGCAAACAGGTTTTGACACATTGTTCAGGATCACCTGCTATTCTTTTGCTCATATACTTGGAAATTTTGAAAATGCTTCCCTTATGGGGCTTTTTGGATTTCGCTGCGGAGCTATTCTTCAATGCGGAGCTATTCTTTTGCTCATATACTTGAAAATGCTTCCCAGAGGTTATAATAAACAGAAGAGCAAGGAATCTGATAATGCACACATAATGATTTCGCAAGCCATTTTAGTGGAGGTGATTTACGTTATCATGTCGACATCTTTTTTTTTCCTTCCCTAAATTTGTATTACCCTATGTCAATGAGTTGTGTTTGCTAAAACTCCTAGTTTTCTCACCCTGTGTTTGGATGAGGGATTTGAAAGAACTGAGGAATTTAGGATAAGCTAGTTAGAAATCAACTACAAAATATTAGATATAGATATTTGAAATGCACTAGGTGATCATTACAACATAAGCAGTCATTTACAAATCCCTCTCGATACATTGCATCTAGTCTTTCATATGCCTCTATCTAGTCTTTTGTAGTGAGTTTTAACTAATTTAGCCTTAAGCCCTTGGCACTTTCAAATCCATCATCCAGATGTTCCATTTAAGAGAATTATTTGGCTGTGGTATATTGTTAATTGATTATTCTTGTAGTTTAGGTATTCCTTTGCCATTTAATTGATGGATCTATGTTACATTCAAGATTATTTATAGGTCCTTGCATTTTGAAAGTAACTTATTCTCGTCATTTCAGCATGATCAACCAGGGAATTTGTTATTGAGGGCAGCACATGCTGCTAACTTTATTGATAGATAAAACATAAATGAGGGCAGGTACTTCGTCCAAAATGAATGTAGCTTCTACATAAACTAATCTAAGATAAGTGCATATATATAAGGATACCTTGTATTTTCTCAGTGGTTTTCAGTTTGCATCTGTTAAGGCTACTTTGTCACAGCTTGTGGACATCTTATTCTCCTAGAAGCTGATCTGAAGGAATTAAGAGATTACAGCATTCTTCTCTACCATTGTGGATTTTATGAGCAATCAGTTGAATATCTAAAGTTGTAGCTGGACAAAAAGGTACGTTTTCTAATTTCTATATGTATGATGACATGCTACTTTGATAGAAAATCTATTAAAGTACCTTTATTTGGATTCTTCAGGATCGTCCACTACAGGGGCGACTGCCTGATTCATGAACTGTTTTGGTGGAAGATGCCGCAGAGAAATTGATGATACGCCTTTATCCTAATTTTGATGGTGGATGGTTGGAGCAGGCCGTCGTATGTTAGAAATTTTCTTGGTAACAACTCTGAACCATAGTTGTGTGACCATGTACATTATTGCATATATCAGTACAAACCCTAATCAGTTGGAGTTTCATATAAACTGGGAAAAGGAGGACTTCAAGTGAACTTCATCCAGGGAATGTTTTGTCAGCTATCGAGTGTTTTCTACCTGTATATATATAACAAGATGAACAAACCAGAGATACAAGTCCTGCCACATTCTGCAGTGTCATAATTAATGCCAGGCTTTTATTTACTAGTTGAGTCGACCAGACCATCAATAGATTGGAAGGCCGGAATATTGAAAAGTTAGAAGAATCAACTGGCAAAATGGACGACAGCAGAGCTAGTAAGGCGTCTTGTGATACTTTAACTTTCAGGTGCTGCAATGGTAACATGTTTACTCGTGTAAATTGATGAATTATTTTGTCAAATTTCACTTCATTATAAAATCATATGGATCTCCTTTGTTTATAATTAAGTTCTTTAAATGAATATTATGGACTGTTTTTGGATGAAATCATAGGATTTGTGGTTTTTTTGGGATGCAAAAACAATCAGATCGTTTGTACTCAGGTTGTCGTATTCACATGGATATGATCCTAGCTAAATTATCCCCTAGTTAGTGAGGGAATAATAACGAGGGTTTTGTCAATATGTCACATGTATTTCAGAAACCCATCACACTTATTGTATATTGCATTCAAATATTTTATCAGTCAGGACTACATGATGGGACTAACGTATGCCACTTCATTGATGCAGAGAGAAAACAGGGGAATGATGTTTAACATCTTCCCTTGATGTCATTGGCATCTTGGAGTGGGTTGAAGAGAGCAGCAGTGACGATGACCACACACAAAAATGAGAGCACGGTTTCCTTGCAGTGGTAACATGTTTACTCTTTTATGTAATTGATGTATATATTTTGAGCGAGTAACAAATTGTTACTGTATTTGTGGTTGAATTACCCTAGATTATTATTATCTGATACTGCAGGGTCATCCATCACGGAGGCAACCATCTGATTCATTAACTGTTCTAGAGGAAGCTGCCGTGGAGAACGAAGCCAGGAAATATGTGAGGCTGTTAAAATACAGCCTTATGGCCATGCATTCCGGAAACTGGTTGTTCATGCATTAATCGTTTGCTTAGCTTGCAGGCAAGAACCGGCGAGGAGCCAGAGGCCCTCCAGAACTTGGTTGCAAACAATGAAGAGAACTTGCAAGTCCCCCAGACTCTTGAAAGCAATGAATAAAACATGCAGGTTTCCTAGACCCTGCGAAAGCATTGAAGAAAACATGGAGCTCATGTCCTGAAACTAATTAGAGTTTTTAGCCATCAGAAGACAAAGTAGGTTTACATCCAAGTTACCAGTATGAGGCTGCCCCAGTTTCTGCATAAAACTCCTATATGGAAGTCGTTTCCTACTTAGGATTTCTCTGGGGAAGTGATTCTTGCACACCTTTAATGTTCCCGCACGCGCTCCCTGTTTGTTTTTTACATTTGGATTGAAACAGTCCAAAGATAATCAATCAAGGGACATAATAATGTGTGTTCAGAAAGAGAAAATTCGTGTGCGAATATTATTTCTTTGTTTTTAAGTTAATACGTTTTGATGTCTATTATTGTAATTTCCGAAGACATTTTGGTATGAGCCTTGTTTTTTAGTTAATACGTCTTGATGTCTGTTCATAAATGTTGATATATGCTACGTTAAAAATGTTGCTTATTGCACTATGGTATTGTGCAAGTGTAGTCGGTGGGCTGCCGTTTAAATTAGTGGGTCCAGGTCTGTGCTCAATTTGGTTGGATGCTAAAGAAAACTTCAAAACCAAAAAAAAAAAAAAATAAAATTGGGTGTAAGCTTTGATTTTTTATGGATGAGGATCATCTTCTGATCTTAAAAAATTGAGCCTACTGAGTAGGCGATCGTGGTCGTTGAAATTTGATCCAATGCTTACAAACAGATGGATCCTCTAAAATTATTATAATTATAGCCGTTGAATTAAATTTCAATAACCACGATCGCATGCCCAGTAGGCTCAGTTTTTTAAGGTCAGGAAAGGATCCTGGTGTGGCGTGTTACCAAATCCTTGGGATGGAGGAAAATGTCCAAGAGCAGCTCCGTTTGGCTGAATCATACTTGAAAGTTGGATTTGTGGTTTGGCGTTTAGGGTTTGCCTAAATAGGTTTAATTAATCAATCGAGCCAAACGGTCAATCTCTGCCTAAGCTACCTACCACCTAATGCCTAGAGCCCTACAAATCTACACTTGACCTATATTAAACGCTAGGGTTGGTCGGTCCACACCCCTATCTGCCCAACCCACTCAGCCTCCCCTGCTATCATAAAGTTACACCTAAAAGTAAACAAATTTTCAAATGCGTTGGAAAATAAACTTTGTTCAACTTATATATGCGATGTTTCATTTTTAAAAACGAAGATACAATGTAATATTTGTTCAACTTATAAAACTACAGACAAACCATAATGAGTCGGTCGCTGGTAAGAGAAACGAAAGTTCCAAAAGTAAAACAAAACAAATTAATACGACAAATTCTTCGTTAAATTAAAGATCGCGTGCCAACAAACAATTTTATATTTTTCAATCGTTTGTAGTTATTACATCGAAAGTAGTAAGGTAGCAGCTTGCAATGAAGCTTCATCTCCTTTAAATTAAAAGTAATGTGAAGAGATTAAATTTGTAAAGTAATTAATGTGTTATCAGTAAAAAGTAAGCACGTTAATCAATACTCATGTAATAATATAATTATTAACTTTCATGTAATTTACTTTACAAATTTAACTTTCCTAACATTACCCTTAAATTAATATCCACTTTTGAAATGAAGTTCCCAGGAAGGTCCCTATCTTTCAACTTGACCACATTCACGAGAGATTTTTCAGTGTGACAGGTACATGAGGTAGTACACAACATGTCATTATATAAATGGTGAGATATGTGTGTTAAAAATTTAATAACTTAAAAAATCAAATTTTCTACCACTTATATAAAAACACGTGATGTACCAACTGTGTTCTGATCACAATGAAAAATAGTTAGTATTTAGGAAATTGCTTCGTAGGTAGAGAGAAAAGCATTTCTTTTATGCATTTTTTTATGTGCTTCATATTCTTTTATGGGTTTTTTTTGGTGTCGATTTATAATGTAAATACATTGTTGTATAAAAATAAAAATCCAAACATGTACATTTGATGGCATGCTAGTGGTTAATTTGATTTCTTGCATATTTGTGGAACTAATTAATAAGTTTTTATGTAAAAGGAATTGCATTTCATCTGTATGCTTTGCGTGATCTACTTGTCTTTATTTTTCTCCTAGAAAAAGAAAAAGAGAAAAGTGATTTGTCCAAGAGAATCATTTTATTATGTGACCTAAAAAAAAGGTGAATATTTGTAGCTAAATTGTTCCTAACTAATAACAAGGTAACGTGACGATGATTTGGCCCATCTAGATCACGAGATTTATGAATATATTTAGTATACAAAAAGTAACACGTCAATAACAAATAAACAAATTGTTTAACCAAATAGAGTTGCAATGAAAGAGAGATAAAATTTCGTGTCAACTTTAATCCTTCTATTTTATCACATTCACATTGGAAGGTAGTAAGTAGGAAGGTGCTTCGTTGGTAGGTTGAATTGGGAAATCGGTGGCAATATTACAATCTGCAGAGTGAGGTATGCGCATAATGCACACTTCGTCAGAGACCAAAACGAGGGACTCAGAGTTGACCTTTAAACTAAGCAGAGTGGCAGAGCATTTTTGCAGAAGAATACGGATTAATTAATGTCAATTATTAGCTTCCTCTTTCGTTCCCCTTTTCTTTACTTATTTGGTTAGACTACGGAGACCACGCAAGAATTTTTATTTCTATCTATTTTATTTATTTAATTAGAAGAACATCATATGTCATTACATAATTGAAGAAACACTTAAAAAAAATTGTTTTTAATTGTATAATAACATATGGTGTTCTGCTCCGTATTCCGGACATCCTAACCTCTTCACAACTTAAAAGTGGTAAGCAAAAACAAATCCAATTAAATGAAAAATCATACACGAACGCGACTTCTAGTATAGACTCAAAAATGAATTAACATCCCAAGGCACATAAATTAACTATTAATTTTGAGCTCGAGTAGTGAGAAGACATAATGGATTGAGTTTATAATTACGAACCGAGTTCTTTGTTTTAGTTTACAGAGACACTTTGCCATCATAAACTGTTTAATGGTTCTAAAGGAGAGAAAAATGCAAATGCATGCATACACACTCACATATGACATAATACATTTCGCGAGGCTATGAGTGCTAAACAATCAATCTTATACATAAAGAGCCACTAGTTAGGTCCTTGCCACTATATTCAAAGAAATCAACATGAGTCGAGTGATGATTGTCTCATCAGCCTTAGATTGCTGAACCTATGCGAGCCAGAAAAAGAAGTCCATATGAAAACATTGCAGTGTCTAAATGAGCAGCAGTAAAAAAGGTAATGCTAGAAAGACAAAATTTATAAATAAAATTTATAAACTAAATGATGTGTCATAAATTGAAATGAGCACGTTTATCAACGTTTAAGTAATGATCTAATCATCCATTTCAATGTCATTTAGTTTTTAAAATTTTGTTTATAAATTTAGCATTCCTAACATTATATAGTAAAAATTTGTCACTCATAGAAGTACCTAATTCTCCACAAAGTAATACATAAAAGAGTTTCACATCTTCAAAGATTTCATATTTGGAATATCCTGGAAAGAATCTATGAAAAACACATACAAGAAGAATAAACAAAAGTCACCCAACCCAGAATTTCCACACCAACTCCTAGGAAACTACCTTTCCCAAAACAAAACAAGACAACCTATTAAATTATATAAAAAAATATGATTAATGAAACAACTTTTTTTTAGGAACGTGTGAGGCCCCCTGTATTATTGAACTAAAATAAATCAAGACATCTCTTTCTGAAACAAAATTGAGATTACAATAAACCATAAAAGGCTCTTATAGTTCCTCACCGGAACACTTCTTTGAAATTTATACTTTGTTTCAAAAGAAAAAAAAAACAGAGAGAGATGGCAGGAGCTTTGATTGGAGAGGCATTCCTCTCTGCTTCCATTCAGACGTTGTGCGACAAGATCGGTTCTGGGGAGTTGATGGACTTCTTCCGGGGAAAAAAACTTGATCATTCACTCCTGGAGAAACTGAAGCTGACGTTTCTGGCCCTTGATGCAGTGCTTGATGATGCAGAGGAGAAGCAGATGGAGAAACCCCGTGTGGGAAAGTGGCTTGACGAGCTCAAACATGCTGTCTTCGATGCCGAGGACCTGCTGGACGAGATCGATACTGAAGTATTGCGAAGCAAGGTGGAAGCTGAATTTTCAACTAAGAAAACCCAGGTGTGGAACTTCCTCTCTACTTCTCTTAATCCTTTTTATCAAGGCATGAATGGTAGGATACAAACCTTATTTCAAAGGTTGGAACACCTTGCACAACAGACAGATGTGCTCGGTCTTAGAGGAGGTGTCGGGGTTAAGGTTTCACAAAGAACTCCCACAACTTCCTTCGTTGAGCATGAATTCTCTACTTACGGTAGGGATGAAGATGAAGCGAAGTTGAAAACACTGCTGCTATCTGATGATGCAAGTGGCGGCAATATATCTGTAATCCCGATAGTGGGAATGGGAGGAGTTGGTAAGACAACCCTTGCTCAGCTCCTTTACAATAATGACAGTGTGAAAGAGCATTTCGATGTTCGAGCTTGGGCCTGTGTCTCCGAAGATTTTGATGCTTTTAGGGTCACTAAAACCCTTTTTCAGTCAATTGCTTCAAAACCCTGTGATAAGTCAGATATGAGCTTGCTTCAAGTTGATCTTAGGGAACATGTAATGGGAAAGAGATTTCTATTTGTGTTGGATGACCTTTGGAATGACAATTATAACGATTGGAGTGTTCTAAAAGCTCCTTTCACTTATGGGGCAAGGGGAAGTAAGGTCATTGTGACAACAAGGAATGAAAGTGTTGCATCCATCGTGCACACTGTTCCTATTCACTCTTTAGAACAATTGTCGCATGATGATTGTTGGTTGTTACTTGCAAAACATGCGTTTAGAAATGAAAACGCTAGTGCACATCCAAACTTGGAAGAAATTGGAAAAAAAATTGCACGTAAGTGCAATGGTCTGCCTTTAGCTGCAAAAACACTTGGAGGTCTCTTAAGTTGCAACATGAACCACAAGAAATGGAATCATATATTGAATAGCCATCTTTGGGAGCTACAACAAGAGAATAGTATTCTTCCATCTTTAAGATTGAGTTTTCATTACCTCCCTACTTATTTAAAACAATGTTTCGCTTATTGCTCAATTTTTCCAAAGGACTATGAATTTGAGAAGCATACTTTGGTTCGACTTTGGATGGCAGTGGGTTTAATTTCACAAGCGGAGGGCAAGGAAATAATGGAGGAGGTTGGCGAGAACTATTTTAATGAATTAGTATCACGATCACTAATTCAAAGATCAAGAACTGAGGAGCATGGATTCACAATGCATGATCTCATTAATGACTTGGCTTTGTTCGTGTCTAGAGAATTTTGTTTTAGGATGGATGAGGAAGGATCACATGAAGTTCCTAAAAGAGTTCGACATTTGTCATATGCGAAAGGCAGATTTGATGCCGCTAAAAAGTTTCAACCATTAAATGGAGTTAAATATTTGCGCACCTTCTTACCCATGTCTTCAAGGTACGAATATGGGCATTACTATGTAAGTAGTAAGGTTCCAAATGATTTGTTGCCAACACTAAAATGTTCGCGGGCACTATCATTGGCAAGATATGATAACATCAGTCACTTACCTGATTGCATTGGTAACCACATACATTTGCGCTACATTGACCTCTCTTACACTGCAATTAAAAGGTTACCAGATACCGTGAGTAGTCTCTACAATTTGCAAACTCTATTGTTGGTAGGTTGTTCCTCTCTTGTTGAATTGCCTGTAGACATGAGGAAACTGATTAGTTTGCGCCATCTTGATATTAGAGATACTGGTATAAAAGAGATGCCGGTTCAAATGGGTAGACTAAAAAGTTTGAGAACACTCACTGCTTATGTGTTGGGGACATCTACTGGGTCTGGCTGCATTGGAGAATTGGGGGAGTTACCCAATCTTGGAGGGGAACTTTCTATCTTGAATCTAGAGAATGTAGTCGATGCTATGGATGCCTTGCGGGCCAATTTGAAGGAGAAGAAAGATCTCAGTGAAATAGAGTTGGCATGGGGTAGCAGGGATGCAGATGATTCCATGAAAGAGAAACATGTACTTGAAAGATTACAACCTTCTGTAAATTTGGTGAAACTGGCCATCAGATCTTATGGTGGAACAAGCTTTCCGAATTGGTTGGGAGACTCTTCCTTCTCCAACATAAAAGTCATGGGCCTCAGTGGTTTTAGTAATTGTTGGTCGTTGCCACCAGTTGGGCAGTTGCCTGCTCTTAAGGAGCTCTATATATACAACATGAAATGTGTTATGAGTATTGGTGCTGAGTTTTATGGTGTCAATGGAACTTGTCTAATTCAGCCATTTCGTTCTTTAGAGAAGCTGAGATTTAGAGAGATGCCAGAATGGGAAGAATGGCTGCCAAGTCCAGGTAGAGAATGTCCGGACTTTCCTCGTCTCGAGGAGCTGGTTTTACGGAGTTGCCCGAAGCTGAGGGGAAACTTGCCCGATCATCTTCCTTGCTTGAAAAAACTTGACGTGTTGGACTGCGGGGTTCTGCATGAAAGGGCTACTAGAAGTAGATGGATACCCTGGTCTCTCATTGTTAACACGGAATCCTTGCGACAATCTCTTCAGGATCTGCAAATAAGTGGATGCCCTGGTCTCTCGTCGTTACTAGAGACGGAGTTGCTGCCCTCGCTTTTCACACTTGATATTCAAATTTTTAGTCGCACAAATTGCTTGCAGCCGCACCTGAGCAGTCGTCTTCAAAATTTGACTCTCCGTAATTGCGGGTCCCTCTTGTCGTTCCCAAGAAATGGTCTACCCACTACATTGAAATCACTTGATATATCAAATTGCAGGAGATTAGAATTCCTATCTCATGAAATGATGGCCAAATTGACATCCCTTCAAGATTTGGATTTGACCGACAGCTGTGATTCACTGAGGTCCTTCCCGCTGGGCGTTTTCCCCAAACTTTCATCTCTTTATATCTCGTCCAGTAAAAATCTAGAATCCCTTTCCATTGGAGAAGGAGCTGATGTTGAAAATCTCACTCATCTCGATTCTCTCCACATCTATTATTGTCCAAATCTGGTCTCTTTTCCCCACGGGGGGTTGCCCACTCCCAACCTGGCTCGTTTTACAGTCCTGGAATGCGAGAATTTGAAGTTATTGCCCGATCGAATGCACACCCTCACCGCCCTTCGACATTTGTGGATATATGATCTTCTAAATGTTGAGTCATTTGCAGAAGGAGGTTTGCCTCCCAACCTACAATCATTTGGAATCAGTGGTTGTGAGAAACTGAGGCTTTCAGTGGAGTACTGGGGTTTGCAACGACTTGTCTCCCTTCGAACATTTCAGATCTCGGGAAGCGAGGATGTGTTGGAGACGGTGCTCACGGAACAGCTGCTCCCTACCACTCTTCACACTCTCCAAATCTATGGAATGACAAGTCTGAAATCTTTGGAGGGAAAGGGACTTCAACACCTCACTTCTCTTCAAGAGCTCCAAATTTACGGGTGTGATAGTCTCAAATTCCTGCCAAAAGAGGGTTTGCCGGCATCGCTCCGTTGTCTGAGAATCAGTTACTCTTCTTCTCTGGAGAAGAGGTGTCGGGAGAAGACGGGAGAAGAGTGGAGCAAGATAGCTCACATTCCTTGCATCGGGATAGGCAACCAAGTCATCATCAATTGAGATCTCAAATCAAAGTCAGGTACGTACATACGAGATTCAGATTCTGTTAAAGTTTCACTTCAGTTGTTTACTGTCAGCTATACTGTGTTTAATTAATCAATCAATTAAATTTCAGGACAATATCATCCAATAGCAACAAGTGTTTGCTTACATAAATTACTTCGTACAATACCAAGTAAGTTATTGGGTGCTCTGGCTAGCTATGACACGAATACGGTGGAATGCTTACTCATCTTTCATTGCATCTGTCATCTTTACATAGGTGCTGATATGTTTCTGCACAAAAACAACGTGTGAATTTGGCTGGCTGCTGCACTCTTAAAGATTCCATCGTAAGTGGTTGAATACTGGAGTGTAACTTACGTTTCCTTTTCTTTTCTTGTTTCATGATCATTATCGATGGATTATATGCGCGAATCATAACAAAAGGAAAAGGTCCAGATTGTCAAACTTGCACAAGTAATTAAGATAACTTTATAAATCATTATTTCTTCATCTTTGAATCAGGACCATCTTTTCTAGATGAGGTATGGAAAAGGGTTGAGCTCGAGTTGACATCGACATTCAATAGGGATGAGAAGAAAGGATTAAACACGATTTTTCCCCATTTGACATGGAAATAATGGGAGTTGGAGAAAACCAGTGAAGGTAAAACTCTCTGAAATCTTCTCTTTGTTTCTAATTCTTATGAGCTTTGATATTCTACATTTGGAACTTAGAATCAAGGTTTCTAACTTGTTACCACTTTGATTGGCTGGACAAATATGAATAAATTAAGAAAAGAGCAATAAGTCACAAGATTCCTTTTCTAATTTTATTTCAGGGTTTCCGAAGGACCAATGCAAGGCATCAATCTGAACCATGAGCTCTAGATCTCCGCTCGTTATGGAAGTCTGCCATACTTCTTGGTTATTTCAAGGTTGTTCTGTGAGAATCCTACAATACGGGCATTGTTTTTAGGAGTTTAATGTAGACGTAGCAAACAGGTTTTGCCACATGGTTCAGGATCACCAGCAATGCTTGTGCTCGTATACTCAGAAATTTGGAAATGCTTCGCTTATGGGGCTTTTTGGATTTCTATGCAGAGATATTCTTTCCTCACGATCTTCATAGTCTTCCCAGAGTTTTCATAAACAAAAAAGCAAGGAGTTTGATAAGGGCATAATGCACACATAATGACTCAAAGAAGTAAGGCATTTTGGATTTTGACATCTGTTTGTTTTGCCTTAATTTGTATTGTCCTATGTCAGTGAGTTGTGTATGCTAAAACTCCTAGTTCTCTCACCCTCTGTTTGGATGAAGGGTTTGATAGTACCAAGCAATTTAGGATAAATTTGTTAGAAATCAACAAAACATTAGATATAGACATTTAAAATGCACTACATGATCATTACAGACATAAACAAAGTATTTATAAATGTCTCCTTCCAAGCAGTCATTTACAAATCCCTCTCAATGCATTGCATCTAGTCTTTCTTATCCCTCCAACTAATTTAGCCTTAAGCCCTTGACACTTTCAAATCTCTCATCCCAACTTTATGTTTAAGAGAATCATATTGCCTGTGGTATATTGTTAATTGATTAGTCTTGTAACTTAGGTATTCTTTTGCCTTTGAATTGATAGATCTATGTTACATTCAAGATTATTTACAGGTCCTCGTATTTTGAAAGTAACTTATTCTGGCCATTTCAGCAGGATCAACCAGGGAATTTGTTCTTGAAGGGCAGCACATGCTGCTAACTTTATTGATAGATCAATCGACAGGTACTTTGTCCAAAATGAATATACTTTCTACATAAACTAATCTAAGATATATGCATATATGTAAGGATACTTGGTATTCTATTGAAGGGCAGCACAGTCTGCCTTACTTGTTTGTTATATCAAGGTTGTTCTGTGAGGACCATACAATACGACCATTGTTTTCAGGAGTTTAATGTAGACGTCGCTAACAGGTTTTGACACATCGTTCCGGATCACCTGCAATGCTTGTGCTCATATAGTCTGAAATTTTGAAAATGCTTCGCTTATGGGGCTTTTTGGATTTTGATGCGGAGATATTCTGTTGTCAGGGTCTTCATAGTCTTCCCATAGGTTATCATAGACAGAAAAGCAAGGAATCTGATAATGCACACATAATGATGTCACAAGCCCTTATAATGGAGGTGAGGGACTTTTGTTATCACGTCGACAGATAACACATGACTTGTGACTTGTGTATGCTAAAACTCCTAGTTCTCTCACTCCGTTTGGATGAGGGACTTCATCTACAAAGCAGTAGACATAGATATTGAAACGCACTACATGATCATTACACACAAAGTATTTTTAAATGTCTCCTTTCAAGCTGTCATTTACAAATCCTTCTCGATGCATTGCATCTAGTCCTTCATATCCTTCCATCTAATATTTTGTAGTGAATTTTAACTAATTTAGCCTAAAGCCCTCGGCACTTTCAAATCCCTCATCCAAACGTTCCTTTTACGACAATCAAATTGCCCGTAGTACATTGTTAATTGATTATTCTTGTAATTCAGCATTGTGTCTAATTTATCTTTGGTCATGGCAATGCAATCTATGTTACATTCAAGATTACTTACTGGTCCATGTATTTTGAACGTAACTTATATATATATATATATATTTAGTCAGAATATTATGAACCTGCCTATAAGTTGGTACATATCTACTGGTCCTCCTAATCATGATTTACATTTCACCAATGAGTACAAATGTTTTTGTTCGCCAGCCTTCATCCAATAACTGATAATTTTCCAAAAAAGAAACGTTCTCTCTACCAGGATGTAGATGTCAACCATTAGATTTTGATTGAGAAGTTGTAAGTATGGATTTTGCATTCAGAGTGAGTAGAAGTATAGATTATCAATTATATGTATGCATCCTTGTGTAATTTGTGTCTGTGCGTGTATTTATGTAATTGTATATACATACATATTTAGTAAACTTTGGATAAGGTCTGCGAACAGTCCAAGCCTTTAATCTTAGCAATGTATGGTCTCATGTTTACTGTATCTACAGATTTTAAGAAGTTTGAAGGACACGTTCCTGGCCATTTCAGCATGATCAAGCAGGGAATTTGTTCTCGAGGGCAGCACGAAGACAGGTACTTTGTCCGAAATGAATGTAGTTGCTACTTAAAACTAATCTAAGTTAAATGCATATATGTGAGGATCCTTTCTGTTTTTCCAGTGGCTTTCAGCTTGCAACTGTTAAGGCTGCTCAACATAGACTAGATCATCAATAGATTGGAAGGCCGAAATATTGGATGGTTGGAATAGTCAACCGGCAAAATGTATGACAGGGGAGCTAGTAAGGCGCTATCGTCTGCTTGTGATACTTATAACTTTGAAGTGCTGTAGTGGCAGGTTCAAGTTCACTCTTTCTGTAAATTGGGGAGATCTAACGTGCTATTTCTATTTTGAGTGACTAACAAACTGTTACTTTATTTGTGGTTGAATAATAATTGATTATTATTATCTGGATACTGCAGGGTCATCCATCACGGAGGCAACCATCTGATTCATTAACTGTTATAGAAGAAGATGCTTTGGAGAAATTGATGATACGGCGTAGCTTACTTCTGGTGGAGGATGGTTGGAGCAGGCATCATATGATAGAAACTTTCTTGGTAACAACTCTGAACCATGGCAGCGCTTCATGTACAAATTCTAATCAGTTGGAGTTTCATTTAATATAAACTGGGAAAAGTGGCACTTTTAAGGACATATGTGAGGCTGTTAGAATAGAGACTTATGGCCATCCATTCTGGACACTGGTTGTTGATGCATTAATTGTTTGCTTAACTTGCAGGCAAGAACGGGCGAGGAGGAGGCTGATGATCCTTCTTCAGTGGGGCACGTTGTGAAAGATGCCCGCTTTTTTATGTGTTCTATCCCCACACGAAACTTTCTTATTCTTGCAGGGAGGCAAACAAATTGGCTCATAGATTAGCAAAATTGGGATTGACATTAGAACATCAACATACTTGGTTTGCGGAACCTCTAGATGTAATTTCAGATCTTGTTCTTTTTAGGATAGCACAACTATGTAATTTGATTGATGCGGGACGCTCTTTTTTCCTTCGATCAGGTTGAAATTTCAGGCAAGGTTTTTATTGAGGCCCATTGATATGCACCCTATCCTCCGATATATACACATAGTTTTCGTACTAATGAATATCGTACTTGTCCTGAAAAAATGTTTTGATGACTCATCATATATGGTGACATGTGCTAGATCAAAAATGTTGCATATTGCACAACGGTATCGGGCAAGTGTTGTTGATGGGTTGGCCCGAGTTTAAATTATTGGGTCCAGGCCCATGCTCAATTTGGGGTGCTAAGAAAATGATTTTAATAATATTAAAAAAATGGGTGCTTGGTGAGGAAAAAAGATAAAATTATGGTGTGTCGTGATTGAACAAGACTTCGCTGCTGAAATTTCAGCAGGAGGTTCTGCTTACACCAAAACTCGGGTGAACAGTGTTCAAATTTTGATTTATTTAATCAAAATTTGGACACATGTCCACTCGGGTTTGGGTGTAAGCAGGAATTCCTGCTAAAATGTTCAGCAGCGAAGTTAATTCCGTCGTAATTTTGCACGGCTTTTCTTTCTCATTCGGAATGGCGGAGTATCAAAAACAAAAAAAAAACATGGGCTTATGTTGTGATTTATCATGCTTTTATATCACATTCGTTACTGTTGCTAAAAAAGAAAGAGAAAAACTTGGATGTATACTATGATTGCTAAACACACATGCATGGTATAAAATCCTTGGTATATGGAGTGCAAAAGAATGTATCTGGATCCTCGTCGGATCCTTTTTGTGAGTCGTTCATCGTATATTATAAAGTCAGAAATCATTTTAAATAAATTTATTTAAAATTAAACACAAGCAGCTTTTGACATTGATCACACGATGTACGATAAACGAAACACGATTCATAAATCTACAAGATCTTCACCAAAAAGATCTGAAGAGGATTCTGTTGGCAAAAGAATGTCCAAGAGGAGCTCGGTGGGACATTTGACATGATTGTTACTTGAAAGTTGGATTTGTAGTTTGCACTTTAGGGTCCTAGTAATTGGAGTTACTTGCGCAATTACGTTTTGGGTTTTTTTATTTTTTTATTTTTTTACCAATTTTTTTTAATATTTTTAACAAATTATAGGTTAAATTACATAGTAACCCCTCAAGTTTGAGCTCTATTACAACCTTATACAACATCTTTAAATCATGTCACTTTCATACCTCACGTACTATTTTATTTCAAAATAATACATCCGTTACATTTTCCATCTATTAATTTGTTAAGTGCTGACGTGGCTGCCAAATGGGTGCCACGTGGCAAAAACATTATTTTTTTTAAACCTGAATCTTTAAAATTAAAAAAAAAAACCCCAAATTGTAACCCACCTCCGCTCAACCCCCACCCCTGCAAACAAACCCAGAAACCTTCCCCCCTCGACCCACATCCCTCTCCTCCCACCGCAGCCCTTCCCCATCACCATTGGAGCCCCCAGACCCCTCCTCCCTCTTCACCTTCCCGACCCACCTCCGCGCAACCCCCCACCCCTGCAAATAATAATAATAATAATAATTAAAAAAAAAAAGGACTGAAACCCATCCCTCCCCCGTAACCCTCATCCCATCCCACACCCATCCCAGCCCAGCCCACCCCGTCCCCACCTCCCCTGCAACCCCTGACCCCACCCCACCCCACCCCAATGCGAATTCGAACCCCAAGGACGTCATCCTCCCCCGCATCATCTTTGTCGCCGAAGACGACAACGAGTAGGAACAGCAGGGCGGCGATGAGAAATCGGCCCGATGGACGGCAAGATCGGGTGGTGACGGAGGGCCTTCGTGAGGAGCAAAGGGATCAGAGAGAGAGCTCTGCGGTGGTGATGGGGAAAGGGCGGCGTTGATCTGGGAAGAGAGAAGGAAGGGGAGGTGAAGAGAGTGAAGAAGAGGGAGAAGTGGGTCAGGGATTTCTGGGTTTTTTTTTTTTTTTTTTTTTTTTTTTCCAAACAGAATTGGGGTTTCGGGGAGGTGAGGGGTAGGGGATTGCAGGGGAGGTGGAGGTTGGCGTGGGTAGGTTGGGATAAGGGTGGGGGGCTACGGGGAGGGTTGGGTTTCAGGCTTTTCTTTTTTCTTTTTTCTTTTTTTTATAATTTAAAAGATTCAGGTTTTAAAAAAAAATTAAAAAACTATTTTTTTTGCCACGTGGCACACATTTGGCAGCCACGTCAGCACTTAACAGATCAATAGATAGAAAATGTAACGGATGTATTATTTTAAAATAAAATAGTACGTGATGTATGAAAGTGAAATGTTTTAAAAATGTTGTATGGGGTTGTAATAGACCTAAAACCTGATGGGTTACTATGTAATTTACCCTAAATTATAGGGAGACTTTAGATCCAGACCCTAGTCATTAATATTTTTTGGTAAAAATGATATTCATCCCTTGACTTTGTATACCTCATTATTGCTAATAATATGTATTTTCATATGTTTGATATTAACTACTTAACATGTTATAGGATTTAAAATCCCATATAAATTAAAAACGATTACAATAAAAAGAAAATACTCAAAAAATTTAATTGAATAGATAGATAAAAACAGGTAACAATATAACTTTGAAATAATAAATGTCAAACGGATGTACCCATAGTGTTCAAAAAAATTGAAAAAGGGTACATTTTATTATAAAATATTTATATATTATAAATACAGGAAAACTAATGAAAATGACTTGAAAACTTTGAGTTTTAATGATAAGGACAAAATAAAGAGTAACGTGAATAATACCAGGATTGACTTTTTAGTGTAAAAATGTGATTTTTCGTTAAGGTGAACAGTACCGGGAGCTTTTCGTTAAAGTTCTCTATAAATAAATAAATAAATAGATTTCACATTAAAAAAAAAAGGGTACATTTTACATAAAAAAAAGGGTACATTTTACATATAACAAAGTGGTACATTTATGAAGAAAAATGGGTACATTAGAAATAAATTATGAGCATAAATAAAAATTTTAAAAATATGGGCACAAAATAAAATTAATATATGGGTACAAATTAAAACTAAAAAGAAAATTGGTACAAATTAAAAAAGGGTTGCCAATTAAAAATGGTACAAACTAAAAATAGAAATATATGATACGAAGTTTAACCATAAATATAAATATACCAAATGTAATGTTTCTAACACTAAATGAATATATTTTGGAAATAAAATTTAATTATGTTGATATGTAAATAATATGTAACTGGAATAATGACATTGATTAAAAACTAGGGACCTTGATAAAATATTAAAAAGAAATAAGGTTTTAATCAATACAATAAAAGACAGATGGATGAGAACCTAATTTTTCCTAGATTAAATATATATTTTTGTACATTTTTGAAGCCAGATGGATGAGAACCTAATTTTTCCTAGATTAAATATATATTTTTGTACATTTTTGAAGCCTGTTAGTACTTTTTTAAAATATAATTTTGTCTTATCAACTTAAATAATTAATCTAGTTCCAAATTATAGCTTTTTTCTTCTTCCACAAGCAAAAGATTTTAAAAAAACGCAACAATCAAATTTTTTACAAAAAAAGCTGTGTGTTTTAATGTTTCATCAGTTTTGTGTAAATCTACCACGTCATAACACATTTGTTTTTTTCGTGACTGAATTGCCACTGTGTGTCTTCCCGGCCGCCGGAAGAGTTTGCTTTGTGGCGAAGCCACCAGCTGGTCATTTAAAATATAAAAAAATTACATAAAATCACAAAAAAAACAAAAGTTCCATTTGGTTTTTGTGTGGGATTATTATTCATGCTATCAAGCATAATAGAGATTGTGAATAATGACCTAAAAGTGAGAAAACCATTTGAATAAATCACGCGGCCTATAGTTATTATTATAGCTTAACCAAATAATCACTATTCCAGTTCAAGGCCTTCTACAATGATTTATGTGAGCTTGATTTTTACATGTAAGAATTAGGTACATTAAGAGCTCGTTTGATAAGTGCTTTTAAATAACTGAAAACACTTTTAAATAAAATAGTTTTGGGTTTTCAAAGCATTTCAAGTATTTTTCCATGATTAACTAGCATTTTTATTAAAAATTGATTTCAAAAGTATCTTTAAAAAAAAAAAAAGTGTTTCTTGTCATTAAAAACACTTTCTAATTGAGCTCTAAGTTTAATATATTTTTTTAGTTGAGATGATAATTTACTGAAAACAATCAAGATCTTGGAGGCGGACATCATGAATTAAGTCGGGGGATCCTCCATCCAAACTACATAAGAACAAATAGATAAAGCAAACTTCGCTAACCAATAAACATGAAATATGCGAGATCTTTACCTCGTGTAATTGAGTTTAATGTATTGATTATTCTATTGCAAAATTTATACTCGTGGTTTATTTTTAGAAAATTGTTATTAACACTTTAAAACTTTCATTTTGCACTCCTTATTAGTGTATTTTTTATTTTAATTATAAAAAGTTTAGAATGAAAAAATGAGAGTTTAGAGTGCCAATAACGATTCCATATTTTTAGTGCAATAAATGACCAACTTTTTTTAGAGAAAGAAAATAACTAGTTTTCAAAAAAGTTGTTAGAATAGCCAATTTATTGGTGGTTCAAATTCATATATTTAACTTATATCTACTCTACTATTGGCTAATCTATTTCTCATTGATTGTGCTGGATTTGAACTCATGAGTTCAGTTGGACTCAATAATTAAAATTATTCTTATAGAACTCAAAATTTTCAATTCACTTTACATCGAAGTTAATTTTCCGTCACATTTGGAAAAGCCTAATTATCTAACATTTAAGGAATAATAAAGAAAGAAAATGTTTGGTTTGCGAAATAAGAATTTGGAGAATACTTGGTGGATGATGGAAGATAAAGAATTCCTACTTAAAATTGTTCGTTATTGATTTATAGAACTTTGTGTTTGTGATCATAACCGTTTATATTATAAATTACTTTAAAAATATCATATCTGCAAAAAATAATTAATATAAGGTCGTTAAGTCATCAAACTGTGTAAAAATAGATGGAACGAAATTAATAAAAGTATTATGAACCGTCTATGTATGTACTACAATAGATTGACTAAACGATCTTAGTTTTAATTCTTTTTTTTTTTTTTTTGCAGAGTGATCTTTATAAAGTGATTCCTAAAATCAACAGTTATAGTTATAAATATAAAGCTCTATGATTCGAACACAAAATTTTGAGTAAGAATTCTTACTCATTCTTAAATAGCCAAGCGTTGTTCATAGGGGTGTGCTATCCACACACCATATTTTACTTCTCACACACCCCTTGATAATTTCTGTCCGTTGATCTTCTTCAATTCATCCGGTCCGACGATCAAAAATTAAAAAAGTGTGTGAGAAGTAAAATGGAGTATGTGAATATCACATCCTGTTCATAATGCCTAGCTTAGAAGATAAAATGGTAAAAATAAGTACTCATAATGCAAGTTCATTGCGTAATAATTACCGGATTATATTAAGACACACAGTCTTATAATGCAGCACCAAGCCACCAAATAATTTTACCAAAAATGAAAAGAAAAATTGCTTTTATTATAGCCCATCATTATCAACCTAGCCCAATCTCTGCCTAAGCTACCTACCACCCTAGTGCCTAGACCCCTACAAATCTACACTTGACCTATGTAGGCTAGGGTAGGTCGGTCCACATCTCTACTGCCTAACCCACTCAGCCTCCTCCTATAAAATAATAAAAATAGCTATTTTACACATAAAAGTAAGCAATTTTTTTTTTTTTTTTCAAAAGGCAAAAGGATTGGAAAATAAAGTAATACATTGAGATGGTATTATCTACACATATATTTATAATTTGTATACACCTTTTTAATTTTAAGCTGTCATGAGTTGAAGAATATTATATGACAAAAATTAACAGAGTATTAGGAAATAAAAATGGAATAGCAATTTCCAAAATATGATGTAATAATAATTCAACTTATATATGAGATGTTTCAATTTATATCAGTTACCACTTTGCACTACGGTATAGTAGTATTCAACTTTACTTATAAGTGAAATGTCTTAGATTTGACTCTTGTCAAAGGTAAATTGAAACCACATTATTGCTTATTTATTGTGAGACTTAGTCTAATCTCCTATCTCTTAACGTAGAAAATATTATTTGTTAAAAAAAAACGAAGTATTTTGTTGCAAAATCCAAAACATAATAATAAGTTGTTAAGTTGAGGTAATACCGATAACATTGATGGTAATTCATGCCAAACTTAAAATATTAATTTTCTATAAAATCAAAGACTATATATTGTACATAAAATCTTGGAAACACTTGGATTTAAAGAAAATAACTCGTATTATTGGGTGATAGAATATTATTGTAACAAAACTCAAAAGTAAAATATAAAAAGGTTGAAAAGGAAAATAGGTGGCAGTAGTAAAAACTGCAGAGTGATGGCGCGCATAATGCGCACTATATCAGAGACAGCACAGCCCCACCAAAACGCGCTGCAGCTGACCTTAAAACTGAACCCAGATACTTTTCGGATCTTAAAAAATGTAGTATGAAGATAATGATTTGGATTATTAAAATTTGATCAAACAGTTACAAAAAATTTCTCTAAAAATTATAATAATTATAATCGTTAATTAAATTTCAACGATCCGGATCATTTAATCATTGGGCTCCGTTTTTTAAAATCGGGAGAGGATCTGGGTTCCATAAAACTAAGTAAGCAGGGTAGAAATATGGATCAATTAACGTCATTTATTATCTTCCTCTTTCCTTATACTGTTTTCGGTTGCGCTTTTACTTGCTTGCTTATTTGGTTAATTATCCAGATTTTTAGTACGATACTGTATTCGAAGCTTTACTAAATTAATCTAATTTAATTTTAAACCTAATTTAGTCCAGAATGGTCTGAAGTGCAACGAACGCACCTCTTCCTACTCTAGGAGACCACACAAGAATTTTTTTATTCCTAACTATTTAATTTATATGTAAGATTAGAGTAGGATTTTGAGATGGGAAAGTGTTTTTGTTTCTCATACAAAGCACAGATTGAAATATATTATACGAGCTTTTTTTTTATTTTTTTATTTTTATGAGAATATAAATGATTTATTGATATACATGTCAAACTATGTTTTACCGTTAATGAAGAATGACCTTTTACATATTAGGAAATAAGCAGTTTTTTTTTTAATGACCTAAGTTAAGATTATCTAACCACACTAATTCTGCAAATTCAAATCCTTAAGTTATTTGGAGAAAATCATAGTAATATTATACTACAAATAATACTTAGTTATTCACTAGTGAGCGACAGAGATCCTCTCCGGATCTCATTGTCCAAAGCCTAAAGATTAGCCAATCCAAACCACTTAAGATTGAATCCGATGGTCCTTATTAACTAATTCTGCTAACTTACTTCACATAACACAAGGGGCTCCGATCTCTCTTTACACAAATGAATGGCCCGGATTCTCTTGTCCTTAAACTTCGAACATTAAGGTCCGAACATGATCCAAATTCACTAGTGAGTGCTTTATATATTCATTTTCTGATTTAGCTCATTAAAAAATGCTACGTGTTTATTATTTTTTTAAACCTGAGAAAAATTAATTAACACATCTATTATTATTTAAATCAATAAGACATGTGTTAAAATATCATTGGCCAATTAAAATCATAATAACATACTATTTGAAGTGGGAGTTCATATCCTGTTGCAGAAGCAGTCTCTTCAAAGTTCCATCCATCTCTCTCTCCCCCTCCCTTTGCAAATCAAATCAAAATCCTATGAAACCATGTTGGGACTCAGAGATATCCTCCTCATTGCCCCAACTCCAACTTCCTTGCAACACCAACAACATCAACCCATTTCCTCCGACCACCACACAGCCTTCCCTCTGCCTTCCTCCGCCGCTCTCGGCGTCGGCCTTGGAATCTTCCCTCTTCTCACCGCCACCCCACACGCACCAACAGCCGAGGGCAACTCTGACACTTCCCACTTCTGGGGACTCAGGAAATGCCAAGACCCCAACTCTTCTAAGCAGGACATGCTCAACTTTGGAAACCAACACCATGGTGGCGCTCAGCAGCATGAACAGGTTGTGGAATGTCATGGGAATAATGACAGAGACGGCGCCGGTGGTGGCAAGAGCTCCAATATGAAGGCTTGCAAGGACTGCGGAAACAGGGCAAAGAAGGGGTGTGAGTACAGGAGGTGCAGGACTTGCTGCAGAGGACACGGCTATCACTGCTCTACTCACGTGAAGAGCACGTGGGTACCGGCGTCCAGGCGGCGCGAGCGTCAGAATATGGTCACAGTTGCTGTTCCTGGCGTTGGCGGTGGTAGCGGCGGCGGAGAAGGTTTTGAAAGATCACATTTGTATTCAGTGATCAAGGAGAAATTACAATAAATTATAAATCTTCTTTTCATCTAAAAAAATTAGTTTAAAAAATTTAAAAATTAAATCATAAACATGGTTCGCCTGCAGGTTCTTCTGGATCTTCTTCTGTTGCCAAAAGACCAAGAGTTGCTGTTCCATCACAGAATGCAAGTACAGCTTCTACTCGCCTTTTCCTTTACTTTTTCTTAAATTATTGATTAAAATTGTTTTGAACTTTTGTTCTGTTGAACTGAGAGGCGAAGGTAAACTTGGTTTTGTGTTGATTTGCAGATGCAAATATCAAACGCTCGTTGCCGGATAAAGTTCGTGCCCCTGCAGTTTTCCGGTGCCACAGAGTCACCGCGATCAGTAACGGCGAAGCTGAGTTAGCGTATCAGGCGACGGTGAAAATTAGCGGCCATGTGTTCAGGGGGTTGCTGTATGATCATGGGGTTGATGAGAACAACACATTACCGTGTATTTCACAACCGAATTTGGAAAGTGATACAAACCAAAGAAATGCAGACTCTGCTTCTACTCCAACTGTTCCTCCGTCAAACAATGCCTGTCCAACCTCAACCAGCTGAAGATTATTTAGAGGTATGGCCAATCTGTCCCGGAAGATTAAAACTTTCTTCGTGAGTTTACGGATTATTTCTTGCGTGTTCCTGCTTTCGTACCTAACCTGCATATATCATGAATGTCGAATCGATTTACAACTGAGAGATGGAACTTTAGAATGCCAAAGATCTTAGATGATGAAACTCCCCACTCCAATGCAACAGTTATGGCAGGTTTACGCCCTGTTGCTTGTTGCAAAATGGATTTATTATCTTTCTACCTCGAAACTTTTTGGCTATGTCTTGCTAAAATTCATGATCTTCTATAACTACTTTGAAATCAAACAGAGAATTAGAGTGAAGCTTCATATGCAAGTCCGATTCGCTGTTGTGCAAGATCTGATTATACTACAATCGACGCTATTAATACTCTCCGACTAAGCTTATGCGTTTACCTTTCGTGCTTAACTGTTGGCATAGTAATTGTTTGAATATTTGGTTTTACAGACATTGCAGAACCCGTTTGTGCGGCTCCTTGATGCTTGAAAAGCCCCTCAGCTACATCCTTAGTTTTGCTACAATTATGTATAAATATAGAAGGCACACGCCGTAGAGATGTGAGCAAATACCCGGCAGTCCCTTTTCGGGCCGTTAGAACTTTGTTAGTGTTGATAGCTTCCATGTAATTACCTCCAGAAAAAAAGAGTAGAATGTAAGCAGGACGCCATTTTGATTCCATGAAAGTGTTGGGACAAGATAGATGCTAGAATGTTGCATGATGTGGCGATCGATGTGTATGAATCTTTCTGTGAGCAGAATGCAATGCGGTGCGTATGTCCAATGTGGCAGAAAAACTTGCCCGCAGCGTATGCAACATTGTTTCTATATCTCCTCGTATGATTGGTTGACACGCGAAGAGAAAGAGACATTGTTGCATAGAACTTGCTGCATTGAAGTTCCCCACCCGCTATCGACATGAAGAACAAAGCAAGGAATTAAAGGAAGATAATGGATCACACCCACCAATGTGGGTTGCAAAAAAATACAAAGGCATGTTATTCCTTTGTATACACTGATGTGGGAACTTGATGGCAACTCTCAGTGACTTGTACAGAAATTGTACTCTTGTTTCTGTTTTTATTTAAACCGGGTGCCGGTGTCCTAAAGCCTTGAGGAGGTCGGAATGTGAGAGTCAAAACTGTGATTGTGCGTGCGGAGGTATGCTTGAAGAACAAGAAAAAGAATTCCGGGAAAGAGAATTCCGGTCATGGATGGCTCGACTGGTGATGCACGGCGGCCTATCTGCGTAAGATTATACGCCAAGTTCAACTTAGGCCGGTGTGAGTCAAATTCATAACCATACTTGCAAGATACTGATACAACCTCAAAGAGCGGGCGGCGTAGAAGAATCATATCGAATGTATTTGGATTATCGAATCTCACTTATCGAATTATATCGAATAAGCAACGAAGAATTCGAATTAGACCAGTTCATTATCGAATTACATTCAAGACCTAACAAAATTTTATTATTCTACTATATACATGCATATGTGTGTTTTGAACGAATACAAAGTTTAATCAGATTATCAAATTCGAGTATATTCAGATTCAGAACATCGGACTGCCGGTGATGAATTTAACAAATGGACGGCATAGCATACATGCAACAGGGGGTTACCTAAAAGAAACTACCAGCCAGCACAAGAGAGGGGGAAGCTGCGAAGCCCGACGTTGACACACCCTCATAAACGCCACTGCGGCAGCTTTGAGGGCGTTCCTGTTCCAGCGAACACTCAAAAATGTAGGCACAGTTGCCAAATTTCTGCTATGATGATCCTCCATAAACTACACATAGTTGAGGCAATCAATAATCGTCTTGGAATCACTTTCTCCATTGACATGGCTTAAGTTTGAATCCAAAGCCAACTTTAGAACCTCCCTGAAAAGCTTCCGCCTTTACTTCGGCAGAGGAACGAGAAAGAGCCACTTCTCCACCAGATAGATCCCGTACAATTGTGCATAATGATGACAATCCTGAAGAGAAGATTTATCCCAAGCACTTTAAGCATTGATTTTAACTAAAGGACTCATGAGGGGCCGACCAACGAACCAAAACAGGGTCAGTCTCCGCGTGCACAAAAGGCTCCACAAATTTATGCGTATGGATTTCACTTAGGGAACTATGGCATTTCTCCAGCACTCTCACCGTATTAGTGAGACAAATAGACAATCATTGAATACCGCATGGTTCCTCTCTTTCCATATCTCCCAGCAAATCACTCCCAAGTTGACTTGATAGTGCATCTTCATAGCTGTTGTAGGGTTGAAATCCTTCATCAGCTTAAAAAACCAAGCATCCAATAAGTAACATGATCAGGGTTGGGTTTGTATGGAAGAGCACTTGAGAGGGCCTTCCACATATAATTGGTAACCTTTGGCAGGACCTTGATCTTCCATAACAACTTCGACACCGTACTGTCCATTTGGTGTGAAATGTAGGCAAGGACTAGGGCAGTCCTGAAAGTGAGTGTCTGTTTGGTGATTTGAAGAATCACACTAACAAATGTGGCGCTGGATGTCTATTCTCCTCCACATATTCCAGAAAAAAAATCACCAATAATTAAGTGCCTGCAATAACATCAGCAAAATTGTTTTCACGGACTTATTTTCTCATGGCTTAAGACATTGAACAACAATTTAAGTAAAATTGACCCATGACCTCTCTTGCTCTCGTGATTAGAAAATCTCCAGGGAATTTATGAATAGACTATATCAAACTCTCATGGACGCCAGAAATCTGTGCATTCCACGAAATCAACTTTCAAGTTTCCAATGCTAACCAAAGTGACGGACAACAAACAGAAAGATTGACGATACTACAAAGAAAGCATGTATAAACCTACCCAAAAGCTAGGTCAAAATGAATTTACTTCTAGCATAATTTTAGTAAGATGTTGGATACAAACTAAACCTTACTTTAAGGAAAAATTCGACATATCATGAGCATCATGATCAAGCATCCTGGATATCGACCTTCCCTTGATACACGCTCAACAATTGAGGTACTTTGCCAAGATATCTGTTCACAAACGTCTCCAAGAACTGTTTCTCCGCAGGTATCACCACGGAACCCAAATTGAAGTTCTCATTTATCAAACCTTTCAACAACAAAACTTTAACAACCGAACACCTCGGGATAAGTCTCCTCTCCAAACTCAAGTTCATGACCACAGGGTACTTGGCAATCATTCCTGACGACCATCCCATCTTGTTCACTAAAAAATCCATCGATTGCATTAGCTTCTGCTCCGACATAATCATACAAGTTGGGCACCGCTTAAAAGCAGAAAGAACATCGTCCTCAGACCAACCCCATTTCTTATAAGCTTCGCGACTTCTATTCCACACCAACTTATTGTTACCACACAATGTATCTAGTGCACTTGCGAAGGTTGTATTTTCCACATTGATTCCCATTTCCTTAACTTCCCCCACAAGTTTACCAAGTTTTTCAGGATTTAGCATCAAAACAGAACTGCAGTGAGTTAGCAAGAAAGCAATACATGTTTGGGGCATACCTAGTTCCCTCAAAAGCCCGACATTTCGCACCAAATGCTTGCGGTGGCCTTCGACAAAAATCCACGAGGAGCGCTTGATCACTGTAACAACATTTTTCTCAGAAAGCAGCATACTCCTGAGAAAATCATAAGTGGGCATAATCCGGTTTTGCAAGCTCATTACCAAGAGGTTTGGTTTACGAGCCAGAGCTTTTGCAAGATCCTCCCTTGAAATTCCCAGAGAGCTGAAAAACTCAATCTTGGGCAGAAGGATTCTCTGAGGATCGAGTTGAAGAATTTTTGGGGCTGACCTGAAAACCTTTGAGATTTGGGTCTCAGAGAGTCCATGGTTTCTCAGAAGGGCCAAAACAGAGTCTGCATTTTCCGGAGATCGCAACTTGAACATCTTGGATGCTGAAACTGCACCTTCTGGGGACAACCCACATGAGTTTATGAGGTAATTGACTGTGAAATGGTGTTGGGTTTCTGAGATTTTTGATGCGAAGGGTCTGTAAAGCAACTGATTTGGAAGAGAAAAGTTTGAGGGGTTGGGATCGAAAGAGACTAATCTTTTGGGTTTGGATGCAAATGTATAAGAAAATAGTGATGAAACCAACCTGAGGTGCTTGAAATTGGAGAACAGTACCATGTTAGATGTTGATGATGAACAATTTCTGGCTTCTGATGGCCGAACCAAAGGGACCAAAACCCTCGCGGGTTCTAGGTGTAGGGTTTTTCTGGCGCTTTCAATTCCTTTACGGCTGTCTATCTATTCCTAACAACGTCTCATTGTTCTCCGCACATTATAAAATCTCTCGTGCTTAAGATAGATAGTTAGTATTATAGGGTCTCGTTTGGCAAACCGTATTAGACACGGATATACTATTTAGTATGAATCTGGTGTTTGGTGTCGTTTGATTAAATAAGAATCGAATAAACTAATCTGATCCTATACTGCTCGACAAGTAATTAAAAATTTAATTATAGTCCGACCTCTTAATCTGAGATATCACCAAACGTTTGATGATATAGTTAGTATGCCGATTAATTAGTCATTACTATAAGATGTACAAATTAGTATGTTCGATTGAAATAGTCAGTACTGCCTGACATACCAAACGAGACTCGTACACGGGTATAGCACGTTAAAAATATGGGTGTATATTGTCACTTACGCACACCCATGTTTACTTTTTGTCTTTTGATTCTCTTTTGATTTATTCAATCTAATAACCAAAAATATATGTAAACTTTAGCTTAGTCAAGTTGACTGGAATAGTCTGCTCCCTCCTCTGCATTCAAGTTCAAATACTCATTCCCGTGGTTTAAATTAATTTACTGTCGACAATCGCTTTTATAGAAATGGAGTCACCACCTTCACCCCCCCGATCAAACCCTCATCACCATTCACCGCCATGATTGTTAGGGGAAAAGGTACAAATGCAAGTCAATATTTCTCTGCAAAACTAATTAGTAAAAACATTTTCAACAGTATTACATAAAAATTACTAAACACCGTTGCACTGCATCCCTCCTTAAGCGTTTACCTTGGTTGCTTGCTTGTTGGCATACTAATTGCTTGGATAATTGGTTCAAACAGACACTGCAGAAACCAACTACCTTAGTTAAGCTAAAATTAAGTACAAATACAGAAGGCACACGGTCCAGACTCCAGACGTGCGCAAATACCCGGCAGTCCCTTTTCCGGCTGTAACGCTCTCCGTGTTGATAGCTTTAGGTAAAAAGGGGTAGTTTTTAAGGAAAACTGGGACTTCTTGTTAGTAGGCAGTCAATCTCTTTCCAAATTCCTTGAGATCAGAAAAACTCCGTGGGCCTTGTAAATAGATTCAGCCAAAGATTAAAGTTCCAAAAACACCATCCATTACATCCCCACCAGAACTGGGTTTTTTGCCACCTGAACTCTGCAGATCCCAGTTCTACAAGCATTGCAGATATCGCGTCGCCAGAAAATGATTACAAAGCAGCCGTACACATTGTCAGGAGTTGCTATTAGTAACGGCGCAGGGGATAAAGGAGTGACAGCCATTCTATCATATAATTTGGAAAACGGACAAAAATTAGTTTCTCCACTCCTCACCCAAAACAGACAACATTTCACCCTAATAAAAGCAGACATCTGCACATCGACACAATCAACTTTCGAGGCTAACCAAAATCAGGGACAACAAACAGAAAGAGATTGACAACACTACGAAGAAAGCATTTATTGATCTAACTCAAAACAGCGAGGCCATGAATTTGCTTCCTACAAAATTTTAGTAAGACGTTGAATACAAATTAAACCTTACTTGAAGGACAAATTCAACGTACTAAGATCATGCATCCTGGATATCCACCTTTCCTTGATACACACTCAACAATCGAGGTACTTCGCCAAGATATCTCTTCACAAACATCTCCAAGAACTGCTTATCCGTAGGTTTCAGCACCGAACCCAAATTCAAGTTGTCATTCATCAAACCTTTCAACAACAAAACTTTAACTACCGAACACCTCGGGATAAGTCTCCTCTCCAAACTCAAACTGAGTACCACCGGGTATTTGGCAATCATTTTTGAGGACCATCCCATCTTGTTCACTAAAAGATCCATTGCTTGCATTAGCTTCTGCTCAGACACAATCATACACTGCGGATTCTTCTTGAACGCAGAGAGAATATCATCATCAGACCAACCCCACCTTTTCAAAGCTTCACGACATCTACTCCATACCAACTTATTCTTACCACACAGTGCACGCAGTGCATTCACTGAAGTCGTTTTTTCCAGATTGAATCCCATTTCCTTAACCTCAGCCACAAGTTGACCAAGTTGTTCAGGACGCACCATCAAAACGGGAGTGCAATATGTTAGCACTAAGGAGATACCTCGTGGCCTCATACCTGATTCTCTCAAAAGCTCAATATTTGGTATCACATTCTTGAATCGAGTTTCCATGAAAATCCTTGAGTAGCGCTTGAAAAGAGCAACAACATTTTTCTCTGAAAGGATACTCCTAAGGAAATCATAAGTGGGCATAATCCTGTTTGCCAAACTGATTGCCAGAAGATGTGGATTATAAGCCAGAGTTTTTGCAAGGTCCACCCTCGAAACCCCGAGAGAACTGAAAAACTCAAGCTTTGGCAAAAGGATTTTCTCCAGATTGGCGGAAAGAATCTGCGGACGTGACCTAACGACCTTTGATATCTGGGTTTGAGATAGTCCATGGTTTCTGAAAAGGGCCAAAACAGAATCTGCCTTTTTTGGAGATTCCAGCTTCACCCTTTTGGATACTGAAATTGCACCTTCTGGGGACAACCCACATGTGTTTATGAGGTAATTGACTTTGAAATCCTGGTGGGTTTCTGAGATTTCTGAGGTGAAGGGTCTGCAAAGCAACTGATTTGGAAGACAAAGTTTCGAGGATTTTGGATCAGCAAGAACAAATCTTTTAGGTTTGGATGCAAATGCACAAGAAAATACTGAACCAACCAATCGGAGGGTCTTCAAATTGTAGAGTTGCATCATGTTGAAGGTTGACGATGAACAATTTCAGTTGGAGAAATTAAAACCTAGAATTTCGAAAGGATATAGATAAACCATATGAGCTTGGATAAGTTTTCTTACTTCAGCAAACGGCAAATCTCCACCTCAGTGCTGCTATCCATGGCGATAGGAAAATTTCTGCAGAAAAGGAACTCTTGATTCATTCTTCGTAGTTACAAATCAAGGCAAAGAAATTACTGCCCAAAGCAGAGATTTAAATTTCATGCTTCAAAAGGTCGAGGGTTTTAGTTTTTAGGGGAAAAGGGGAGAACCGCATTGGACCAATTTTTGATTTGCCGATATCGGACCCAAAAACCAATTTGAAATTCATTTCCCAAAAAACAAAACAAAAAAATTGAAACCCAAAGTTTTAGCCGTTGGATTAATTAAAAAGGAATTTTAACAAAACTTCTAGTATTATTCACTTTAACGAAAAACCAATTTGAAATTCATTTCACTCTACCTTTTATTTTGTGCTTATCGTTAAAACTCAAAGTTGTCAAAGTCTTTTTCATTAGTTTTTCTTTAATTAAATGGTAAACTTGGGTACATTTGGCTTAGGAGTTTTTATTTTATTTTATTTTATTTTAGAAAAAGTACGATATTTATTGATATGATTGAATGCATATGTATAAAAATGGAGGATGAGATGCAAATAACTGACCTCGATAAAAACTTTACCTTGGAAGGCTTTAGAAAATTTTAAATTTAAAGAGATTTAAGCAAAATAAAAATGAAATAGATGACAAAAATTTAGGCAAAATGAATTAGAAACATACTACATGAGCATAACAAAGATGTGTAAGAGAGATAAGTAAATGACTAAGTTTCTCTTTCTGCACAATCTCGTTTTTTGTAGTTTTCAAATTGAATAACTAAAAGATATATTAAGGTATATTGAATAACTGTAGACATCGAAATTGCGGTGAAATAAATGTTCACCAACACATTAAAATTTTGACGTGTCAGGGCATACATGACATATGCCACGTGTCATACAAATTGTACACATGGTGTGTGACTCGACAAAATAAGAAGAAATACCCTTGGAGGATTACACAAGTATTTTCTTCTCATTTTGGGCAATGACAAAGCATGCACATATCAAGTTTAAAATGATATTAAGTGGAAAATTAGGCCATAAAATTACCACTTCAAGTTTAAAATTGTATTAAGTGGGAAATTAGGCAATGGTGCTTGGAAAAGAAAAAAATATTTTGTGGTGGTGATTCATTCTCAAAGCCTATAAATAGGCTTCTACATCAAGGTATCGTAAACCAATTCACAAATACATTTCTCTACTCCCAAATTGGAAGAGAAATCCCCCAAATCTTTGAAGCTCTGAAACTCCGAAGCTCTCAAGCAAATCCCGAAGGATCAAGAAAGCCCTCTTCGTTCTTCGTCAAATCCTCTTTCAAGATCAAGCCCCAACGGCCCTTGAAGAACTTCCATCAATTCAAGATCAAGCCCCGACGGCCCTTGAAGAAAGTGTTCATCGTTCATCCAACCGTCCTTCAAGATCAAGCCTAAAAGCCCTTGAAGATCCGTTCATCACTGTTCTTCAAGATCAAGCCCAAAAGCCCTTGAAGATCCGTTCATCACTGTTCTTCAAGATCAAGCCCAAAAGCCCTTGAAGATCCGCTCATCAACAGTTCTTCAAGATCAAGCCCAAAAGCCCTTGAAGATCCGTTCATCACCGTTATTCAAGATCAAGCCTCGACGGCCCTTGAAGAAAGCACCATCGTCCATACAACTGTTCATCCTAAGATCAAGGCCCAACGGCCCTTTGGATCAACAACATCAACAAATCTACACATCCAACTGTTCTTCAAGATCAAGCCCAAAAGCCCTTGAAGATCTGTTCATCACCGTTATTCAAGATCAAACCTTAACGGCCCTTGAAGAAACACACATCCTCAAGATCAAGCCCCAACGGCTCCTTGAAGATCCGTTCAAATCCACCTTCAAAGATCAAGCCCACGGCCCCTTGAAGAAACTTCCAACAGTTTATCCAAGATCAAGCCTCGACACCCCTTGGATCAACGAAACATCCATAAATCAACACCTTACGGAGATCGAATCAGAGGATCAAATTAGAGAGAGATTGTAACCCTAAATCATAAAAACACAAATATTTGTTTGTGCGCGTTGTTCTTGTCTCTTTCGTTTCAGGAATTTTCCGTGTTCACAATAACATCTTACCCTTGTCTAGTATTGAGGAGGAGTTTTTCGGCATGAGTACATGCTGTCATGTCATACGTTCATCCAAGACTCACGTAAAAGAGATCTTTGCATTTGGTCCCATCAAAATGGGTAAATGCCTAATGCAAGCGGTCAAGTAACGTGGCATGAACGATCATACACAAGAATTTCTCCATATCAAGAGTATATTAAGCTTTATGTCAAGATAAATATTTGATCCCATTCTCTTCCACGTGCTTGGCTAAGTATAGCCACAAGTGAGGGAATATAATGCCTTGTATTGCAATTTATAGTATCTTTGGCCTCTCCACCTTATTGCCAATGTACCTTGCATTACCATGAGGTTAGAGACGTTGTGCTTCCACCAGCAGAGACACCACGGTCCACACCAAAGAGAGCACAAATTTTATACAACATGAAAGAAATGGGAAGAAAATAATGACCAGAAAGGCTTCCTGCTAGTAAGCATTGTCATTTCCACTTCAAACGAAAAACTTCGAGCATCAAAGTACGAAAGCTTCGCAAGTATTGGTTTCGTCAAACAACATAGGTTGAAGATGGATCATATTTGAATACTTTGTACGAATTCTTGAGTTTTCTGCTGAAATCATTCATCTGTACTCTGTAGAATGCCAACAACTCAACTTCGCACCCACTTCTTCTCGTCGTCCTTTCAGCCCATCTGAAAGAATGTAATAAGAAATCAAAGAAGCTGATTAAGGTAGCAAAAGGTTTTACAAGGATTTCTCAAAAGATGAAAATTCGGAACAATGTTGATGGATTCATTGTCATAATATAATTGGTTGAATTTTTTTTTTAAGATTCCAACCATTTTATTAGGGTAAATCTCAGTTTACTACCCTGAAGTTTCGTGGATTTCAATATTTGGTACATGAAGTTTTTTTCGTCCCAAAGTCATACCTAAAGTATTAATTTTGGAATAGTCTCATACATCAGTTAGGCTGGTTGTTAAGTCTCCCGTTAATTGATGACGTGGTACCCATGTAGACAATGACTAAGCGCCACGAGTCATTAAGGGTCCACGAAGAAATAAAAAATTCGAAAAAGAAAAAAAACACCTGTGACATGCCCTAACCCCGATATCCCTAAATATTAGGGTATGCACGTGCTGGCCGATACCCAAGGGTGACAAAGCCATGTTAAACATGCATATGACTAACATAGGTAATCAGAACAGATTAAACCAAAGCAGAATCGTGTTTAGAGCATACAACTAAATAAGAATAATGTGAAAGAACTACTATAGAAATGTACAAACCAATGAATGAGACTCACAGAAGAGGCTCGAAGATACCTAAGTGGGAATGTCCTGACACCAGGATCGTGTGCCTCGAATCTAACTCCTGAGGGGGTGCGAAAACAGAGAAGGTGAGTGGACCAAAGTTTATAACAATAATACTAGTAATACGAAAACCAGTTTATTTCAGAACATACTAACCCCCTATTTTGACAACATATATAATACTATATAGTAGGTTATATGAAAACCATAGCATGTCGTGAAAAACATTTATAAACATCTATAAATCATATATGTGAAGTACTCAACTAGATGTATCATAGTCGCACAAAGGCACTACATGTCCATCACCCGAAGGTGAAGCTGTATAACCTATCCTTCACCTTCGGGTGATGCTGTATAACTTGTCCATTACCCGAAGGTGAAGCTGAATAACTTGTCCATCACTTGTAGGTGAAGCTGAATCAAATAGCATAACATCCACACCGACACTAGCCGTGGCTAGTGAAGCTGTCCGACACTGCTTTCGGTAGTGAAGCTGGGGGTATATAATATATCATATCTCACTCCTCCATCGTCTGTGTCATATGGCCATAGACATCTATACCTGTGGTGTGCGGATGTGCCGTATGATAAACCACTAGATAAGTACTAAAAACATGTCTCAAAATCTCGTATCAAAACCAGAGCTCACCAAACTCAAAGTGTCATCTCATGAATCCATAATATAAATCATAATCGAAAGCCATAGAATTCATATATGTAAACCATAATTCATCACCTTTAATGGAATGTAGTTCGATAAGTAATAACCATCGTAAAAGTAATTTAAATAATTCTTAATTTTTCTTAAATTATAAATATTGAAATCTATGAAGGCATAATATAAATCATATTCAAATCATGAAATAGGCCATGCATGCTAGGTAAATATTTATAAAAATGTATAGGTTAAGAAGGGGTCTACTCACAATTTTTTCATTGCCCGAAAGTCGCTCGAACTATCGAGAATAACATCGCTTCCCGCCAACTCGCCTAAACACAATTAGAGACCTTTTAGTAAAACTATACCTAAATGATAGAATATGGGAAAACATACGGCGTATTTGAATTCAGCACGTCAGAATTCTAAGGAGGGACCTCGGGTTTTTCCTCCACGCGCCGCCGCGCGCTGCCGCGTGTGGCGGCCGGCCGCCCCGACTCCCTGAAAAATCGAACAACTCAAAAAATTCCCAAATTTTATAGGAATGAAGATCTCGATGAGTGGAGCAACTTTATACCTATGACTAAGGCCAATTTGGCCAGGAAAAGCCTCAATCCACCATGAACCCTCGGAAACCCCAAAATGGGTGAACTCCGATTCGTTGAATTTGCAACTCCGCCGCACCCCAAACTTGTTTGGGCTTTGATCCAGACATCAAGGGGAGTCAATTGATGATGGTGGTCGACAGTCGTGCTTGTAGAAACAGCGAATTTCCGCCGATCTTCCCATGATGCCGCCAGTGGTATACCCATGAAACCAAGACTAAATTCTATCGATTAATGTATGAAAATGGAAGAGGGGAGGTCGTGAATTGGTTTCCAGGGGGTGGAGGGAAGAAATTTGTTGGAAAATTATCAAAAAGCTAGTGGAAATCTGGCTAAACCGGGTCGAGTCGCGCGGGTCAATGGAGGGTCCAGGTTTTCCCCTCCGTTTCTCTTCCCTCATTTCCCTCCTTTCTTCTCTCTCCTATTCGTCACTATCTTCTCTCTCCTCTCCCGATTGACCTACACCTCTCCCTTTTTCTCTCCTTATCTTTCCATCACAGCCGACCATTTCTCACTTCCTTTCAATTGGGCCGCACATGTGGCTTTCCAGATTTTGCTCAAAAAATCTGGAGCCTTCCAAAAAATATTTAAATGACTATTTTGTCCTTATTTTTACTCGCCCATAACTTCTTCATTATAACTCCAAATCACGTTCTATTTACGCCCACACGTTCATAGTGACGAGTACTTTAAAGATACGCTAAGAAAACGGATCTTACGTGACACGACAAGACGGTTTACGAAAGTCAACGTATTTGCCTCGAATGACATTTTCGTAAATTCACATTTTAAAATTATAAAAACTATAATTTTTGAGAACGGGTTGTTACAACTTGTCTTCTACCTCCCCCAACCTCCTCACTCCCTTCTTTCCTCTACAACCCCCACTCATCATCCCTCCATTCTCTCATCTGCAACTCGCACCAACCTCCCTCATCTCCTCTGATCACAATTTGCATTTGAAAAAACTAATTAAACTGAAGAACTCACAAACCAATTTAACGATTTTAGAATTCAAAATCGCTAATTTCAATGAAATCCATATGAACAAAAAACTTCAAAAATATAAACTTTGATCTTGAACCGATCCTAATCAACTTTGCTTATCGAAAACACCACCGATCCCAATTTTCTCAATGTTTTAAGATAATAGAATATAGAAGTAAGGAAGAATCTGATTAAAATTTCAATCGGATCGAATTGAATCGATTTTGATTGACAGAATCAATAATGGAAGAAAATATGTACTTTTTCCTTGCGTTTGCTTTCGCGAGAATCGGGAGCACGCTGAGCATATACGAGGAGATCTCGGGTCTGCCAAACTATGTTGGCGAGGGTTCTGGGCTTGGACTTGAATAGCCTCTTCATCTTGTTGTTGTTGGCGCTTTGGCTGCGGCGGCTGCGGTGGTGGCTGAGGGAGCTGAGGCAGGCTATGGATCAGAGGAGACGAGGGAGGGTGTGCGGGTTGTAGAGTAGAGAAGGGAGGGTACGGGTTGGGGGAGGTAGAAGACGGATGGGTTTATTTTTTATTTTTTTAATTTCCACGTGGACCCTTAATGACATGTGACGTCCAATTATTGTCCACATAGGTGCTACGTCATCAGTTAACGAAAGACTTAACAACCAGACTAACGGATGTATGAGACTGTCCCAAAATTAACACTTTAGGTATGACTTTGGGACGAAACAAACTTCATGTACCAAATGTTGAAAACCACGAAACTTGAGGGTAATAAACTGAGATTTACCCATTTTATTATTATACTTGACTTGATGTGCAGTGTTCTCCGCACATTAAAAAATCTCTCTTGCTTAAGGTGGATAGTTAGTATTATAGGGTTTCGCTTAGCAAACCACCGGATATACTATTTAGTACGAATCAAGTGTTGGTGCCGTCTAATTAAATAAGAATCGAAGAAACTAATCTGCTCCTACCTATTTTATGCCGCTCTTCAAGTAATTAAAAATATAAATAGTCCGACTTCCTCATCTGAGATAGCACCAAATGTTTGATAATATAGTCAGTATGTCGATTAATTAGTCATTACTATCAGATGTACAAATTAGTATGTCCGACTGAAACAATCAATACTGCTTGACGTACCAAACGAGGCTCGTAGATGTATAGTACGTTAAAAATATGGGCGTATATTGTCACTTAACACCACTAGTTTAGTGATATTTATTTTTACTTATAAGTGAGAGATCTTAAATTTGCCTCTAGTGGAAGACGATTTCCATACCATTTCATTATGACCGGCATATTGTATTGCTTCTCTCAAGTACCCACCCCCTTGATGTAAATATATTATTATGATAAAAAATATGGACGTGAATTATTCGGCCCTTTGTCTTGAAAAATATATCGAAAATTTTAGCTATAAGGTACAAAAATACAAAATTAAGACATCTAATATGTACACGTAATAATATGATTTCATACATCTAGTTTCTTCTTACACACACCCATGTTTACTTTTTGTCTTTTAGTTCTCCTTTGATTTATTCAATCTAATAACTAACAATATATGTAGACCTTAGCTTAGCCAAGTTGGCTGGAATAATCTGCTCTTCCCGTAGGTTAAATTAAAGAAAAACTAATGAAAATGGTTTGAAAACTTTGAGTTTTAATGATAAGGACAAAATAAAGGGTAAAATGAATAGTAGCAGGTTTGACTTTTTAGTGTAAAAATGTGGTTTTTCGTTAAAGTGAACAGTACCGTGGACTTTTCGTTAAAACTCTCTTAAATTAATTCACTGTCGACAATCGCTTGTACAGAAAATGAAGTCACCACCTTCACCCCCGATCAAACCCTCATCACCACCATGATTGTTCAAGAAAAAGGTATAAATGCAAGTCAATATTCCGCTGCAAAACTAATTAGTAATAACATTATCAACAGTATTACATCAAAAATTACTAGACACTGTTACACTGCTTCCCTCCTTTTGCGTTTACCTTTGTTGCTTACTTGTTGGCATGCTACTTGTTTGGATAGTTGGTTCCACACATATTGCAGAAACCAACTGCCTTGGTTGAGCTAAAATTAAGTACAAATACAGAAGGTACACAGTCCAGATTCCAGACGTGCGCAGATACCCGGCAATCCCTTTTCCGGCTGTTATAACGCTCTCCGTGTTGATAGCTTTAGGTAAAAGGATCGGGGTAGTTTTTAATGTAAACTGGGAATTGTTGTTAGTAGGAAGTCTCTTTCCAATCTCTTGAGATCAGAAAATCTCCATAGGCCTTGTAAATAGATTCACCCCAAAGATTAAAATTCCCAAAACACAATCCATTACATCCCCACCAGAACTGGGTTTTTTGCCACCTGAACTCTGAAGATCCCAGTTCTACAAGCATTGCAGATATCGCGTCGTCATTAAGAATAACAGGAGAAAATGATTGCAAAGCAGCCGTACACTTTGTCAGGAGTTCCTATTAGTAACAGAGCATGGGATAAATGAGTGACAGCCGTTCTATCATATAATTTGGGAAGTGAACAAAAATTAGTTTCTCCGCTCCTCACTCAAAACAGACAACATCGAACCCTATTAAAAGCAAGATATGTGCACATTCTACACAATCAACTTTCAAGGCTAACCAAAATCAGGGACAAAAAACAGAAAGAGATTGATGACACTACGAAGAAGGCATGTATAAATCTAAATCAAAACAGCGAGGCCAAAATGAATTTATTTCCAGCAAAATTTTAGTAAGATGTTGAATACAAATTAAACCTTACTTGAAGGAAAATTCCGCGTACCAAGATCATGCATCCTGGATATCCACCTTTCCTTGATACACACTCAACAATCGAGGTACTTTGCCAAGATATCTGTTCACAAACATCTCCAAGAACTGCTTATCCGTAGGTTTCAGCACTGAACCCAAATTCAAGTTGTCATCAATCAAACCTTTCAACAACAAAACTTTAACTACCGAACACCTAGGGATAAGTCTCCTCTCCAAACTCAAACTGAGGACCACCGGGTATTTGGCAATCATTTCTGAGGACCATCCCATCTTGTTCGCTAAAAGATCCATTGCTTGCATTAGCTTCTGCTCAGACACAATCATACACTGCGGATTCTTCTTGACCGCAGAGAGAATATCATCATCAGACCAACCCCACCCTTTCAAAGCTTCGCGACTTCTATTCCATACCAACTTATTCTTACCACACAGTGCACGCAGTGCATTCACTGAAGTCGTTTTTTCCAGATTGAATCCCATTTCCTTAACCTCAGCCACAAGCTGACCAAGTTGTTCAGGACGCACCATCAAAACGGGAGTGCAATATGTAAGCACTAAGGAGATACCTCGTGGCCCCATACCTGATTCTCTCAAAAGCTCAATATTTGGTATCACATTCTTGAATTGACTTTCCATGAAAATCCGCGAGTAGCGCTTGAAAAGAGCAACAACATTTTTCTCTGAAAGGATACTCCTAAGGAAATCATAAGTGGGCACAATCCTGTTTGCCAAACTGATTACCAGAAGATGTGGATTATAAGCCAGAGTTTTTGCAAGGTCCACCCTCGAAACCCCGAGAGAACTGAAAAACTCAAGCTTTGGCAAAAGGGTTTTCTCCGGATCGGCGGAAAGAATCTTCGGACGTGCCCTAACGACCTTTGATATCTGGGTTTGAGATAATCCATGGTTTCTGAAAAGGGCCAAAACAGATTCTGCATTTTTTGGAGATTCCAGCTTCACCCTTTTGGATACTGAAATTGCACCTTCTGGGGACAACCCACATGTGTTTATGAGGTAATTGACTTTGAAATCCTGGTGGGTTTCTGAGATTTCTGAGGTGATGGGTCTGCAAAGCAACTGATTTGGAAGACAAAGTTTTGAGGGTTTTGGATCAGCAAGAACAAATCTTTTAGGTTTGGATGCAAATGCACAAGAAAATAGAGAATTAACCAATCGGAGGGTCTTCAAATTGTAGAGTTGAATCATGTTGAATTTTGACGATGAACAATTCCAATTGGAGAAATAAAAACCCTAGAATTTCGAAAGGATATAGATAAACAATATGAGCTTGGATAAGTTTTCTTACTATCTTTTCAGCAGAGGGCAAATCTCCACCTCAGTACTGCTATCCATGGCGACAGAAATTTTTTTGCAGAAAAGGAACTCTTTATTCCTTCTTTATAGTTACAAATCAAGGCAAAGAAACTGCCCAATGCAAAGAATTGAATTTCATGCTTCAAAAGATCAAGGGTTTTAGCTTTTGGGGGAAAAGGGCAGAAGCGTATTAGACCAATTCCCGATTGGTCGATATTGGACCCAAAAGCAAATTTGAAATCCATTTACCAAAAAAGATTTAAAAATATATATCAAAATTTGGAATCCTACTCTCCGAAGTTTGATTAATTAAAAGAAAAACTAATGAAAAATGATTGAAAACTTTGAGTTTTAACCAAAATGACAAAAAAATATTGTAAGTGAATGGTATCAAGAGTGACTTTTTAGAGTTAAAATGTTTTTAACGTTAAAAGTGAACAATATCAGGAGTGTTTCGTTAAAACTCCCATAATCAAATGATAAACTTGGGTACATTTGGCCGAGGAATTTTCAAACTTAAAGGGATTTAAGCAAAATAAAAATGAAATAGAGGACAAAAATTCAGGTGAAATTGATTATAAATTGCGTTATATGAGCATAACAAAAGTACATAAGAAAGACAAGTAACTGACTCATTTCAAGTAATCATTTGTGAATCTCTCTCATGCTTTGTAATATTCATGTGACGCATTTCTAATTTCTCTTTTTAATTTTTGTGTATTCAATTTTCCTCACTTCACCTAAATTCCTTGGAATTCAAAAAGTTCCTCACCCAAATATACCGATGGATAATTTATGTTTCTCTTTCTACACAATCTTGTTTCTTGTAGTTTTGAATAACATCTTACTCTTGTAAAATATTGTGGAGGAATTTTTAGGCATGAGTATATGTTGTCAATGACATGACAACTTGTCATGTCATATGTTCATCCAAGACTCACATAAGAGAGATCTCTGCATTTGGTTCCATCAAAATGGGTAAATGCATAATACAAGCAGTCAAGTAACATGACACGAACGATCATACACAACAATTTCTCCATATCGATAATATATTAAGCTTTATGTCAAGATACATAATTGGTCCAATTTTCTTCCACGTGCTTGGCTAGGTCTAGCCTCAAGTGAGGGGAATATAACGCTTTGTATTGCAATTTATAGTATCTTTAGCCTCTCTACCTTATTACCAATGTACTTTGCATTACCATGAGGTTAGAGACGTTGTGCTTCCACCCGCAGAGACACCACGGTCCACACCAAAGACAGCACAAATTTTAAGGTTCTAAAAGACGCTAGGCGCTAGTCGGGCGGCGGGCTGGGGCCTAGCGCCTAGGAGGCTAGGCGGGGTCTAGGTGGGCGCCTAGGCGGACTAGGCGGATTTAAGTAAATCCATTATATTTCGTGTAAATAAGTGTCTGTTTATACTTAAAATATATATAATTTCATCATAAACTACAAAATAGAATGACATATGTATTATAAAGTATTGGAAAATAATGAAAACATGGGGAACAAGCTTATAATGTGTGCCCATTTAAGTATTCAACAAGTCTCTTACAATTTATTGAAAAAAATTAAATGCAAATTGAAAGTTATCTATTTTCTATCAAAGTGAGTCGCAACCTAGGCAGGTGCCTAGGCGGGTCTGGGCGGGCTAGGCGGCCTAGGCGGGCGCCTCAACTGGTATAGGCGCCCTTTATTAATTTTCAAACGCCTAGGCATTAATCGGGGCGGTGATCGGCCACCTAGCACCTAGGCGGGGCCTAGGCGGCTCTAGGCGGGGATTTTTAGAACAGTGAGTTTTATACATCATGAAAGAAATGGGAAGAAAATAATGACCAGAAAGGCTTCCTGTTAGTAAGCATTGTCATTTCCACCTCAGACGAAAAACTTCGAACATCAAAGTACGAAAGCTTCGCAAGTATTGGTTTCGTCAAACAACATAGGTTGAAGATGGATCATATTCAAATACTTTGTACAAATGCTCGAGTTTTCTGCTGAAATCATTCATCTGTACTCTGTAGCATGCTAACAACTCAACTTCGTACCCACTTCTTCTCGTCGTCCTTTCAGCCCATCTGAAAGAATGCAGTAAGAAATCAAAGAAACTGATTAATGTAGCTCAGGTTTTACCAGGATTTCTCAAAAGATGAATATTCGGTACAATGTTGATGGACTCATTGTTACCTGAGTCACATTCAACTTATGACATGGATGAGTAACTTAAAGACAAAGCTTCCTCGTTCCTAAAATCCAACTCTAGTTGCTTTTGAGTTTCAACAGCAGAAGCTGCTAAATTCTGCAGAATGTGCTTTAGTGGCTTCTTAAAGACCGAGTGCTTGCTCGATTGTGCATAATCGAAGATCAAAGTTTTCACACATGTACTCAATTTTGACAAAAGGATATATCTTCTCATCAAATTCTGCGCCCTCATCATCGTCATTACGAGAGATGATATAGAGATGCTGCATAATATGTATCAATATTATGAGTTGGGATGGCCACCCTCTCCAGCTATTCATTCGCAGTTATAACACTGTATCATAAACGAAAGAGAACTTTCTGTACTTAAGAACATATACCTATGGAACTGTTGAAAGAGTTGTTTACATCAATTTCTTACTCAGGCCTATTGGTAGTACAGTCAAGGAAGAGACTTTAGAATCAAACCACCTGCGAAAGGTTTGAAATTAACTTGCAACTTTACCCTCGAGACTTTTAAAAATTATCGAATATAGTTTTTCTTTTTTACTGGTTTGCACTGGCAGGCTGGTGAATCTCAGGCCAGCGGGACTATAGATGAAGATCATGATCTGTTCTTGCTACGACGAATCACATCCCAAAATAATTTAAAGGTAGAAAATACAAAAATACAAAAATAGTTCATCCAATTGTAAAGGCATCATCAACTATCCGTCATCTCCTGTACGTTTGTCATTCAAAGTCGAAATCCCAGAGACAACCTCACCTGGGAAGAGTAACAAATTTTTATACAGAACGAATCACGTCATGTCCACTGTAATTCCACACCCCTTTTGGTTTACTTTATCATTTACAATTCCAAAAGGCTTCTAGTAACTCTGGTTTACAACTTTAATCCCTAACCAGAACATATCATATATCTGTGACTATAAATTAAAAGAGATTACGACACTGGGCAATAATGCAGTAACAATATGCCGAAGCGTGCTCCCCATGGCAGCCACTTTTCAAGCTCAAATGACCATGTAACCGATGCTTCTGCTAGTTTTCAAAGCATTGTCATTTCCGCTACAGACCGATGACTATACAGGGATGACTGCCAAGCTTCGAGTTAAAATTTAGTGGTCAAACTACACCATCATGTGTCTTCTACAAAAACTCTGAAGATGAAAGCACGAAAGCGTCTTGAGTATTGCTTCGGATCAACAGCAGAGATTGAGGTCGGGTCATATTGGAATGATTTGTATGCATGCTCGAGCTTTTTGCTGATATCATAGTCCTGTAGTATGTCAATTATACCGAAAAACAGAATGACATCGTACAACTCTCCGGTTGGGTCTCCAACCAACTGAGCCTCACAATCATTTCTTCTCACTGTCCTTTCAGCCCATGCTGGCATATTAATACCTAACCTAATAGAAGACCACCTGAAACAATGCAATCCCGAAATCAAATAATGATAATTACCGGGGAGCTCTTTGAAGGATGATTATTTTGGCACAACGTTAATGGAATCATTTCTACCTGTTCGGGTCAGAAAGAAGCCGATCCATGTCAACTTTAGAAAGGCGTGGGGTACCATTGTCAGGGTCGCTATTTCCTGCAAGGTTGGAACATAATTCATGCGTTCAGAAAGGCTTTCCTTTGAATTTATGAGATGTATGAATAATTTAAAAAAGGTCTAGAAATAACCAGTTGGAGTACGAGCTCCAGAGGTTCGGTCTGGAGTTTTGGGTTTTTCTGTGCATGAAGCTTCTCGGAAGTGAAGACCAATCAAGAGACTGTAGTCCATTATTCTTTCCTGTTCAAGAAAGTCGCAATCTCTGTCCACTTGCCTGCATTGAGGTATACTTCAACTCACAAAGAGAAACTAAAGTAATACACTACTGCTAAAATATTCCATATATAACTTCTAATGTACCGAAACATTCTCATATATGCACATATCACTCAAGTGTAATCCATTTCTTTTTTCCGAAAAGCATACGCTCCACCAACTCAATCAACCATTTCTTATTCCTCAAATCAGGCATTTGTTACTTTCGAGTTTTGATAATAACCGAAACTGCAGAAGAGTTCTAAAGTTCCAGCTTTAGCAGCTCCACCAAGGAACTAATATTCAATATCCATGATTGTAGATGATAGCATAGGTAAGTATAATCCACATTGGTACCAATTGACCGACGAACTATTTTTCTCTCATTAAATTCCTCCCGTTAAGCAGTCACTATGAGAAAATTGACATCGGAGTTATATTACATCAGTCTAATGACTAATGATGGCCACTCTCCCTAGCTATTCTTACAAAACATAACACAAGATTATGAATGAAGGGGAGCGTTCTCATAATCTTTGATATCCTAAACTAAATGAGTGACAGACAGACAGATAGACAGACAGACAGAGATAAAATATACCTGCAAAACTCTTGAAACCAAACCTTCTGCAACCTAAATATATAATTAAGATCGAGATCTTTAAGAGTTGTTGTAGCATCAATTTCCGACTCAGGTTTATCAGTTGTGCGGCCATGGGAAGAGCCTTTTAAATCAAACCGCCTGTGAATTGCGAACTCGGAGCAAAATAGATTCCCCATAATGACAAATCTCACCTGGAAAATGGAAATTTATAAAGTTCATTATTATTTTTTTTTTTGCCAAGTATGAAGTTCATTATTTCAGAAGTTCAGAAATTCTAAGGGTTCGCTGGCCAACAACATTACCTTCTTTTGGGCAGTCCCCGTTAACTTTACACAATGAAGGCCGTAAAATTTGGTGACCAGAGTATTCTCAAAGGATCTAACATGATTATAGTAAGCTCGAAGCATTCTTAGAAGCACCTGTGATGGCCAAGTTGAGATCAGCACATTATTTAGTGCAGAGAATAAATGGATTAAATCAGAATTCAGTCACAGTATTAATTTGGACAGATGTCATGATTATTAAAAATAGTAGCGCTCGCAACATAATGGACTCAATGTAATCTGAGGAGAGCAGTGAGACTACATATCTACATCCAAACGGAGCAGGAAGCAGGGAGGAAAGGGGAAAAGAAAAGAAGATAAAACTTACTTTTACTTCTGCCTTCTTCATTGTCTTTATCATGTACCGGTCATCATTTGTCAAATAAAAGAAGCTTCCGCTCTTTCCAGGGGATGAGAGCTCTCGAAGAGCGTCATTTCCACATATTGATATCATGTAATCTGCTGGATCTACCTTGAACAATTTCCTGAGAGTCCTGAGAGATAAATAGAACAATTCAGTTACCCATGTATGTTTCCATCACAAAGTAACCAAGAGTTTTGAATGTAAAATAAGGAAATGTTTGTATCATACAAGAAGAGTGAGACATATTCAGTGACTCTGATTCTAACAGGTATAGGAGACTATGAGTTAAATATCAAACTCTTCCACAGACAGCTGTTCCTTATTGTACGAAACAAAATCCAACAATTGCTTTACCACACAACCAACCAAAAGAAACTTTTGTAGGTCTTACCGGAAAACCACAGGACAGTAATCCTTCCATTTGAAGTCGCATGACTGGTGGGGTGGAGTATACTTGGATCCTTCTGGGGGAAATTTTGTCCATACTTTCTCCTTGGGATCAAATGCTGAACTCTTCAGGTCAAGAGATGTAGTTGGAGCAGGCCTTCCAACAGAATGCCTGTGCTATAAGAAATCAGTTATATGGAAGAAAGATTTCTTTAAAAATTTCAAATTTCAAGAGTAACAGTATAACATAATCTACTGTTTGTCTTGTTTCTCTTTTCTGCCACTCTGGTCTCACAATCTCATAAGTAGACCTAATGATTTAAGCGGTTAGTAAAATAAAACTATTTTCCCCATTTTCGGAGAAATGCTCCAATATCCTTTTAGAACAGTCAAGCGAAGCACATATCATGAAACATGAACCTGCATGGGGAAAAATGAATCTTTCCGTAGAATAATGATTGATGCGAAACAACCAAATGATTCAAAAACACATCTGATGCATCTACTTCTGAACGATATAAAGAAATATTCTGTCATTCATGCATTGATTCCAATGTACTTGAATTTATGGCACAGGCTTCTCCCGCAACTCATTTTATCTCATTACTTGCAGGATAAAAGATTAAGAATCAAAGGCACAGGAAGAAACATAAAGTGTACCACCAAGACAGGCAAAAAGCAAAAAGAAAACGACGAAACAAAACCAGGTGCGAATGAGGAACAGAAAACTACAAGAAATCATGTATACCTGATTCCCAACTGCAGATTAAGCATAAGCTCATAGTTCTTATGCCCTTTAGCTATTGTCACCCCTTGTTTCTTCATTGGCTGAAATTTGAAATGCTGATGTCTAATCCCCTTCGCAACCGAACCTTCCAACTCAAATCCTGCACTTCCCTCTCTTGAGCTCCTATCAACTCCATCAAACATGCAATCTCCATTAGATGACCTACTATAATTACTCACCCTCCCATCGGAAGGTCTCCTAGGCCTCACATTCCCTTCGTTCCCGTTTTTATAAATAGGCTGCTTGTTCAAGAACTCCCCTTCAAATCCAGGCCAACTCATCGTCTTCTGTGAAGGGTATATCGGAATAGTTTCCTGCGGGCACACCTTGCACTCATTCAAGTCCACTGCAAACACCTCCTGAGGATCCCAATCCACATTACCACCCGAGGACCCTGCTGGGTAGTAAGTCCCATTCTGCTCTTTCGAATCCTTACTCCAAACTCCCACATAGAAGCTCCCATCAGCCCACCGAAACGTGCCATTTCCTTTAGGCAAACCTTCTTCCCAAGACCCGTCATACCGATTCCCATTGCTCCAAATCATGATCCCATTCCCATGAATCATTCCATGCTTCCATTGCCCGATATAATGGCTCCCATTTTTCCATTGATACCGCCCCTGCCCGTCCTGCAACCCGCGGCGCCATTCACCCTCGTAATAATCCCCATTGACAAAGCTCTTAGCCCCCTGACCATATTTCAAATTCATAACCCACGATCCTCTATAGGTATCTCCACAAGAACCCATGTAAGTTCCTTTGCCATCCATATATCCGTTCTTGAATTCCCCTTCATAAGTGGCACCAGAAGGCCAACTAAATTTTCCTTTACCCGACGTCCTACCCTTTTGCCATTCGCCAAGGTACATACACCCATCGGTCCACAGGTACTTCCCTTGGCCGTGCGCGTAGTTATCGACCCACTGGCCGGTGTAGAAGTCACCATTGGCGAGGACCTTCTCGTCCTGATAGATTTCACCAGGCTCATGATCTGCAGGGGCTACGGACATTGTTGTGAATAAGGGGTTGGCCCTTTTCTTTCCACCAGTGTGTGTTTTGCGCAGAGTTGCTTCCCAGGCCTTTAAAATGAATCTGAACTCTTTGCTCATTATCTCTCTGAAACCTCCCTCTGCTTAGCTACCTCTCTCTTCACCTTCCTCACATTCCTCTTGGCTCAGGCTCATCAATCCCCAGATCAAAAACCCCTCTCTCTCTCTCTCTCTCTCTCTCTCTCTCTCTACAGACAATGTATGTGCTTCAGAAGCAGGGGAAAGCAACCATTTCTGGAACAAACCCAGAAGAGTAAACAATGGAGGAAATCAAAATACAGAACAAAAAACAAAAACCAAAAAACCAAATCTGGGTTTTGTTTTTTGTGGGTTTTTGTAAAGTGGGTAGTTCAGAATTTGGAAAAATAAAAATTAAAAACCCAGGAAAAAGAAAATCATTGATGGGAAAGCAAAAAGGTTTGGTTGGTTCCAACGACTGGCTTTTTCTCTGTTTCCGGTGTTTTTTTCTTTTTCCTTTTTTCTCCTCGTTTTCTTTTCTTGCTTGGTTGAGTTTGAACAAAGGATTCAACACTCTGGTTTTTGATTCCGGATTTGGCTCCGAGAACCGCTACCGGACCAAACAGTTGGACGAAGAAAGTAAGCAATGATGGTGGAAAAATGTCTGCCATTTTTAGTGTCTCGATCGGACTAACCCCAAATACCCACTACTAATTTTAGTTTTTGTTTTACTTTTTTTTTTAATTTCAAATTTACCACGTTTTTTTTCTTTTTTAGCTTTTACCTCCATTTGGTTTACAGCTGCTTTTGCAATGGTGCCCTTCCTTTTTCATGTAATTATTTTTTTGTCACAATTCTAGAAACCAAACTTTCTGTTTAATGTCAATTATTTCTTACCCCACATGATTACCTTAAGACCAAACGTCAAATATCGATTCCAACCATAAATTGACCTTGCATTTTACCACAACTAATTTGTTTAGATTTTAAAGTCTCACGGTTTCATTGTGTTTTGTTTACCTAAACGCCTATCTATTGGACGTTGTTGGAATCAATCTAATGACGGCTAGTAGATAGACAATCATTGGTGCCTACTCATGGATATTCGAATGATCGCATTTGTAGCTGAGTGCCTTATCTTTACGTGTAGCTTGTTGTCATTGAAAACCAAGGTAATTCAATTTGTAAGTTAATTACAAACAAAATGAAATTAACAATTTTCATTTAGAAAATGTTTCTTAAAGGGTCTTGATTATATGGAGAATAACTAATATGATACGGGTATATTGTTATCTCAACCTATCATGTTATTAATAAGATATTATATATAAAATTTTATTCACATAATAATATGTAACTGATATAAAATATTATAATAACGGTATAATTGTATCATGTAAATTTCTCAAAACGGACTTTGAATTAATAAACCTCATAACGTTTCTCACGGTTCCAGTCGTGCAGGCTGCTTTCTCATTCAGAGACTTGAGGCGAGAGAGAGGAGGTCAAAGGCTTGATCCATAAATCCATGAACCCAAATGAAAAGATCATGCCTGGTGGGTTTAAAGGTGACACTTGTCCTTTATTTAGATGATTAGTAAATGATGATGTTGATGGATCACACAAAGGCAAAGGCAAAGCAAATCTCTTATTCTCTAATATTATATTATATTCTTTTCTATTCTAAAACAACATTCGATATTTCGATGTGCATGCATATCTTCGTTTCTTTTTATTCCTTCTCAATTAATTATTCTCTCCTCCTTGCATGTTCAATAATAATTTAAGTGGTGCTCGACCCACTTCAGTGTCTTATTTTTTTACTCATATTATAATTTCACCAACTTAAAAAATTAATAGTTCGTTTGAAAGTTCTTTTAAAATGATTGAAAGTGTTTTTTAATGAAATTGATTTTAGGTTTCAAAAATACTTTAAGTACTTTTGAAAGAAGCACTAGATATGTGATTTTTGTAGGAAGAACATAAAATGCTTTTTTAGGATCCACTTACATTTTTACTAAGGATTGGTTTCAAAAATATTTTCACTAAAAGTGTTTTCAATCATTTTAAAAATACTCACAAACGAGCCATAAAATGTTTTTTCCCATCCATTATTACTCCCAAAATAACTCTAATATCTATATATATAAAGGGAGCACACCAAAATGGTGAAGCTTTTAATATCCCAAAAATACCCCTCACTAATAATAAGGATTCTAAAATAAAACAATTTAATTTAAAAGAAAAAATTCAAACTAAAAAAATTACAAATAAATAAGAAACAATAAGATGTAAAAGAGCAAATTGCCACATACAAATTGCAGATACAAATGTCTTTCATTAGGAGAGGAACTGAATTCGTTGTTTGTTGTTGTGAATCGTGTGGCAATGTCACATACGATGTGTTAAGAATCATCCTTAATGGAACACCCTAATCAACCTCATGATGTTGTCAACTCAGTTGGGAATGGTATGAACATATGTTGATGATGACAATGTGATATGTGAATGAATATAATTCTAATATACCTGTAAATGATATAAAAACGAAAAAAAAAAAAACAGAAGAAAAAAAAAAAAAAAAAAACGCAAGAGCCGTAGAACATACCAACCCAAAAATATGAAAACCTCATCAAATATTTGCGACTTAGTACTACTGTGTACTAATATTTCTCTTTGGTTGTAAGTGAGAAGTTTTAGATTTGATTATCTCCAAAGGTGAATTTGAATCATATTATTGTTAGCCCATTGTGAGGCTAAACTCCATCCCCTCCCTCTTAAGACAGATAATATTGCTTGTTCAAAAAAAAAAAAAAAGCTACTATACATCTTTAAAATAAAAGAAAACTAACGAAAAGTCCAAAAAAAAACTCTCACAATTCTGATCGCATAAAATCCACATCAAATATCTCTCTGTTACTTGCATGAATTCACCTTCTCAATTGTTCTTGGTATGTCGTTCTCTCTGAGTAATCATGTTTGTGTGTTTTGTATTGGGCTAGTGATGATTACCTAAGGAAGTCATGCACCACTCTCATGATTTTAATCAGTCTGCTGATAAATTCTTTATACCCAAATTCTTATGAATCTTCTTCTTTAAATCTAAAGATGGAAAGTTGGGATTGTATTGCCATCGTCCAAATGGAATGCGATCTGAACATTGGACCATTAGTTTGAGAAGATAGAAGAGAAAGAGGGGGAGGGGGAGGGTTGGCCGGCATTGAAAGAGAATTAAGTTGCCGCTGGTGAGCTGGGTTGTTGAAAGCGGTGGCAGTCAGGATTCTTTTGTTACGTTTTAGTTTTTCTTTTTCTGTGTTGTAATTTCATTTAATGTTTTTATTATTATTTTTGTGTAGATCTTTGAAAGTTATTTTGCAAGAGGGTAAATTAGGTAATAAATTTAATAATTTAAAGTGAGTGGGAAAATAAGACAAAAGGGTAGAAATAGCAGCACCCTAATTTAAGTTACACATAATTTTTTTTGTTTTGTTTTGTTTCCACTTCTTATTCAACTCCGTTACAAGGATGACAACATAAAGCTCCGCATAGATAGAAATATGATGCCCCAAACTCTGAGAGAATCCACCGAGAAAATAACCCGTAGAATCTCAAAAGACCGCATCACAAGACGCAGGACCTGAGTTACCCTTAACAAGCTCATTTCTATTCACTTTAACCCAATTACATGGAGGAGGATGCCAAAGAATTGAGACAATAGAAAGAGCATTACATAACTCGACCAAAATCCCAAGAGATACTAAAAAGTTGCTTATCCAAAACTTTGCAAACATGACCAGGAGATAAGGCTCCAAATTGCCTAATCCAAGCCAAAGTAGAATGATAAATACGTAAAAAGGAAGGGGCTTGCTTTTTAAACTTCACTTTATTTCGCGTCTTCTAAATAGCCATTAGCAGCTGCAACCAACCAAACATTTCGGAGTTGTGGAGGAAACCGCTTCAACATAAAAGAGAGCCAAACTTTTGAAAATGAACCAGTAACCAGAAGAGCATTGCCAAATTGAGCAGCAAACCAAAGCCAAGATTGTTGTGCAAACTCACAACTAAAATTTGTGATCAATGGGTTCAGAGTTATAGTAACATAATTAGGATATTGGTACCAAAGTAATACCCATGTCCTTGTAATTGATCCTCTATTGGAAGCTTATTGAAAAATGTCATCCAAACCAAAATAGAGTAGCGGCGTGGGATGAATGGACGCCAACTAGTGGAAGCCCAACTTTGAACAAGAAATCAGTGACAAACAGTTTCATAGCCATCAGGAAAAAAAAATAAAGAGTAAAAGTCTAAGAAGAAGAAGAAGTTTCCCAAATAAACAAACCATTTTACTCAATAGGAAGAGACACTTCTAAAATCTCTTTAGCCAACTCTAGAAACTTAGAAGAAAAAATAGAAGGAATTAATAATCTGTTTCCCCATGCTAATAATATTTGGGACCTTAGTACGACATTGAATAGGAGTGAGCTCAATAGCACCAACAACCTCTAAAATAAGATCCCATCATTTCATATTTAAACAATATAAAATATAAATATTGGTTCAATTCGACTTTGTCGTCGATTCAAGAATCAATTATAGTCACTAAAAGGGTTGCTTGGGCACTAAATTGAATCGAAATTTGTTGGTATTTAATTATCGATACTTGGACTCTCTTAAGTCAGTCGGTTCGATGACTTTAGTTGAAAAATCATGTCGTTCACTAAAACTAGTCAATAGTGTTGCCAAAAAGCACTTATTTAAGGTCATCTCCAACCGAAAAGGTCCAGAGGACCAAAGGGCCGAAAAACGTCCGAAAACTGTCTCCAACCGAGGGCTAGGGCAGACGGCTCGTGGGACCTACAAAATCTGAAAGGGCCAAAGGGCTGGCCCAATCCAGCCAGCCCCAGGCTGGGCAGAAATGTGAGCATTCCTGTCGGATATAACTAATAGGAATGCTAAGCCAAATTTTCAAATGCAACGGCTAGCTGACGTCAGCTAGCCGTTATTTTTTTTTTACAGTTTTATTTATTTACAATTTTTTTTTCCTATAACTTCTATTTTTAAATTCTATTTTTTTTATAACTTCTATTTTACAAAATTTGTTTCGTTTTTTTTAAATTTTATTTTTTTCCTATAACTTCTATTTTACAAAATTTGTTTCATATTTTTTTTTAAATTCTATTTTTTTCCTATAACTTCTATTTTACAAAATTTGTTTCATATTTTTTTTAAATTCTATTTTTTTTCATATAACTTCCTAAGTCATTATACAACATTAAATTAAATTAAGTAACATGAAACAACATTAAATAACATTAAATTTAAATAATAAATTATGTTTGGCTCTTTGGCCTTCGGTTAGAGACGGTTTTTTATGACATAGTTAAAATGAGCCCTAAAACTCTCGATTGGAGACAAAGGCAAATATAATCATGTACTATTTATCAAAATATTAATATTTTGGAAGATCAAATGGTTAAAACGAGCCCTTTAAAGGAAGGAATCAACTCGAAACATGGGCTAATTTGAGATCGAATGGTCTATAGTTATTCCCTCGTTTGAAAATAAAAACTTCGAACTTTTTTAGGGCTTGGGACTTGGGGCAAGGGTGGGTATCCAATAGCTTTGGAAACGGGGAACATTGTTGCTACAAACTCCACATAATTATAAGCAACCGATGGTGACAGGGATCACAAACGTACAGCCCCATGACAGCGTCAAAATTAAGGTGCTTACTGGCATGATGTGTACCATTTTGTAGAGTGGTCTCCCTTTAGGGGTGGCTGCTGTCACATACAAATTAGCCTTTGTCTGTTCACAGTCAATATGCACTCATCTACCGAAGTGACAATACAGAGAGCAGGAATTTAAGCTAGGTCATGGGCCATTCTTCCTTAAATTATCTGTCGAACGACAGCGGGCAAGCCATTCATTTCGAACCAGGATCCTCGCCGGATATTTCCCTAGGGATCCCGCAATCTTGTCCGTTCATTTTATATCGTGCGGTCAGTTTTTGTTAGGTACTATTCATATTTGAATTTTAAAATTTAAATTTTAAATGATTTCTGACCGCACGATATACGATGAACGGACAAGATTGCGGGATCCCTAGGGAAATGCTCAGGAGACACTCCTGGTTCATTCATTTCAAAGTGATGAACACCAATCGACTGAGATCCTTTTCTCTGATGTCACAACTCCAAGTTTATAGGTACTCGTTCATTTAGTATTATGGTATAATAGTATTCTTCTTCATTAGTAAATGAGAGATTTTTTGTTTAATTCTCACCAAACGTAAATTTAAGCCATATTATTATTAGTCTATTGTAAGGCTTAGCTCACTCTTTCATCCTCTAGTGTAGATAATATTGTTTGTTTAAAAAAAAAAACACAAGTTTTATATTTTTGATCTGTATTTGTTGAGATCCAGAGTGTCGTCCAAAGGGCTAAAATGGTAATTACAAACCAAATCAGTTTGGCTACTAGTCTTTCCCCTAAACAGATGATGAGCCTTGTTGACGTGCAAACGGGAGGAATGAAAAATATTTGGTATTAATTGTATACTGGCATAAAATATTCCCTGTCATGTAGGTGTTGCCAAGGATGATATCATTTCATGATCACCAATGTATTTATGGGGCATTTAGATTATTTTTAAATTTTAACCTGAATGATTTTCAAAATTTAATATAAGTCTTTATTTTTAAAGCTTACTATATTTAAGTAATTATGGCATATTATTATTATTATTTATAAACTTACCATTTGAAATTCTTTATCCATTCATAATTAATGTATTTTTTTTTGTGCTTCAATCATATTAATAGATACAAATTCATTAAAAATTCAAATTATTATTATTAAAAAAATTCAACAACAAAACAAAAACAATTTATGCATAATTTTCGGTACCTTATTTTATTCATAGGTACGAAAGTATTGGTATATAAGTTTCGGTACGAATGTATTGGTACATAACTTTAGGTACCTTATTTTATTTATAGGTACAAAAGTATCGGTACGAATGTATTTGTATAAATGTATCGGTACGTAACTATAGTATCTAAACATACATATGTATGTAATATGCATATATATATATATATATATATATATATATATATATATATATATATATGGAGAAATTCATGCACAATGAAAAATATATGATAATATATGACTTTTCTTATTGTGGGAACAATGATAAATAACATTTTTATTATTTATGGGAATCAATATATAACCTACAAACAAAAAACTCAATAATTATTACAACGTATTTAATATTAAAAAATTACAATTAAATGCCAAGGATTAAAATTAGTTTTTAATCTTAGACAAGGTTTTATTCAAAAAGTAATCTTAGACAAGGATTAAAATAGAATTTTTTTTTACATTTATTATATTAGGCCCTTTGAGGGGATGGATCCTCATTTTTTCAAAAATTGGGAATTAGTTGTGGGCACTGGTGGATCCATTAAGGGGCAAGGGGGGTCAACTAGCCTCTCAAACTCCGATACATCTTCATAGATGACTTGGGTGCTGTCTCTTTGAAGGTTAGAGCTGTCTTTCGACATGCCCTCTAATTGAACTTAATTAGATGCATCAAATAGTTTGAAGAAAAACAACACGAAGCTTTGTTCCTCAACAAAGTGTTCACTTCTTTTTCGCCTGCAGGTTCTTTCTCCAAGTCCATAAGCTCCAGGTAGCTTGTGCAAAGATTGTTTGCCAAGGGATGCTGCTCAGTGGTTCTGTCCGAATGTGAAAATGCTTGAAAACGCTCTCGAAAGCTCAAGGAGTAGGAGCTTACCTCGTTTGATTATGTGCTGGTGGAACCTATGCTTTACAATAGGAAGGTGGATCAAATGCTCCTAGAAAGACAAGAATTGATGCAATCGAGTAGCTATGGGGCAGGGGAGTTCCACTATAGGGTCGAAGACAAGAATGCTTGGAAAGGAATTTCAGAATATAAAACCCGAATTAAATGAGATTTTTCCTATCTAAACTAGGGCTTTGAACCAACGATTTGAATCGTTGAAGTTTGATATAGCATGGTTAAAAAAAAATGAGAATCCTTTCCTTTAAAGAATATGTATAAATACATATAAAAAAAATATTTTCTCAGAAATATTATGTTGTCGTATTAATACAGATAATAATTGATTAGCCGAACTTTTATTAATGTGTGATCGATATCTAACGAGGATGAACCGCCTGGCATCGTGCTAAGCACATCGGTGCTCACATCATCAAATAATTTGCTTTAAGATCAATTAAGTAGCTTAAAGTATGATATATAGTTGGGAGCCACGATTCATGGATAGATATAGATCCAATAACATAATTTACAAAAAGAACTTCAAGTCTTTCCATTATATGCAACCAAAATAAAAGAATCTCATCTTTGACCACTAGATAATAAACAATGTTCTAAAAATCTTCGCCTAGTGTTGCCTGGGTAATAGGCGGCTGGCCACGCCTTGATTAATTCTTAAACTTTGAAAATTAAGAAAGGGGGCATAGACGTACCTAGCGCTTGCCTAGCTAGACCCACCTAGGTTGCAACTTTCACTTAGACAGAATATAAATAACTTTCATTTTTCATTTTATTTTTGTAATAAATTGTAAGAGATTAATACTTAGATGAATACTCATTATATGCTTGTTCCCAATGTTTTAAATATGTCCTAATACTTTATAATCTATATATCATTTTATTTTACAATATATATATCCCAATACAATACAAATTTAATTAAAATTAAAAACCGCATCGGCCCCCACCTAGACATGGCCTAGGCGCTAGGCCCTACCCGCCGCTCAACTAGCGCCTATCACATTTTAGAACGTGGTAGTAAACATATTAAATAAATGCATGTGCTACTAGCCAAATTCTTGATTGTCAGTCATCAAGAAAAGATTAAAGGTTATTTACACACATATTTTTATTTCCTACACACATGTTTTATTTTCAGCCATTCGGATTAGATGAATTGAAGAAGATCAATAACAAAAAATTAACAAGAATGTATAAGAGATAAAAATGAATGTGAGTATAACACTATTCAAGATTAATGGCAAATGTTAAAAACCTTTCTTTTATTTATAAACTCCACCACAAAAAACTCGTGTGCATATTGTGTCGGATTCTCACAATAATGTATGTGGAATCCACTATTTTTATTTATTTATGATTAAACAGAAGTGTAAGAGTCCACCCAAGACGTGCAAAGAAGAACTCCTCCTCGATCGTAACTAGGATTAGTAGACCTAGGCTACAATAATCCTTCAATTAAGTTTGTATAATACAGCAATGGGCCCTAAAATCACGGAGCCAAATCACGGTTTGTTTATCTAAATAATCAAATCCAAATAATACGGTTCTTTTGACCTTTTTGCTGAAGAATCCCAATCATTGCTGAGAAAAAGTAGAGCAATAATAAAAGGGGTGTGATATCCACACACCCAATTTTACTTCTCACACACTTTTTTAATTTTCGGCCGTCGGATCGGATGAATTGAAGAAGATCAACGGACAGAAACTATCAAGGGGTGTGTGAGAAGTAAAATGGGGTGTGTGGATAGCACACCCCTAATAAAAATGAAGAAGAAACAGATGAACTGTGTTGGTATGATGTGGTTTCCACACACGCTGCCAATTGGGAATTGGGTTTGTAGAGTAGTTAACTAAAACTTTGAGTGTTAGAGCTACCAAAAAGTTTGGCAAATTATAAAAAGCATGCAGGAAGCATCACCCTAAAAAATATGGTACTTAAAATATAACCTAGTAATTTACGTTAACAATGAAAAATTATACTAATCACTTTACTAACAACCTTTCAAACATGTGTGATGATACAGTAAAAATTATAGTTCAAAGGATCACGAACATAGAGCATTATTCTCGATTTTATTGATAATAGAATGAAAGGATCACTGCACATATCTACAGCCTACGTTATATTCTTCCATGCAATGAAAAATGGTGCTCAGATCAAGATCTTTCGCCTTACCAAAGATTACCAAAGAAAAAACAGAAGAAAAGAAGTAAATCGTTGGATGACGAAATTGATGTTATTTTAGATGTGGAAAAGTTAAAAGAAGAAAACGTCATTTAATGAAAAAAATTGATTTGAGAATTGATATTCACGGATTAAAAGATTATTTGTTGTTGTAGCGTTAATCCAAACAATATGAAAAGATTCACTTGCGGGATATGACAACAATAAAAAAAAATTTAATCTGTGAATTATCAATTTTCCAATTCATATTCTTAATTAAATGACAATCCCTTCTTTTAACTTTCTCACATCGAAAAGAACATCAATTTCATCAGATTGTGACAGAACAGAGTGAGAAGGAGGGTTTGCTTGCTGGGGAGCAGACAAGGAATTTGGAGATTATAAGGTTAATGCGAATCTGAAAGCAAAGTTACAAGAAAAAGTGAGGCTGACAAGCTTCACCAATTATGGAAATGCTTTTACTTCTCTGAAAATCCCTTCTCTTCACCATTTTACTAATACCAGTCTTTTTACTTTTAAAAGCCCATAATTCCCACCTACTCTTTTCGGCATTTACAACACACAAAAACGCACACTTGTCCTGAGGCTCAAGCTTTAGTTAGGAGAGGAACTTGATGTGCTAATAAGCATGAAGGATCTGGAGAGGATTAATTTATCTTAGCCATTTATGTTAGAATTCAGTAATACAACTACACAAATAAGTCTAACAGGATTTGAGAAGGATATTTAGAAAGGTTTAGAAGATGAATTCAGAGGAAGAACACACACACAGAGCATAACTCTTGAACTTCTATCATTGTATTTCTTGCTGAGCATAATAGCCCGAAGAGTCACTTAACTGATGAAGAAATGAGAGAGAGAGAGACATAACCTCAATTCAATCTCAACCAACCATTACAACCTATCTTAAGATCAAGACACTTGCCAAATGATAAGCCCTATGAGACTTAATCAACACATCACAGTTTTACACAATAGCTCAGCCTATGAGCTGAGACATAACACACATAACAACCTTGTAATGTTTTCTAATCAGCTCAACAACTTACATACTAACACTCCCCTTTAAGTTGTGAACTGATTTCACTCCAAGGAGATTTCTCAAGTAAGTGAACTGCTCCCTTGCCAATGCTTTTGTAAAGATATCTGCTATTTGCTCCTTAGTAGGACAGTGAATCAAATCAATTACTCCTTGCTGCAATGCTTCCTTTATGAAGTGATATCTTCTGTTTATATGCTTGGTCTTCTGATGAAAGATAGGATTCTTGGTGATGGCTATGGCTGATGTATTGTCACAATTCATTGGTGTTGCAACTGTTTGCATTTCACCAAAATCCTCTAGAACAAATCTCAACCAAGTAGCATGTGCTGTTGCTTCAGAAGCAATGATATACTCTGCTTCGGCTGTGGATAATGCAACACATTGTTGCTTGACTGAAGACCAAGAGAAAATCCCATTTCTAAAAGTAAAAGCATACCCGGATGTGCTTTTCATATCATCCTCTGAGCCACTCCAGTCACTGTCACAGTATCCCATTAAGAGTGTTCCTTCACCTTTCTTGTATTCCAAACCAAAATCAAGAGTTCCTTGAACATATCTCAATACTCTCTTTGCTGTTCCATAGTGCTTGTTAGTGGGACAATGCATAAACCGAGATAAGAGACATGCAGCATACATTATATCAGGTCTAGTTGCTGTGAGATACAGCAGACTACCTACAATCTGTCTATACTGAGCTTCATCTGCATTTCCACTTCCATATTCTTTTCTCAGTTTATCACTTGGAACCAAAGGAGTACTCACCGATTTGCAATTCTGTAGTCCGAATTTCTTCAGAAGAGATAAAGCATAATTCCTCTGATGAATGAAGATACACTCCTCAGTTTGGATCACTCCCATACCAAGAAAATGGTGTAAAAGACCAAGATCTGTCATCTCATACTTATGCATCATCTCAGCTTTGAAAACATCCATTAACTCTTGACAATTTCCAGTATATATAATATCATCAACATAGATGGATACTATGATCAAATCTGTGTCTCCCTTGTACTTGGTGTACAGAGTTGCCTCACTGATGCTTTTCTTAAATCCACAAAGCATAAGGTATGAATCTATTTCACCATACCAGGCCCTAGGTGCCTGTTTTAGACCATACAAAGCTTTATGTAATCTGTAAACCTTTTCTTCCTCTCCTTGCACCACAAACCCATCTGGCTATTCAACATATACTTCCTCTTCTAATACTCCATTCAGGAAAGCTGATTTCACATCTAGTTGAAATAACTTCCATTTATTCTTTGCTGCCAGTGCAATTAGAGTTCTAACTGTGTCTAATCTTGCAACAGGTGCAAAAGTCTCATTAAAATCAATTCCGGGCTTTTGTGCATAGCCTTTTGCAATAAGTCTTGCCTTGTTCTTTTGAACTGTTCCATCCAAATTCAGCTTTGTTTTATACACCCATTTTACCCCAATCACAGCTTATTTGAGGGTCTTCTCACCAACTCCCATGTCTGATTTTTCTCGATCATATTCATTTCATCCTTCATTGCCTTTTTCCAAGCTTCATCCTGTGCAGCTTCATCAAAGGATTCAGGTTCAACAATACATAAGTGGCATCTCTCATAGATCTCGCTCAAGTTCCTATACCTCAGTGGAGTATTATCATACTGAGATGAGACCAGTGAGCTACTTGATTCACCAATAGCAGTAACTGGAGAACTTCCAGCTTGAATTTGAGACCCATCAGATCCTTCTTGTTCATAAGATTCAGACATCTCATCAATTTTATCCAACTCTGAAGATTCAACTGCAGATAAAGGAATACAAACTTCCTTGACTTTGTGTTTCTCCCAGTCCCATCTACCATTCTCATCAAAAATTACATCCCTAGATAACAAGACCTTTTGAGTTAAAGGATTCAGTACCCTATACCATTTTTCACAAGTACCATATCCAATGAAAACACCCATGACACTTGTTTCTTCTAATTTGTGTCTTAGATTCCCTGGAATAAGAGAATAACATACTGAACCAAACACTTTCAAGTGTTTAACCCCAGGTTTTCTTCCACTGAATGTCTCAAAAGGTGTAGTAATCTTCACTGCTTTTGTAGGACTCCTGTTTAGCAGATACACAGATGTGTTTACTGCTTCACACCAGAGATTGTATGGGAGTTCTTTCTCAAAGATCATGCATTTTGCCATCTCCACAATTGTCCTGTTTTTCCTTCCTGCTACTCTATTTTGCTGTGGAGAGTATGCAATTGTGAGCTGTCTTTCTATCCCCAAATCTTCACAAAATTTTCCAAACTCATTTGAATTGAACTCTCATCCTCTATCTGTTCTTAGCTTCTTTACATGGTATCCACTTTGAAGCTCAACCATGGCTTTAAATTTCTTAAACACATAGAAAGCCTCTGATTTGTTTCTCAAGAAATATACCCAGCACATTCTTGAATAATCATCTATAAAGGTAATAAAGTATCGATTGCCACTCAAACTTGATGTTTGCATGGGACCACACACATCTGAGTGTATTAGTTCAAGTGGTTCCTTTGCTCTCCACATTGATTCTTTGGGAAATGGTTCCCTGTGATTTTTCCCCAGTGCACAACTTTGACATACAGTTTCACTGTCTTGGATTTCAGGCAGCCCCAAAACCATATCTTGACTCTGTAATAGTTTGAGACTTCTGAAATTTAGGTGACCAAACCTCTTGTGCCAAATTCTAACACACTCATGCACATTTGTCCTCAATGCAAGCTCATTGTTTGTGTTGAGAATTAAAGGAAAACATCTATTTCCTTTCTGCTTCACACTGACCACCAGGTTTTGTAAGGATCTATCATCGAACACATCCACTTTATAATCTCCAAATAAAAGAAAGTAACCGTGCTCAGTCATTTGTCCCACACTTAACAAATTTTCTGCAAGACCAGGTACAAGCATAACTTCTTTTATATATCTTCGACCCTTTATTGTTTCAATGATCAGTGTTCCCTTCCCTTCAACTTCAACCAAAACTCCAGTGCCAATTTGGACTTTTGCTTTCACTCTCCTGTCAATATCAACAAGTAGATCTTCTCTGGATGTCATATGGTTACTACATCCACTATCTATATACCATTCATCACTTATCTTCCTCACTTCTCCAGAATGATTTGCATAAAACAAATTTCCAGTTTCTTCAACCTGATTAGCAAAGTTCACATGTTGCACAGTCTTGTTCATATTACAATACCTTGCAATATGCCCAATTTTGTTGCACTTGTGACACTTGACTTTGTTTTTAACCCAACACTCTCCATAGTGAAGTTTATCACAGAATTTACACTTATCCCCAGTGTTGTTTGCCTCATTCTTCACAGTGAATCCACCCTTATTACTCCATTGTTTCTCTTTTGGCTTAAAATTCTTGTGATATTTGTTATTGTTTGGCTGACCATTGAACTTATTAGACTTCGGGACAAATTTCAAACTAGTAAATGCTTTCTCCATACTACTCTCTCAATGTCTATCCAACCTTTGTTCATACCCCTTCAAGATAGCTACAACATCCTGTGCATCTATGGTGTCTAAATCCTTAGTATTCTCTATCACAGCTGCAATACTATCATAGGACTTAGGTAAACTGATTAACAATTTCTGAACAACTCTTTGATTACTCAGATCTTCACCATAGCTCTTCATTTGATTAATCAGATCAAACAATTTAGCAATATACACAGAAAGAGATTCACTATCATTCATGCGAGTATATTCAAAATCTCGCCTAAGACCTTGAAGTTTCACAGATCTTACTTGTTTATCACCAACGAACTCTTGTTTCAGAATGTCCCACGCAGCCTTCGCACTTTCCTGAGTTGCAATCCTCGGGAAAATTTGATCTGAAATGCACCTTGAATAATACCCAGTGCTCTAGCATCATTAACTACATTCTCACGCAGCAGCTTCCTCTCCGCCTCTGTGAGTTCCTCCTCCTTCGCCGGAGCTCTGTACCCACTCTCAACCATATTCCACAGTTCATACGAGCGAAAGATGGTCTTCATTTTGATTTGCCAGAAATCAAAATTCTCGCCATTGAAAATTGGCGCCCGGAGTTCTCCTCCTCCAGATCCAGCCATATTAGACACTTGAATCACTGCAATAAGCTTTTGCTGTGAATCCGAGCTCACCCACTCGTAGAAACAACGCCCAGAAGTTTAGATCGAACTCGGCTCTGAGGCCATGTTAGAATTCAGTAATACAACTACACAAATAAGTCTAACATGATTTGAGAAGGATATTTAGAAAGGTTTAGAAGATGAATTCAGAGGAAGAACACACACACAGAGCATAACTCTTGAACTTCTATCATTGTATTTCTTGCTGAGCATAATAGCCCGAAGAGTCACTTAACTGATGAAGAAATGAGAGAGAGAGAGACATAACCTCAATTCAATCTCAACCAACCATTACAACCTATCTTAAGATCAAGACACTTGTCAAATGATAAGCCCTATGAGACTTAATCAACACATCACAGTTTTACACAATAGCTCAGCCTATGAGCTGAGACATAACACACATAACAACCTTGTAATGTTTTCTAATCAGCTCAACAACTTACATACTAACAATTTATTGTACATCGTGTGATCAGTTTTTGTTAAGTACTGTTTGTATTCAATTTTAAATAAAAATTTCAAAATGATTTCTAATTGCAGGATGACTGATGAACGGATAGAATGAACTAATCCATAAGATCCTCACAAATTTTCAACTTTCCAACCAATTGTCTTATGACACTTAATATATTAGAGCGTGTTATCGGCACATTAAAAAATTTCACGTTAATTAGGCGGCATTGTAGCTCAGTACCCTCTCTCTAAATCAATGACCTTGGAAAGGAGAGGAAGGTTGAGTGGAATCAAAGGTACGGCTGAATAAAGGATCGATGTTCTCAAAAGCTGAAATAGGTCAAAAGTGAACATGCAGTATTAGGTGCTTTGAGCTATCATTTTGCAGTTTATCTGGTTTGGGTTGTGTAGTAGCTTCGACTCTATTGTATTTCATAGCTTCTGCAGGCCTTTCACAGCTTTACATATTGACCATATCGAAGCTCGATTTTCTGTAGTTATTGGACCATTTGAAGATTCTTCCTCGAGAAAAACCGCAAACGAAATCCGAGCTAGATGGTGTATAATTAATTAACACCGTAATTTTTCGGCACAAGAGAAATAAAAAAGTTAATATGACAGCTGAATTGTCATGCAGTATTATTTATTAATTCGTATATATTTTATCATGTCTATATTTATCGAAGAAATTATTATTGACATTTCAAAAAAGTTATCATAATTTCTTTTATTTGTTAAACGTAAAAGAGTAATTAGATTTTTTTTTTTTTGTCTGATAAGAGAAATTACACCTGAAAAATATATAGAATTACCTTTCTTTAAATCCCCAAAACTATTACTTTTATTAGGTACTATAGGATATATTTTTGTCGTCACCACACATGTTCGTGATAATAATTCCACATTGCAGCGTTACGATCACATACAAAAGTTCTTCATAAATAGAACTCCCAAGTTGCTATCCAACAACTCGGTTTGGTTTTCCTGCTACTGCTATTGCCCATTGTTTTGGGGGATGGTGGTCAAATTAGGATTCACATGATACCAATCAGATTTGTCTTGTATATTGTGGGATGCTTTGCAAATCCTGTTCTGTACGCTAAATGCTGGAAGTGTGTCTACCTTAAAGACAAATGACAGCTTAAAAGTGTGCATCAAATATATAGGTGCATACTGATCCGAAGATTTAAAGTGCATGCTACCTATCCAAAAATTTTAAATTTTGGCCACTTGAATCAATATATTAGTTGTAAATTTCATAGCTAAATGCCACTTCACATTGCCATGTCTGTGACTGTTTTTTATGGAAATTTTTATTTGGTTAGAAGTATTTTAGCAAACAATATCATGATTACCGAACTTAGTTATTCTTAAGAAATGCACTTGAAGATGCTTCCGATAAAACCTTAATATGTTTATAACGCATAAATACTTTTTACTTTATGTGTGAAATGTCACAAAAATGGTTTTATCGTTTTGAATGGAATGCCAAACTATCCCATAACCTATTAATATTATCTTGATTTCGGACATTTTTTTTAAATTTTTTAAATTTTTAAAACAAATGATATCACTACTTTAATTTAACTAGAGGGATGGAGTGTTTGAAATTGAAATACAATGCGTCAAAAAAGACCATAATCATTAGAGCAATCCACCACTTACCTCATACCCTTGTTTTAGCACTTAAATATCAGAGATTCTTCTTTCGGACACAAGATTAGCATATGAAAAACACTATGATATGTTTCTAAAGCGATATTACTATTTTAATTTAATTAGGGAATGAAGTGCTTGACACTGAAACACAATGCGTTAGAGGAGACCATAACCATTAAGGTAATTGACCACTTACTTCGGACCCTTGTTTTAGCACTTATATCTTAATGATTCTTCTTTCGAATACAAGATTGGCATATGAATCGAGTAACATTCTGTAATTGCCATTTGATTCCAGGCTAGGGATATTGCACTTGCACCCACAGATACTGGGCTTTGTCTTGGAAAGCAAGAAAGTGTATATAGTTTTCTTGGACCAAAATAGAGTCACATACATGGAGGCCTGAAATTCCATGAAAATGTTATGAATACTTTTGTAAATGAGCAATAATGACACCATGATAATGAACTCATACAAAAATGACACCAAGTTGTTATATATAGTTACAAAAATTACCCCTTTTGAATAGTTTTTTACATAAAAAAAAAATTAAAAAAAAAAAAAAAAAAAAAACAAGATTACCCTTATTATTATTTTTTATTTTTTAGAGAAGCATGTTAAATCTCTCGCTTCACTCTTTTAGCGCGCGAAGCAATGACATCACAACGATAATATAATCTCGAGATAATAAAGCATATTTTGACATTTTGTTGCAGAACGATCGATGTTTATTATGTCTTCATCGTATCATCAATGTGTTGTCGCTATGTTATCGTTGTATCATCGATATATGACCAATATGTCATCGTTAGTAATGATTTCCGTAAAATATATTATTCAAGTAAAGGGCAGTCTCATCTTTTTACGTTCAATTTTTTTTAAAGAGGTTTTTTTTTAAGGAAAACTAATGAAAATAGTTTGAAAACTTTGAGTTTTAACGATAAGGACAAAATAAAGGGTAAGGTGAATAGTACCATGATTGACTTTTTAGCATAAAAAAGTGGTTTTTCGTTAAAGGGAATAGTACAAGGAGTTTTTCGTTAAAGTTCCCTTTTTTTATCAGGTGGTGCTCTTCACACAATCATTTATACTTCTCACAAATTCCTTGTTAATTTATGTCTTTTAATCTTTTTCTATTCATTCGATTTGATGCCCGAAAATTGAGAGGAATCATTTTGCATCTATGGTATCATTTTTGTACTAGCAAATTTTAAGGGTGTCATTTCTGCATTTCCCAATATTTTTCCACAGTTAATTGTTGTACATAGATGAATCAAGTGACAATTGGGTTTTATCTTTATCATATTAGTATCATTGGGTTTGGCCCACATGATATGATCACGTACTGGAGACAAGCCTCAGTGCATTTTGCCCACGATTTTTGAAGGGATAAAGTTTAGGAATGATTTTTCAGTGTAGATAAAATACAAACTAATTACGTGTTATAATACAAGTAAAAATATACTGAAAAATAAATTATTTCTCTACTTATATTATAAAATATGATGTGCCGATTTGTATTTCGTATACATGAAAAAATCTATCAAACAGTAGTATTCTTGCACCCTGAGCATTTTAGAGTGCTAAACTTATCTTATTTTCTTTTTGGTCAAGATTAAACTTGTCTTGTTGGGTGGTTCTTGAACGGACAATTATCTTGCAAGTAGTTTGTTGCTTAAGTTATTAAAAACATATATTACTGCGTCCGAGGGCTTAAGTACGATTCCCCTACTTGAAAGAAACATATAATTCCCACCAGCAAAACAACTCGTAACTTTGCCAGTGTATACATGCAAATCTTGGTAAATAGTACAGACTTCCAGAGGCAATAAGTATACATTTTATTATAACATGAACATAAACACAAATCAAGGTGTAAGTTCCATCTCCAAAGGCAGAAACTCATACGACATGGCATAGCTTGAAACATGCAATTCCCACAAATCCGAAGAGACTGTTTCTTGTTTCAAACCTGCAGGCCTCCATTGTGACTTGGAAGTCAAGTCATCAGTTTGAAACACGAAACAGCGCCTTTTATCACTTTTTTTGAAGTCTCAAAGTGAATGCTTGCAGGGATAGAAGAACTTCCTTCAAGTTCTCCTTGGCCTGTTCATCAATCAGGTTGCCATCCCTGTCGAATTTTGGAATTATGCTGGAGTCCGTTCAAGAAAAACTCTGGCTTATTAATGAAATGAAGGTCGAGAGACACTCCTACTTGGCGAAGATGATACTGGGCTCGTCCTCCGCCAAAGTCTCCTGAGGCACTTACAACTGCGGCAGCCTTATCAGCCCAGACATTTGGTGGTCTAGATGCCCAGTCGATTGCATTTTTTAGAGGTCCTGGCATAGTGAGGGTTAAAACATTCTTAAGGTAGTTGCACATACTACTTGTTGTATTAACCCAAAAAAATATCGGTGATCAAACTCCAAACAAATAGTATCATAACTATTGGGACATAAAACACTTGCTGATGTACTTTCTAATAGAGACAAACCCTCTTATTATACACGAGTTCACGTATACTAGAGAATGTGTCAGTAAATATGTTGATCTTGTGTATTTAAATAACATTGCCCAGGAATTATATATAAGTTCAATGACATAAAACTCTAGCCCTTAAAAACAAATTAGACTAATAGAAAAGTATTAATGTATACTAGACTTGCAGAAAACTCTACCTCAAACGCCATAGAAACAAATTTTAATTTAACTTTTGCAGAGTCCCAACTACAATAGATTTGTAGCATTTCAATTTTAAATTACATATACGTAGCTGTTGGAATTTATTAGGTTTATTTAGGAAATTAATTAGAGATTTGATTTGATTTTGTAGTAGGGTATTTTTGGCATTTAGGGTTTCTTAGGTTTATTACTTTATAAATAGAGCTTGTAATTTAGTCTGAGAAATAAGTTATTCACAATGTAGCCTCTTGGAGTTTTGTAGCTGTTTCGGCATTCTCTTTAGTTTAATAATATTCTTATTTTGTAGTCTTGTTTGTTCCGCGTTCGTTCATTGTGGTATGCGCACTCTGATATTTATCTGCTTCATATACAAAAGTATTATAATATTTTTGTATGAGTAGTGTTAGAGAGACCATCTGCTTGAATCATATTTTATAAATTACAAAATGTGGAAGTTGATGGACGTTGAATTCTTTGTATGAATCCTTAAAGAAAATATCCAACTATCAATCGTTAGATCATAAGAGGTTTTTTAGAAAACAAAGAGATAAGATAGTGGGAACAAATTTTTTTTGGTTTTACTAGGAGTGAATACATGCTCATTTGAAACTGCGTCTTTATATTTCTGTTCAAAAGCATTCTAGTAAAAGTATTTTGAGCTTTTTTCACCGAATATAATTTTAAGTGCTTTTAGTTAATTTAAAAGCACTTTTAAACAAATGTCCAAGCACGTGACTGACTATCGTGGAAGCCAATTTATATGAATTGACCATGATCGTACATTTGATCAAAATTGACAGTGAGGAAAACTAATAAATTTGAAACAACAGTACACGAAGTAACAATTTTACTCAGGGAAGCAGTAAGAAATGATACCCACCGGAGATGGAGTAATCGTAATCGGGAGAAGCAAAAAAAATGCTATCAGCTTCCAGAATCTCCTGACGAAACGCTTCGACGGCAGGCGGAAAACTCTTCTCCTTATCGCCCTGCAGATCCGTGTTCAGAAATGGCAGCTCTGAGATGTCTACGTACTCAATTTCCAAGCCGCTGATCGACGTCTTGCTTAACTCAATCGCTATTTATTAGAACCCCAAAACGACGCCGATCAAGCATTCATCATAACACACACAAGCTCTCATCAGTCATCATCCACCAGAAGAAAAGAAGCTAAGCAAACAAAAAGAAAACTACGAATATTTTAAGGGTTCGGCTTTTCTAATACCCGGGGCTTTTAACTGTTAGATATTGGTTATCTTTGATCAAATATTCAACTGCATGTTATAGTATAGAATATCTCGGAACATATAGAAAATCCCAGAAGACTAACCGTAACGAATGAGACCGCGGTTTGTAGGAAGACATAGCGAGAGAGGTACCGCCACAAAAATAGGAAAAATGGAAGGAAGAGAAAGAAAAATTGTTGCCGGCCTTCGAAGATTAATTTTTTTTTTTGTTTTTCTCTCTACCGACTATGATTTGGTAGAGATCTATTTCAAAATCTTGAAGTCGTTATTTTACAACCATTGACACAACATTTTATAAGATTAATGACTTGTGTGGTACACATGATTAGATTGAATTGAAATGGATAACGTACTAAATTAAAGGTGTACATTAAAGATAAAAATAAAATTATGATCACTTAGGGAATAGGAGATTAATTACTCACAGAAATCCTCTTTGAAATGGTAGGATTAGAAGGAGTGAAGTTCTTTCATAGATAATCTGTTAATGTTTGATTAGAAGTATTTGTAGAAAATGTTAAAAAAGGATATTTTCATTGATTAAACTTAATTGACAGTACACAAGAATATATATAGCCACATAGGCTCATTACATCAGTACCCTTATCTTATACACCTAATTACACAAATACCACAATTAACCATTTACTGTTGTAACTAACTTGTGACTAGTTTAGTGTTGTGCGGAAGCGTCAACCAAGTGTGAGTGAAAAAATAAACCACAATAACTGACAAAAGATAAATGAAAAAATATCAACAAGAATACCAAGATTTGTACTGGTTTGGCAATGCCTACATCCAGTTTGGAGACCTCGGAGTATTCCACTATAATCAATGAGAACATACAATAGTGTTTATCACTCAATTTCCCAAAGACCCGAATAACCCAAGCTCACTCACTTACAATAGGAAGGGAAAAACCAAAAATACAAAGCAAAACAATTTGAGAAAATTCTTTTCTTTGCCGAATGACTTCTTGCTCTTTTCCTCTCATATATTACGAGATGCTCCTGCTTCTCCTTTTAAAGCCAAAGAAAGTGGCCCCTCAAAGAAACCAATGGTCAAAAGGCCTCCCATCAAGTCAAAAGAATTAGGCATAAGTGCATCAATTTTTGTTTGTTTCCCACATGCAGCATGTCAACCAACACCCACTACCACAAAAGTAGCCGAAAGTATTGTTTCACTTTTGACTATTGTTTGAGCCAATAATCAACAATCTCCACCTTGGCTGAAACCCTCTAAGTAGAACTCCTAATAGTCGTCTCCCAATTCTCCATGGGGCAATCAACAAATTTTACAAATGCCAATCAAGTATAAGCATTGCTTAAACTTGAGCAACGAAACTGGCTTTGTCAACATATCTGCAGGATTGTCAGCGGTCCTAATCTTTTGAAGAAGAATATCTCCCTTGTTAATAATCTCACGAACAAAATGGAACCTCACGTCAATGTGTTTCGTACGTGCATGATGAACTTGATTCTTTGCTAATGAATAGCACTCTGAGTGTTGCAATGAACATCCACATGGTCTTATTGAACCCCTAAGTCATCAAGCAACCCTTGAAGCCAGATGACTTCCTTTATAGCTTCTGTTACAGCCATGTATTCTGCCTCAGGAGTCGACAAAGCAATTGTAGATTGCAGAATCAACCTTCAACTTACTGGACCTCCAGCAATAGTGAATACAAAACCAGTAGTGGACCTACGCTTGTCTAAATCACCTGCATAATCAGAATCCACATATCCAACAACACATTGACCAGTAACTTTATCCTGCTGGAACAATAAACCAACCTCCACAGTACCCAGAATATACCGTAGAATCCATTTCACAGCTTGTCAATGCCCTTTTCCTGGATTATGCATATATCTACTGACAATACTAACAGCTTGTGAAATATCAGGCCTAGTACACACCATAGCATACATCAAACTACCAACAACATTTGCAGAAGGAATTTGAGCCATGTACTGACTCTCTTCAACAGTTTTAGGAGACATAGAAGCGCTAAGTTTGAAATGAGGAGCAAGAGGTGTACTAACCGGTTTTGAATTTTCATTCATCCTGAAACGTTGTAGTACCTTCTTCAAATATTGCTTCTGACACAGACTAATCTTGCCATTTGCTCTATCTTTTTCAATTTCCATACCTAGTATCTTCCGAGCTTCTCCCAAGTCTTTAATCTCAAATTCATTACTCAGTTGAGTCTTCAACCTTTCAATCTCTTTGCTCTTACGTGCTGTAAGCATATCATCAACATTAAAAGCAGATAAATGAAGGTTCAATCTTGTAGTTTGCGAAAGTATACACAATGGTCATAGTGACTTCTTGTGTACTTTGGCCCGATCATAAATCAATCAAATCACTTGTACCATTGTCTTGGAAACTGTTTTTAGCCATACAATGATTTTTCCAATTTGCAAACCTAATTTTCCTTTCCAGCAACCTTAAAGCCTTCTGGCTGAAACATATAAATCTCTTCCTCCAATTCACCATGTAAGAATGCTGTCTTGACATCAAGTTGGGCCAACTCAAGGTCAAACTGTACAAACAAAGCCAACAGAATACGAATAGAAGAATGTTTTACTACAGGAGAAAATACCTCATTATAGTCAATGCCTTCCTTCTGAGCGTAGCCTTTAGATACCAATCTGGCTTTGAATCTTACATTGTCTTTTCCCAAAGATTCCAATTTTTTTGGCATACACCCATTTACAACCAATTGCTTTCTTCCCTTTGGTAACTGAACCAACTTCCAAGTCTCATTTTTATGAAGAGATTTCATCTCCTCATCCATAGATTTCTTCCACAGCTCGCACTCTGAACTCATGACAGCTTCTTTGCAGGCGGATGAAATATCATCTTCAATAACGGGAAGTGCATATGCTACAATATCAGTAAATCGAGCAGGCTTTCGAATTTCCCTTCTCGATCTTCTGGTTGCAATATAGTCTTCAGTAACTCCACCTGCTTTGAGCTACTCGTGGTCTCGGTCGCTTCAATTTCACCTTCATGCTTGTTCTGATTAACCATAGCAGCCTCATCAAAAGTCACATCTCTGTTTACAACAAATTTCTTTTCATCTAGACACTAGAGTCGGTATCCCATAAAGCCCATAAATAGAGCTTTATTTGCTCTTGGATTCAACTTGCTTTCTCTGACATAATAGTAAGCAGGACAACCAAATATGTGTAAAAACTTGTAATCAGTACAAGGTTTACCAGACCATACCTCCATGGGCGTTTTGCCCTCGTTCGCAGCAGCTGGCAATCGATTAATGAGACGGCTTGCATAAGTAATTGCTTTAGCCCAAAATGCCTTGCCTAAACCAGCATTAGACAACATACACCGGACTTTCTCAAGCAAAGTACGGTTCATGCGCTCCGCCATTCCATTCTGTTGCGGTGTCTCCTTAACCGTGAAGTGTCTCACAATACCTTCATCTTGACAAACTTTTAAGAAAAGATCAGACGTATATTCATCCCCATTGTCTGATCTGAGAGTCTTGATCTTTCGACCGCTTTGCGTTTCAATCATCTTTTTCCACTTCAGGAATATCTTCAAGACTTCATCTTTACACTTCATGGTGTACACCCATATTCTTCTAGAGAAGTCATCAACAAAGGAGACAAAATAATGGCTACCTCCCCAAGATGCATTCTTGGAAGGTCCCCAAACATCAGTATGAACATAATCTTAGTGTGGTGAATATCAGTGACAAATTTTACTCTAGTTTGCTTACCCAACACACAATGTTCACAGAATTCCAATTTGCATGCCTTTGCACCTTTCAATAAGCCTTGCTTCACCAATCCTTACAACGCTTTTTCACCGGCATGCCCAAAACGCATATGCCATAACCTTGTGGTGTTTGTGCTATCTGCGTCAGCAGCTTCAATGACAGCTGCTCCACTAATAATTGCACTCCCCTGCAAGAAATACAAGTTATTTCGTCTTGTACCTTTCATCACCACCAGTGCCCCATACACAGTTTTAAGAACTTCACCCTCCATAGTGATCTTGAGACCCTTGGATTCCAATGCACCTAGTGAGATAAGATTTTTCTTCATATCCGGTACATACTGAACATCACTTAATTCTCTGACTGTTCCATCATGCATCTTCAAACAGATTTTGCCTATCCCTTGTGTTTTGCAGGCATTATTATCACCCATCAAAACCACTCCACCATCCAGCTCCTCGAAACTAGAAAACCATTATCAAATGGGACACATATGATAGGTGCAACCTAAATCCAAAATCCACTCCTTGGAGTGACCATCAGCATATGAACTAGCCAAAGCAAACTCGAAATCATCATCTCCAGATTTTGCAATATTTGCTTCAGAACCCGCTTTCTCCTTCTCTTTGTTCTTCAATTTGGGGCAGCCTTTCTTCCAATGACCCTTTTGGCGACCAAAAGCACATTTATCTTTAGTAGGAAACTTCCCTCGTGACTTTGAACGAGATTTTCCCCACTTTCCAGATTTTCTTCCTCTGTTCGACCCCTTGCAACAAGTGCCTCGGTTTGTGAATTGTGAGTCTTCAGTTCCTTCTTACGACACTCATGATTCACCAATGTCGCAGACACCTCATCAAGTTTCACCTCGGATTTTCCATACAACAGAGTAGTTGTCAAATGATCATAATCATTAGGCAATGAATTTAACAAACATATTGCCTTATCCTCGTCAGGAAATTTCACATCAAGGTTTGCTAAATCAGCAAGTATTTTATTATAATCATTTAGGTGTTCGTGCATAGAAATACCTGGATGATACTGAAATCGAAAGAGTCGCTTCTTTAAGAAGAGACGATTTTCTACGCTCTTGGTCATATACTTCTCCTCCAATTTCGTCCATAACTCCTTAGCAGAAGTTTCCTTCATATACGGGTATTTCAACTCCGTATCAAGGAACGATCTAATAGCAGCACAAGCATGAAAATTAATTTGTGTCCACTGCTTGTCATCAATATCTTCTGGTTTATCTTCCAGAACCATATCCAACTTTTGTTGATACAACACATCCATAACTTCACATTGCCACATACCAAAATTATTAGAGCCATTGAATTTATCAACCTCTAACCTTGTAGTAGTAGTTGGATGTCTATTGGATGTAGGTGCCGATGAAGACGATCCTGACTCCTTATTCTTCACAGATTCATCTTTATCTCTAGCCATCTACTCGGCACTCTTCACAAATACAGCACTGTTCACAGGTACAATACCGTTCATAGATACTGTAGCAGTTCACTGTTCACGAAACCTGGCTCTTGATACCCCTTGTTGTGCGGAAGCGTCAACAAGTGTGAGTGGAAAAATAACCACAATAACTGACAAAAGATAAATGAAAAAAATATCAACAAGAATACCAAGATTTATACTAGTTCGGCAATGCCTACATCCAGTTTGGAGGCCACGGAGTATTCCACTATAATCAATGAGAACATACAATAGTGTTTATCACTCAATTTCCTAAAGACCCGAATAACCCAAGCTCACTCACTTACAATAGGAAGGGAAAAACAAAAAATACAAAGCAAAAAAATTTGAGAAAATTCTTTTCTCTGCCGAATGACTTCTTGCTCTTTTTCCTCTCATATATTACGGGCTGCTCCTGCTTCTCCTTTTAAAGCCAAAGAAAGTGGCTCCTCAAAAAAACCAATGGTCAAAAGGCCTCCCATCAAGTCAAAAGAATTAGGCATAAGTGCATCCATTTTTGTTTGTCCCACATCCAGCATGCCAACCAACACCCACTACCACAAAAGTAGCCGAAAGTATTGTTTCACTTTTGACTATTGTTTGAGCCAATAATCAACATTTAGCTCTCTCAATAGTATTTTGTATTTTGATTAGAGAGGATTTGAAGTGAAGAACAACAAAGAAAATTGAAAACATATAGGATTTCAATGCAGTAGCAAAACGTTGCTGCTAGCTGCTCTATTCATTCATTCATTCATTCATTTATTCGAGTTACAACCGTAAAACCTTATCTGCAATTTAAAACAACCAACAATTAATATCCAACTGTACTAACACGTCATTGCCATTTGGTGTCTACCTGTCTGATTTTCTCTGCTTGCCTGTCTGATTGTCTAGAGGAGCCTGTCCGTTTTTCTAATGGAGCTTGCCTTCTTGCTTGTCCACCTAGTGGAGTCTACAACTGCATCTAATTGTTGGCAAACTCATATTGTTTAGTACCATGAGTTTGACGGGGGTATTGAAAAATATTAGTATATTAGGTTTGTTTTAAGGAATTGTTATTGACACTTCAAAAATCTCATTTTGCACTCTAAACTTTCTATAATTAGAAAGAAAAATATACTTATGAGAAGTGTAGAATGAGATTTTTGGAATGCTAATAATAGTTCCCTTCTTTTATTATTTGGGTAATTTTGGTATTTTATGAATTAGAGTTTCTTATTAGGTTTTGATTTCTATAAATAAGGTGCTTTGTAATTGAATTAGAATAAGTCATTCGCAATGTAGTCCTTCAGTTTGTAGCTGTCATGATAATATTTTCCTTCAATTAATAAGGATATATTCGTTTATAATTCGTTTGTTCATAAGTTTGTTTGTTCGTCCGTTATGCATGCTCAGATTTAATTTTCAAACTAGTCGAAAGCTAAGACGGTATCTCCTCGATCCAAGCAACGAAGTTTCAGCTTTAGCTCCTTAATATCAGCCACTAGAACACTATCCCTCATTAACAATCCTCCCTTGTAGTGATCAGCCACAGTACCTCTTTCGCATCATTTCAACGCACATCTCTAAAACCCACCTCCAGAGCAAAATAGAAAAACTCAATGCAAAATCAATCATTTTATTGAAAATCGATTTATTTATTACCTGTTTTCTTTCTTTGATAGAAAACAAAAACGAAAACTGTTCGTGGTTTGATAAGGAAAAAAAAAACTGTTCATTGTTAGCTTATTTAATTGGTTATATATATAAAGCCGTTGTACATACTGAATAATTAATATCAAACGAACACCTCAAACATTATTCATACAACTAAATGTAAAGCTGTATCGAAGAGAGGAGCGAGGACGATCAAAACAAGAAAACCCAGGAAATAGCAGTCCAAAAAACCCTAATGGCTCATTAGCAGAAAGGAAATGACAACGTACGTAACAGGAAAAACATTTCCAACGTCCCAAAACAGCCGAACGAATCTACGCCATACGTACATTACAACAAAGCCGCGTTATCGAGATTTTGTTTTCCTTTGGAGCCTTCCCTTCCCTCCATTCGGACCATTCCTATAGTTTTGTGGGCCTATATATATACACCCCTTTTCTCGTACAGCATGCATAATTATATTGCTGTCTCTCTCTGAGATTGGGGACTTAATTAATCTCTCCTCGGAGACCTTAACTTTCTGGTTTCTTAGTCCCTTTCAATAACGATTCCGGATGGGGATATAAATTGCCGTGAAAAAAGAGGAAGAGGAAGGGGAGATTGAAAGCCTGCCTAATTTGGGAAAGACGCAAAGAGTAGAAAAGTACATATACTTTTTTTTTCTTTGGTCTGCGAAAAGTATATACACACACACACATAATGACGCACGTCCTACATAATGTTAGTGGTTGGGAACGCTTTGATTTATACTTTGACACAAAAGATAAAATAATGGTGTGCTATAACAGAACGATAAACCCAGGTGGTGGGATATGGCGAGTACTACCCAGCGATTCCTTCCTGTCACCTCTTGGCGTTCTTATTATAAAACTCAGCATTGCCGTCTTCAACACTCGTATTCTTACTTTCGCCTTCAAACCCTTGCACCAACCAAGCATTATTTCTCAGATTATTGTGAGTTACTACATTTTATTATTATTATTATTATTATTATTATACCAAATGTTCAACTTGAAACTAGTATTGGATGGTTGATTGTGTTTATACTAGCTTCTTGCCACATGTGTAAGCATCTGATAATTTGCTCTTTCACATTTTTTTTGTTTTTTTATTTATTTAAAATATATATTTATATGTTTTTATTTTAAAAACTTCAGAAAGAAAAATAAAAAACAGCCGACTACGTAGGTAGTTTTGAAATTCTTAAATTCAAAATAATGTTATTTTACTATTTTACTCCTATAAATTAAATTGTTTATTTGAAAGTGCTAATTAGGAAGGTGCATATTTTGGTATGAATGATTCACGAAATCTTGCTCTTCCTTTATATATAAACATGATTAGACGTAACATGCGAACACAGAGATAATATAAATGAGCTGAGCCAGTGCTCAACACAAAACGGACAATAGTTTTTACACGAAAAACCTATCCAACATATGGCGTTTTTGCCAATTAAATAGTAATTTTCATCTATATTTGATTTTGTTCTTTGTGTGTTAGCAGATGCATAACTAATATGAATTTTCAGGCTGGAATGACAACGAGTACGAGGGCTTTGGGTCAACTGACGAAACCTATATTCCCATTTAGTACCTTGAAGATTACTGAGACCATGGGAAACTTGGCCCTCGTTTACTATATGTTTCTAGTGGGTTTAGAGCTTGATTTTAAACCAGTAGTTCGTGCTGGGAAGAAGGCTCTCAGCATTGCGCTCACTGGCTTTTTCTTTTCCGTCCTACTTGGTTGGGTCTTGTGTCGTTATTTACTCCTCCAAGATTTTGTCGCACAAACACATGATGGAGATCAGGAACGTCCCACTATAAACGGCCCATTGTTCTGGGGCGTTGCTCTCGCCACTACCAACTTCCCAGACCTTGCCAGAATCCTCGCGGACCTCAAACTTCTTTACTCTGATGTTGGAGGACTTGCGTTATCCGCCTCTGTTATCACCGACTTGTGCTCCTGGATTCTTCTTTTGCTCGTAATGGCCATAATCAACAGCGTCCAGATGTATGCAGTGGGCTTGACCTCGGTTTTTATAGGACTCTGCGTTTTTGTAGTACGTCCTGCTCTGTCATGGATTGTTCACCGAGTACGTGAAAGAGAAAAAGAGGAGAGGAACAACAGTCAGCTTATACGCTTTGTTTTAGCTGGGGTGTTGCTCTCTGGGGTCATTACCGATGCCTGTGGATCCCATTCGATTGTAGGGCCTTTTGTGTTAGGAGCCATTATGCCTAAGGGCGAGTTTACGGACATGCTTAAACAGAAGGTGGGAAATTTTGTGCCTTCGATTCTTATGCCTCTTTACTTCTGTATCAATGGAGGAAGAGTTAACTTTGAGGATATTCTCGGTGACAGAAAAAATCCAATAGAGCAAAAAACTGGGGCTACCGTCGGTCGTGTAGTGTGGGTTACCATCATTGCTTTCGCAACTAAAACTGTGAGCACTTTCGTTGCCGGCATAATCAACAAAATGTCACCTCGGGATAGTTTGGCTCTTGGAGTGCTCATGAACACCAAAGGCTTATTGACACTCATTATACTCAATAGTGGCCGGGACATAAAGGTAATTTACTGATTCACCTTTCACCTTTCAATTTGTTTTCCTAAGTAACTGTTTTCACTTATATGAGATTATTTTGTAGTATAGCACGACGCATGGTTTAAGTAAAGTTTTGAATAATTTATGAACGAATGACCATTTGCATGTGGTATACATGTACATATATAGGCATTGAACAAACAAACGTTCGGAGTATTGATGGTGGTGATTTGGGTAATGACATTTGCGGTTGGCCCGTTTATAGCCTACTTTTACAAGTCCAGTGCCAAGACTTTCGTGCAGTACAAACAGAGGAGTGCAGCAAGCGTAGGACCTAACAACCAGTTTCGATTCCTTGTATGCGCTCACACCTCACGCAATGTGCCAGGCATTATCAACCTCCTTGAGGCTTCTAATCCAACAACACAATCCCCTCTTCATGTTCTTGCTGTCCACCTTGTGGAACTAACTGGACACGCTTCGGCCATGTTGGTAGTGCACGATGCTTGCAAGACCAAAGATGTAAACTTTCCTGACAAATCTTTGTCGCCGACAAATGCCATTGAGTTATATGCCAAACAAAGGCAAAGTGTCACAGTGCAATCACTCACGGCAGTGTCTGCTTATCCGACGATGCATGAGGACATATGTAACCTGGCTGAGGACAATCGTGTCTCCATAATAATTATCCCGTATCATAAGAAAGCTACAATATTGGATGGAGAAGGAGGGGCAAGAGATGAAGACAAATCGCATTTAAAGAACCTCAACAACAACTTGATGGAAAATGCGCGGTGCTCCGTGGGTGTTCTTTTGGATCGGGGCATCGGTACATCCAACTACTTTGACTGCTGCCGCCACTTTACCATGCTCTTCTTTGGAGGGGCAGATGACCGCGAGGCATTAGCGTATGCGGGGAGGATGGCTGGACATCCAAGGGTTACCCTAACTGTTATAACGTTTAACATCATGAGTAAAGAGGCAGCAAAAACGTGCGTCGATGATGATGATGACGGTGATGAGTATAATGACGAGGACGACAATGAGAACGACAACGACTACGATGATGTTCTTCTTGAGGGAATGAAAAGTACTGGAGAAGAGAAAAAAATGGATGACTTGTACTTGGATGAGTTTAGGTTGAGGTCAATGAATGATGCCTCCATAAAATTTGTAGAGAATTGGGTGACCAGTTGGGAACAAATTCTCTCATTAATACAATCCACGGAGGGTGAATATGATATGTTTATAGTGGGTAGAAGACATGGAGAAATGCAAGAGGTCGCCACAACGTTACTGGATGACGATGACTCCAACGGCGTTGGAGTTCTTGGAGAGGCATTGGTATCTTCAGTCTTCACAGCTAGTACATCCATTCTAATTGTGCAAAAAAGTGAATTTGCTCATGATTCATGATTAGAGGGAGCGAATGGGATTATATCTTGGGAGCTGTTGGAGTACAAAAACCAACCATACTATGGCATGACTCCCTAGCTAGCTATCTTTTCTTTCTTTTTCCTTTGACTTTTTTTTTTCTTTCCTTCCTCAAATACCCAAAAATTACAGATCTGTTTGGTATTTGAGTTGTGATACCAACTGAGATTACATAATAAATTTGATTAAAAAATTAACAAAAAACTGTGTATAATGGATACAAAAATAAACAGACCGTACCACATGTATAAGTATGACTGAATGTAGCTTCTCCATTTCTTGTTTCACAAAGTCGAAAACAGATTTAGAGAGGAGAAAGTGATCTGACCACAAAATTATAAAGAGAGGGGTAAATGCAATTGAGTGAGCAAAAATTGTTTGATGAGCAATATAAGCAAAACTAACTCTAATGGGTTATGGGTTATGGGTATAGACAACTACTGGCGGAGCCATGAAGGGACCAGATTGGTCCCATGCCTATTGACTTTTTTCTCGAGTTCAAAAATTAGTATTACATATGCCTTTGAATTTTTTCATGGGCTCAGAGCTCCAATGGTTCAGGAAGCTGGTGGTTGCAGTCATGGGAGCTTTGAGGAGCATAGTGAGAGAGAGGAAGAGGTTAAGAGACATGAGTTTCTTTTTAATCCTTATTTTATTCCTCAAAGTTAATTTGCTATATGATTTTACATAAGAGTAATGCTAGGTGGACTAAAATTATAGACTAAATTTGCAAACTAAATGATGGGTCACCAATAAGAAACAATGTTAATCAACGCTTAAGTAATAAATCAATCATCAACTTTCATGTCATTTAGTTTACAAAATTTAATCTACAAATTTAATCTCTCTACCATTACATAAGTGCATGCTTTGAGAGAACTTTTTCCTTTCTTCTTATATGCCTCGCGTAGAAAAATTTAAGAAAATAATTCTCACACACATTTTTTTCTTCTTCTACATATCTATGTATTTATGTCTGTTAATTCACTTTTGATTCATTTAATTTAACAATTCACACTTGCTTGAAATCCTAAACTTTATTCGTAATTGAAATACAACTTGGCTACATGAGCCCAATCTCGGGCACAGTTGTGAAACAGCACAGAACTACAAAGAAAGTAAAGATACAACATCACTGATCAGACCAAAATCTTATTACTTTCATGTCAAATCTAACTACAAGGCTCAAACGAATTGAACTTCTTCATTGGTGATGCGTGTCTTATGCAAGGCCCCTTCCATCTTGGAAGAGGTTGCCTGAGTATGCTGCTGAAGTTGTGTCCTGAAAGCCAATTTTGTAATATTGGATATTATGTAACTACTCCATATTAATTAATAAATAAATGAGCAAGATTTATTCATCCATGAGTTGGGCTTATAGAGATAGTATACTATGAATGAGCCTATAGGATTTAAGGTATGAAAGTAATGTCCTAACCGAGGTTAGGGAAGAGAGGCTTGTGTTCCATAGTAACTAGTCCTTAAATAAAGTTCTAGCTATTTGGAAAGTCCATTGGAGATTGACTATCCTGAAAGGCCGGTGTATTCGCATTAAGGTTAGCACGGTCTTGTGTTATGCCTGTTGGACACGTAATGAATGTACATGTGCTTGTTTGTTCAACAAGTTCACAGTTCACTGCACACTGACCACACAAGAAGTTTAGATGTATGGATGCTTACCACTTGTCATAGCTTCTGGTTGTAGTAAGCAAATAGTTCTCAAACTTGAGGCATCATAGGTATCTTATGCTTATAGATATGAACTTTGGTTCACCTCAAAGCCCTCACTACTTCGCAGGGCCCGATTGTGTGATACTCAGGTTCATATGTATGAGTATGAAGATACATGAATCCGCAATAAAAAATCTCTCACCTTCTGATAATTGTTCAATAGAAGAAGATATGCCTCGAAGCCACTTAAAGATCTATCTCATAAATCTTCGGCTAAAGTACTTGTTAATCAAGCTATGTTTGTATCAATTGCTTCAACATAAGATGCATCATGGTGTCATAGATTACTACTTATGATTTGACATAAATTTAATATCACATAAATCTTGATTGGGACATGGGTGATAGAAGAACTGTGTAACATCCCACATCGCCCAGGGGAGTGATCCTTAAATGTATATTCTCATCCTTACCTAGCATGAGGCCTTTTGGGAGCTCACTGGCTTCGGGTTCCGTCGAAACTCCGAAGTTAAGCGAGAAGGTGGCCAGAGCACTCCCATGATGGGTGACCCACTAGGAAGTTGCTCGTGAGTTTCCAGAAACAAAACTATGAGGGTGTGGTTGGGGCCCAAAGTGGACAATATCGTGCTACGGTGGTGGAGCGGGCCGGGGAAGTGGTCCGCCCCGGGCCGGGATGTGACAAACTGAATTGCATTGTAACTACAATCAAGGTTCCAATGAATATCATGATTAGTTCATGTAATTAATTTCATTGCCGTATAATATGCAATTCCAACCACTTTAATTTCCACACTAAGACACATGTTTTGTACTAAGTCCAATCCGATACCAATGGCCTCGGTGGAGTCCTCTAGTATTATCTTGATCTTCATGACTTGAATCTTGATAGATTTTTAATGCTTTACTTACTTGTTTAGTCAATTTACATTTTAAGTCCTCGTTCACTCGAGGCACACACTACACCAAAACACTACATCCACCACGGCTAATTGACCACGGACATATAAAGTCCGTTATAAAAAGTCAAATTTAACCACAGACATTTGAAGTTTGTGGTAAATAATTATTATAACAACGGGCATAAACAAGCCCGTGATTGAAATGGTTAAAATAACAATGGATGTTTAAAGCTCGTTGTAATTTAGCTAAATATTACCACGAGGAAAGCCCGTGATTGCAACAAGTTTCAACAAAAGCGCATTTTTAATTTATGACGGACTGTAATTGTTATCTTTGTAATTTAAATTTTTTATTTTTTAAATCAACTAGTATAATAATAAATGCTCAAATTTCAGATCTCAAACCCTATTTACAGCTTTCAGTCAGACACCGTCAACCACCAAGTCTCATCCAATTCGCTTGTGTCGACGATTTTCTGACCCTAAACTACAAAGATGAAGAGCTCGATTTGTCTCGAGATAGGGGGGAGGCGCGAGAAAGACAGGGGAAAGTTACCGGCTTTCTCCTCCTTCCTCCGAACAAGAACGCCGACGCGCTCGACGCTGTCGGTGCTGATGCTCATCCTGGTAGCACGTCGTTTGGGTTTCTTGTTTTTGGTTTAAAGTTTCAGTATTTGTTGGTTTTATTGGGTTTTTGAGGTTGGTTTTGATGATCGGTTGTGTTTGGTTTCTGCAAAATTGACAATCGCGGAGCTGTGGGGATTTCTAGGAGTGTTGGAGTGGTGGCGCCGCAGCGGAAGAGCTGGGTGGATGAGTTGTTCAATTTAGGGAATGAGAAATCTGATTACGATTGGTGAGTAAATTATTGCCAAGTTTAATTCTTTGATTTTTATGCTTATTTTTGGTCCTGGGACTAATCAAAATTGTAAGTCTTTGATTGTCCCAACTTATTGAATTGCTGAAGAAAATTGTTGGGTTGCTAAATTGGGTTTGCATAATGGGAGTTTGGTGTTCCTGCATAATTATGTTTAAATTAATTATGAGTAAAAGAACAAACTCTAGAATGTAATGGAGCCAATCTCGCAAAAGACTCATGGTTCTCAAGGCTTCGATTGAGAGAACCAAGGTGACAAAAATGTCGGGACAAATATAAAAAATGGTGCAAGCAAGAAAAGACAGGTTAGTTGTATTTGTGGTGATTATTATGCTTATATTCTTGGTTTTTTTTTTTTTTGGTAAAATTTGGATGGTCATTTTGTTTGGTGTGTCCTTTGAATTCTTTTAGGTGCATTCGGAGCCAGATGCCATAACGATCGGGAAGCAAGAGAGCTGGCAACAAGTGGTTAGTCATGCTATGTTATTGTTTAAGCATTTCCCATTTTATAGTATATAAGGAATTTCTTTATGTGGGTTCCACACTTGTTATCAGGGCACTTGAAGTTACAAATTTCAGCCCTTGATTGTTCTTAATCGAAAGAAAGCATGCAAGGGATGGTACAATATAGTTTAAGCCGCAATCATAATGTTTTGAAAAGCAAAACACTTTTCTTATTCACAATGCCGTGCACGGTTCACAATTTCCTAAAATTTTAGACTGGCATTTTTATTCTTAGGAAGATCTCACCTCAAGAGCTCCAAACCTCGATGGTTATTGTGGCAAACTCTCATTTCTCCTAAAATTTTAGAGTGGCATGTTTTGATTGTTCTTAATTACTGTAATGGAAGCCCCATGGAAAACTCTCCTCGCTTGCTCTCTCTCTCTCTCACACACACACACAGGAAGACATCCACATTGATCTTCATATGCTTGACAAATACATGACGTCTCTTTGTGTCTCTCCTTCTAGATTTTGACTATTATTTTTCATGTCACAATACTCTTCTAGTAAGAAACTCAATCTATGACCTGGTTATAGCGATCAATTTTTTTACAGGTCGATCTATGGGCCCTGTGTGATGAGTTCTGATTTCTAATCTTTATATTTTTCCTTGTTTGTCTCATAGGTGGTTGGTGGTTCTAATTCATGAGGGTTTATAACTAAAATATCAACTACATTTACAGCCACCTGCATATTTAAAGTGTGATTAGCTTGCAGAAGATGTGTGTCGTCTTGAAGAAACGATTGCAGAGAAGACGAAGATCATTGGAGGACCAAGATTAGAACTAGGACTTGAGTTTTGTTTTAGAGTGTGAAGCAAAGTCTCTACATATTTTGGTGATTTGGTATATTTCTTAATATAACTACTCATTTTGTTGTTAATTTTAGTGTAATATTTGAATATATGAATTTTAATAAAGTTAAATTTGCAATTTTGTACATATATATATATATATTTTTATTAAATAATTTTTAATTTTTTTTACTTTTGGAAATTTTTTTATAACGAGCATTAGCCGTGATCAATTTGTAATCCACAATGGCTATAGCACGTGGTGTTAGATCCTAATCTACCACGGGCACAATCTGTGGTTACATTGCATTTGACAACGTGCATAGTCCGTGGTAGAAACAAAGACTTTCTATCACATCCAGAATACTAACGGGCACAATGCCCGTGGTAGATTGCAATTTATCACGGACATCCACCATGGTAGATGAGCTTTTTTCTTCTAGTGACATAAAAGAACTTAATCGAACCAACGTCTCCCTTGTTAAACAATCATTTGGTTAAGAAATCAGATTGTAGCGAAACTTTCACACACGCACACATACATACACATGTCAAATACAAGCATTGTATGTTGGCGGCCTCCAACAGTGGCATACTTATTCTCTCTTTCTCTCGAGCCATCCTGTGACAGAATGCGAATTTAACCAAATCTAGGCTCTGTCAGAGTTTTGACACTTACACCACGCGCTTCTTATATTAACTATGACAGTTCACATTGAATGCTAGGCCTCACTGTCTATGCCATGCCTTACCTTGCTTCCCTATCTTCCTCCCTAGGTTTATAGTGCAAGACAATTAGTACGTCCGGGTTAGACGTTAGGTTTGTAATGGTCTTTTGGTTGTTCACAATTAATATAGAATGAAAATCAATCAATTATATAAAAAAAATCTATTTACCATTTTTCAGTATAATGGTGAGGATCAGAGATCATGAAGTACCAAAAAGTGAACGCTTTTGTTATCTTAGATCTATCTTGCAAAAGAATCTTGGATCTATCTTGCAAAAGAACGAAAAATTGGATGGATATTAACATATAATACAAGCTGAATGGATGAAATACAAAAGTGCATCGGGTGTGTAGTGTGACCATCCTATGTCACTAAATCTCAACGAAAAAATTTATAAGATGGCAATAAGGTCAGCAATATTTTACTGTATGTAATGCAAAGATGGAAATAATTCGTTGGATGTGTGGGCACACAAGAAAAGACATGATTAAGAACGAAGATATCCAAGGTAAAGCAAGAGTGACCGTAATCCAAGATAAGATGCGGAAAAATCGGTTAAAGTGGTTCAAACTTGTGAAACGAAGACTTATAGATGCTTCGGTTAGAAAAGACGATTATGAAATAGAGGCTCAAGGCAAAAACGGTAGAGAAAGATATAGGAAAACTTGAAAATGGACTTTAAGAAAAGACTTGAAATTGTTAGAGCTAACCGAACAATTAGGGCAAAATTGAGCACAATGATATTTTAAGATTCATACAACCTAATTTAATAGGATAAGATTTTTTTTTTATTGTTTATTATTGTACTTACCTTTTTCGGTTGGATGCTTTTTTATTTTGTTTTTTTAGTTAATTAAAACATAGAAAAATATATCGAACTGTTTATGGTTAGTTCGGTTACTTGGGTATATGAAGCCGTTGTACTGAATAAGACCAACGAACACCTCGTTACTAATTATAGTTGAATGAAAGAAAGAAAAAAAAGAAAGAAAACTGTATGGAAGAGAGGAGCCAGGATGACCAATGATGTTTAACTATACTAGAAACGATCCAATAAAAATTAACTATACTAGAAACGACTACAAACTACAAAATAACCGAACAATTTTACGCCGTATATTACACCAAAAGTTTTGTTTTCTTTGGGAGCCTTACCTTTCCTCCATCCCTGCCATTGCGACTTGCAAGAAAGTTTGTATTGTGTACACACACACACACACACACACACATATATATATATCACCGTTTCTCTCTGAGATGGGGTTTCTCCTTAGGTAAAGCCCAGAAGGATTAGGGAAGTATATTATACATAATGTCTTATTTTAAGTTGACTGGGAGTGTTGGTGGGGAAGATTTTGTAATATCCAGTAACACAAAAGATTTAATTGTGGTATGCTTCAATAAAACGATATCCCCAACAGGACTATGGCGAGCACACAACCCCTTTATGTCAGCTCTTTCAGTTCTTGTTATAAGACTGAGCATCGCCGTCTTCAGCACTCGTATTTTTATGATCGCCTTAAAACCCTTGCATCAACCACGCATTGTTGCTGAGATTCTTGTAAGCAGTACATCCTTCCTTATTCCTCTCTTGTTATTTTTTTCTTACATCTGTTGTTATTATTAACGAAAACATGTAAGTAGTATATACACCATTTTACACGTTACAAACTTTCAGGGTGGAATGTCGACGAGTACGAGTAATTGGGGTAGAGTTGTACCAGCCATATTTCCTTACAGTACCGTGAAGATTATCGAGACCATCGGAAACTTGGCCCTCGTTTACCACATGTTCCTGGTGGGTTTAGAGCTTGATTTAAAACCAGTGTTACGAGCTGGAAAGAAAGCTCTTAGCATTGCGCTCGCCGGCATTGTCTTTTCCGTCCTTGTTGGTTGGGCCTTAGGTCGATATGTGCTCCTCAAAGATTTTGTCGAAGAAACAAAAGGCAAGGATGGACAAAAACTTCCCACTTTGAACGGCCCGTGGTTCTGGGGCGTTGCTCTTGCCACCACCAACTTCCCAGACCTTGCCCGAATCCTCACAGACCTCAAACTTCTCTACTCTGCTGTCGGAGGACTTGCGTTATCTGCCTCTGTTATCTCCGACTTATGCTCCTGGTTTCTTCTTTTGCTCGTAATGGCCATAGTCAACAACTTCCAGACAATTTCGGTGGGACTCACCTTGCTTTTTATAGGGCTATGCATTTTTATCGTACATCCTCTTCTGTCACGGATTGTTGACCGAATTCGTGACAAAGTACAAGAGGATGGCGACTACGGTCAACTTGAATGCTTTGTTCTAGCAGGGGTGGTGCTTTGTGGGTACATTACCGATGCATGTGGGTCTCATTCTATCGTAGGGTCTTTTATGTTTGGAGCTATCATGCCTAGAGGAGAGTTTTCAAACAATCTCAAAAAGAAGGTGGGAAGTTTTGTGCCTGGGATTCTGTTGCCTCTCTACTTCTGTATCAATGGGGGTAGACTCAACTATGTGGATATTCTCAGTTCCGTTTATCCATCGGAGAAAAAAACTGGGACGGACATATATCGTGTAGGAGGGGTTGTCATCTTAGCTTTTGCAGCTAAGACACTGAGCACTTTGGTTGCCGGCTTAGTAAACAAAATGTCATTTCGGGATAGTTTGGCTCTTGGAGTGCTCATGAACACCAAAGGCTTATTGACACTTATTATACTCAACACCGGTCGGGAAGTAAAGGTACGTAACATATGACTTTATGCATGCGTAATGACTTTGAATAATTCATGAAAGAATGACAAATAATATGTCGTATATATATGTATATGTCTAGGCGTTGAACAAACAAACCTTCGGAGTAATGGTGCTGGCAATTTGGGTAATGACATTTGTAGTTGGTCCGCTTCTAGCAATTTTTTACAAGTCCAGTGCTAGGCCTTTCGTGCAATACAAAGAGAGAAATGTAGTAAGCGTAGGATCTAACAACGAGCTTCGAATCCTTGCATGTGCTCACAACTCACGCAATGTGCCAGGCATTATCAATCTCCTCGAGGCTTCTAATCCAACCAATAAATCCCCTCTTCATGTTCTTGCTGTCCACCTTGTGGAACTAACGGGGCATACTTCGGCGATGTTGGTAGTGCACGATGCTTGTAAGACCAATGATGTACATTCTCCCGACAACTCGTCCCCCTCAAATGCCTTTGAAGCATATGCCCAACAAAGAGAATGTGTCACGATGCAAACACTCACGGCGGTGTCTCAATACTCCACGATGCACCAGGACATATGCAACCTGGCTGAGGAGAATCGCGTCGCCATAATAATCATCCCGTTCCACAATAAATCCACCACATTGGTTGGAGGAGTGGCACCAGATGCAAGCAACTCACATCTAAAGAGCCTCAACAACAACTTGATCGCAAATGCTCGGTGCTCTGTGGGTGTTTTTGTGGATCGAGGCCTTGGTGCATCCAACTACTCTTACCGTCGATGCTGCTATTCCATGCTCTTCTTTGGAGGGGTAGATGACCGTGAGGCATTAGCGTATGCGGGTCGGATGGCTGGACATCCTAGGACTAGCCTAACAGTCATATCGTTTAACATCATGAGTAAAAATGCAGCAACTTTGTGCTCTGAGGATGATCATGGTGATGATGATGACGAAGACGACGACGATGAAGATGGTACTGGTGGAATTCTGAAGGCAATGGCAAGCACTGGGAGGGACAAAAAACTGGATGAGTTGTACTTGGATGAGTTTAGGCTGATGTCAATGAATGATGCCTCCATAAAACTTTTAGTGAAATCAGTGACTAGGTGGGAACAAATTCTCTCACTAATAAGCTCAATGGAAGGTGAGTATGATATGTACATAGTAGGAAGAAGGCATGGAAATATATCAGAGGTCACCACGACGTTGCTCGATGGCATCGACTCCAATGACCTTGGATTTCTTGGAGATGCATTGGTATCTTCAAACCTTACAGCTAGTACATCCGTTCTAGTTGTGCAACAAGGTCGCCTTTTGGATTATTATTCTTGATTGAGAGAGAAAATGGGATGTATCTTGGAATAATTTGTGTTGGAGAATTAGGTAATAAAAACTTATTGAGATTGGTAAATATGGGATTGTATTTTATTTCCTACCTACAAAAGTAATGTGTAGGTTTCCTTGGTGAAGGAATTAGGTTTACTTATTTAATCTGGTTACTTATTCAATTAGGCTTGTATTTTCTTTTCTATAAATACTTTCTTATGCGGAAGAATAAAGATATATTTGAATTGTGTGAACAATGTGGTAATGTTATTACTTTTGCTATAATATGCTTTTGCCTTTTGTTGTAGTTTGAGAATAATTAACTGTAAAGTAAAATAATCAAGCTTTTGATAAATTGTATTTTAAGGTATATATGTATTGTCATTCTTGAATACGCACAGACACTTAAACTCTAAATTATGAGTTTAACATGTAAAATACCCCTAAAACATTACATTTAGGGGGCGTTTGTTGCGAGGGACTATCTCAGACTGGACTAGTTTTTGGGATTAAGCTGGACTGGCTTAGACTAGACCAAGCTGGACTGACTTAGTGATGCGTTTGATGCAGTGACGGACTAAAAGAAGGATAATTAACAATTATAATATTATATTATTTAATACACATTCAATAATATTTTATTATTAATTTAATATATTTTATTCAAGCTTTTGTCTCTTTTTTATGTGTCTAGAACATGCTTTCGTTCCGTCTCCTTTATTAATTCAACAATATTTTCATTTTTTATCCAACCTCTCTCTAGACTCTCTCTGGAGAGTTCTTTCTTTACTCCCTAGTTTCGTCCCCCATAACACTCCTTCCATCATTTGTCCTGCAAAACCACAACCTTCAAAATCGTTTTTCCTGTGCAAAATCGTCCTCAAAACTACTCTCTCCTCCGTCTCCGTCTCTCCAATGCTCTTCGTCACAAAGCTACTTTCTCCCCTTCTCTATCCATTTCTCTCCGAAATTTTATGGGAAAAAGGAAAATTTTCTTGGAATTTTGGAGAATAAGGAAGAATTTTTCCATTAGGATTCTTGTTGTTATCATTTTGCATTTTTTTTCTTTTCGAATTTTGGTGTTGAGATTTAGGTAGCGGTGAGGCTGAGTTTCAGATCTGGGAAATGGAGTTGCCCAGAAGCATGCTTACGGGCTTGCGGACTTGCAGCATTTATAAACTTGCATCGGGCAATCGTTTTTGGAGATGGGATTAGCAATCCCATGGTTTTTGGGGGGTTTAGATAAGACCCGCTAGTCCCTTCTTTAGTCGAAGCGAGTGAGAGCTAATCTCATTAAACCTAAGCCTTCCAGGAAACAAACACGGGACTGGACTAAGAGTTAGTCCAGTCCAGTCCAGTGAATTTTAGTGAGGGTAAACAAACACCCCCTTAGTGCTCACATAATTTTTTTTATTTTCATCTTCCTCGCATCAAAGCTGTCGTCATCGAAGTACGGTGGATGGAGAACTGGGCCCACAACACAGTTCATCCTGGTTGTCACAACTATTTCACTATTGATGTCTTGGGACCTGGAGCCAATTGAAAATTCAAGAATAAATATGGGGTGTGATATTCACACACCCCTTTTTACTTCTCCCGCACTTTTTTAGTTTTTGCCCATCGGATCGGATGAATTAAAAAATATCAACGGATATAAATTAAAAAGGGTGTGTGAGAAGTAAAAAGGGATATGTAGATAGCACATCCCATAAATATTAATTAGCCTAGAGGGGGATCGAATAAGTTTTAACTTAAATGACTAAGCTAAATTTAAACTAACAATTAATTAAACATGGTTAAAACCCTACACATCAATAACAAACAGAAAATAAAGTGTTCACCGTATCATGTAGATTTAACGAATCAAAACCCCATCACTAGGGAAAATCCTTGTACTACTAATGGCTGGTTTGGTATTGCTGTGCTTTGAAAAAAAACTGCTGTGAGAATAAACGGCTGTGCTGTGAGAATAAGCGACTGTGAAATAAATCAGCAAAATGTTTGGTAAACTTTTTTGTAAAAGTGCTTTTGGAAAAAAAAGCAGTCTGATAGTAAGTCTTTTCATTAAAGGAGCACTATAGCTCCGTGTGCTTTGAAAAAAAACCAGTTTTCCAAAGCTGCAAATAGTTGCTTCAGTTTTTTCCTTTGATTTTAGCTTATTCTCATAGCAGCTTCCAAAATAAGCTTTTTTTTTTTAGTTTACCAAACACCTAAAACCCTCACAGGTTTTTTTCATGTGTACTTTTTTTTAAGCACCTCACTCCCAAACCACCCCTAAGTCAAAATATAAGTTAAGAGAAATGATCATAAAAGAACTTACAAAAACCATCTTACTAGACTATGAGGTAGAAGGAAGCTAATGGTAATATGAAACATATTACGAAGTGTAGCCACAAAAGTCTGGAAATGATCAAATACGTCTGATTAGGTATATTCACGAATAGCTGAAAAAATCATCGGTAGATAAAATATAAAATTAAAACCGCTAAAGAAAGTAACAGGTGATGTCCACATACCCTGATGAATTAGGGAAAATAAGGCAGAAGCATGATTATTATTATTCAAACTAGCCTCTTGCCGCGCATGGGAGTTTTTATTATTTATTATTTAATTCATTATTTTTTAATTAAAAATTTGTGTTTTAATGAAGCTTAAGAAAACAAAATTTTTGATGAAAAACATTTAATTGTTGTAATATTATGATGTGTGGTTATGTAAATTACTAGTAGATTGTATTTAAAATACTAGAATATCTTCTTCTTTTATGATTATATTATTTGCTAAGCGAAAAATCCTATTCAGTTTACAATAAATAAACGCACTAGGCATGAGGAATATCACACACACAATTCCTCAAGTCCTTCTGTATCCCTCTATGTCACACAGTGGCGAAGCCACGTGAGGGCGAGGAGTGGCGGTCGCCACTCCCCTCGCCGGAAAAAACAACTGGAACTCTAGTTTAGCCCTTTCTCTCGTCGGAAAACCAGACTGGTTCAGGCTTTCAGCCCCTCCTCCATCGATTTGTTTCTGCTGCGTGCAGCAGCAGATTGCGTTTTTTTCAAAAAAAAAAAATCCAGGCCAAAACGACGTCATTTTGGTCCTGGTAAAAAATATAAATAAAAAAACTTAAACAAACGGGGCGTTTCGTATGTTTGAAAACAATATATATATATATAATATATATAAGGGGACTGCGTGTCCTCCATTCCCTCTCACTTTTCTTTTTCAGTCCCGTGTGTCAGTCCCCTTTTTCTTTTTCAACCTTTCCCATCCCATCCAATCAGAGACAGAGAGCAAAGCTGCTCTGCCCCCCAAAATCCCAGACGGAAATTTTTTTTTCCTGTTTCCGTTGGCTTTTTTCGATCGCCACCAGCTACTCTCCAGCCGCTGTGCCGTTGGCTTTCAGCCTTCAGAAGTAAATTTTTTAAACCCTAAATTTATAAGAGAATTTTAACGAAAAGCTCAATGTACTATTTATTTTAACAAAAAATCAAATTTTATACTAAAAAGTTAAACCTGGTACTATTCATTTTACCCTTTATTTTGTCCTTATCATTAAAACTCAAAGTTTTCAAGCATTTTTTCATTAGTTTTCCTAATTTATATTCCCTAACCATAATTAATTATTTAATACGAATTTTGTTTAATTAGTATAGAATCATATGGTAATGCACTAATATGGTTATTAGTTATTGATTATTGATATGAAATTATGAAATTATTTTTTAGGGTGAAGATTAAAATTTGAATTCTTGATTATTGATTAATTAATTGAATTATTGCATAATGTATACAATTATTCATATGTTTGAATATTTATTTATTGAATAATTTGTATCTTTATTGCTATTGATTAATTAAATTGTTGGTTGTATCTTTATTGCTATTGATGAAATATTGGCTAATCTTTCTGCAGACCCTGAACATAAACGTCGAATGCTTGATTATCCACCTAAATATCGTGAAGCAATTCTTTTGAACCTTGCAATCTTTTAACTTCGCCCCTCCCCCCGTCAATTCCTGGCTTCGCCACTGATGTCACACCTTCTCTATCCCTTCAATAAAATAGGTTACAATACGTTATCGGCATGCTCATGTCACTGCGCTAAAGAATTGAAGATTTTTTTGCCACAAACCTATTTACAAGATTTATCTTCGCAACAACCCAGGTTCTAAAACAGGGCCTAAATGTGGATATTTTTTTTCAACTTAATGGCATGAAACATTCACTATTGAGCATGAATCTAATTTTCGTTTTAAAATTATATATTCTGTTTAAATTATTATTCATAATTATATTATATTATATTACTGCTGTTATAAATTGTGATGAACTGGATTTGTGTGATGAAGCAAAAAAAGAAAGAGAATTTTTAACCCTCGAATCGCGTGAGCTGTGACTTGAAGTTGGGCCAAGTCGAGCCGCCCCACGCAACCCCAACGTACTCCATGAGTCGAGCCACCAAACCCCTGGCACCATTCGATCGAAATGGCGTCGTTCTGCGTCTTCCCTAACCTTCGATCCTCACAGCCTTACGACCTCTAGAGATTCCTGTCATCTCCTTCGATGACCTGAAATCGTCCTTCGTCTTCGAGGGGAGGTTTCCATGATGGAAACAAAAGATTCCAAATGAATCTCGAAAGGTTTTAAACTTCGAACACCGACCCGCAGTCGTGAACCCACGATTGGAAGTTTTGAGATTTTTTCATCGTCGTATGTCGTGATTGCAGACCCCAGACGATTAATTCGTCGTCCAATTAGAAGTTATCTTGGTCAAGTTTGACGACTTTGATGAATTTCCGGAAGAAATTGCATTGAGTTTTGGATTTGTAGATAAAATTTATAAACTAAACGACATGGAAATTGATGATTGGATTGTTCATTTTCTATTAGTGACATTATTTGGTTCGTAAATTTTATCTACAAATTTATTGTTTTATTATACATAATTTATAGATACCGAAATGGAACCTTTTGTGTTTTGGGATATGTAGACCGAACAACCAATCAAACATTTACTCGCTGGTAACGTGATCAATTCTCAAGCGAAGATATCCAAAACAAAAAGAAAAAGGGAATGAATGTCATTTAAATTTCTCTTCAAATAGTTGAAGGCATCTCACATTATTTTTCATCTCCATTTACTAACAACTTAAATAGTATGAGAAATGAATCTCACAGATGAGCTGATAAACTATCTTCCTTGGAGTCTCAAAGTAAAAGCCTGAAAGGAAAGAAGAACTTTCTTTAAATTCTCCTTGGTCTGTGCATCAATTAAGTTGCTGTTCTCGTCGAACTTTGCAGGAGGCTGAAACGCATTCAGGAAGAACTCTGGCTTGTTGATGAAATGAAGGTCAAGGAAGACTCCAATTTGGCGAAGATGGTATTGGGATCGTGAACCGCCGGAGCCTCCGGAAGCGCTTATAATTGCAGCAGCCTTGTCAGCCCAAACATTTGGGGGTCTTGATGCCCAGTCAAGTGCATTTTTTAGCGGTGCTGCATTGTGCATATATGTGAGGGTAAATTGGTCAATAAATTACAAAAAATAAGATATAAATAAATTTAAAATAGTGTTACTATGCTCACAACGTGTTCTATTTTTCCATCTACCTTTTATTAATTTGTCAACCTTTCCTATTTCCCATCATTTATATTTTAGTTATAAAATAAGTGAGAAAATAAGACAAGTGAATAGATACAAGTACAACAACACTCAATACAAACTGTGAATTTCATATACAGCATCTCTTTATTTTATCGACGGTTCTACCAATTGATATGTTTCCGCAAATAGTTGAAAACATCTAGCAATATGCGACTTATGATCCCTTAAGCTGCAAGTACATCTAGTTAATCATAAATTCTCTTTTTTAACATGACAAAATACAGATGTTTCTTGATATATACTGTACTGTACTATGCCAACCGAAACAATAATACTAGAACCGCAGGAACTTAGAAATCGATCACTGATCCAATTTGAGTACCTCTACATGATAGACCTCAACATAAACTTGAAGAGTGACGACAGCAAGTGGTTGGTTCAACAGTTCCTCGTACAAAATTATTGACTCTAGAGATATAGTAATATGGCCAAATTTGTATATCAAAACTTTACCATACAAATTCTTGTATCAACTAGGTATTAATATACATGCCAATCCTTACTTATAATTTGAGTTGAAATTAAATTTAAATCAATTAGACAGTGTCACATCATTGTCCGAATAGTTAATCACCTTCCAGAACCAGAAAATATCATCTAACACAACAATATTAACCTAAAAATTCAAGCCTAATTTATATTTTTCCTCCACAAATAGAAAAAACTTAAGAAATAAATATATACCTGAGACGGAGTAATTGTATTCAGGTGAGGCAAAGAGAATGCTATCAGCTTCTCGGATCTTCTGACGAAATGCTTCGACGACAGGTGGAAAAGTTCCCTTTCCCTCCAGATCTGTGTTCAGCAGTGGCAGCTTCGATATGTCCACGTTCTCTATTTCCACGCCGCTCATTGACGACTTGCTTATCTCAATCGCTGCAATCGGCAACACACGATCCAAGCTCATTAATTTTCAGTCCCCAAAAAAAATTAAATAAAAAAAAAGAAAATGAAAACCAACAGGAGGGCGCCAGATGGCAACTAACCAGAACGAATGAGTCCGCGGTTGTAGGAACCTTCACGGACGGACCCACAGATAGCCACCACTTTGATCAACGGTTTGGTCGCTGCAACTGCCGCCGCCTCCATTTTTGCTTTTTGTTGTAAGTTTTACCGTTCCTGTCTACGCAGCAACAGAAACAGAATAAGCATATTTATAGGGTTTGGAAGTGAGCGTGGTTTAAGTACGAGGCTGCAAGAAATTGTGGGGTCTGGATCGGACGGTAGAGCTTGGTCTTCGGGAGATCAACGACTTTGAGGTGGAGACATGGGTTTTTGACCGTTGGATGTGGAATGTATGTGTACAGTGTTTTAGTTTACGTATGCAGTGACGAGGGTCGTACCTGTGCAATGCGGTAGCAGGTCAAAACAATTACGGAAAGACTTTTTAATTGTTGAAGGGCGATAAATTTTTTATTGTGACGGAAATATAAGTGGTACATCACTGTATTTTAATAGAAGTGATAGAAATTTTTATTTTTTAAGTTATTAACTTTTTAGCACACATATCCCACCATTTGTATAATGACATGTGATGTATCACCCCGTGTACTGATCATATTGAAAAATTTCTTGTCGAAGGGCTGCTAATTGTAATCCCAATATCCCGGGAACCGTCTGTACTCGTTGACTTTGAAAGAAGAGAAATGCTAACGAGATTTTTTTCAAAGTGAGACTATGAATTCTCTATCATTTCATAATTTAACGTCAATTCTCGTGCTAATGTTATAAAACATTGTACAAAATAGAGAGTCCCACTTTTTGAAGAGTCTTCTTAGAATTCTCTCTAGAAGAAATTGTAGCATGTATAGTTTAAAATAGCAAGAATGCCGCCTGATGATCAGTGGCAAATCCAGAATTTTAACATCTGGTGGTCCTAATATAAAGCTAAAAAAATTAGATGAAAATAACATTGAAACATTAAACGATCAACTACAACTTTTTATTCTTAATCTTAATATAAACAACAATTTGATGCAACCCTTTTTTAGAAAGATCACTAATCCCTTACAATTGAGAAAAGTCACTTATTAAATGCATTGAATGAATATAAATATCAAGTTAATCTTAAAATGTATGGGTATGTGAAGTAGGGGTGGGTTCAAAAAACCGAAAACCGAAAAAAACCGAAAACCAAACCGGACCGAGGCCGAAAAAACCGAACCGAACCAAAACTGTCAAACCGAACCGAACCGAATCTGGCCGGTTCGGTTTCGGTTTTTGAGGTTCGAAAACCGAACCGAACCGAACCGAACCGATATATATATTTATTTATTTATTTTCAATATGTATAAATAGTTTATTCATACAATCTTAACACAACAAAACCTGTTGCCAAGTGGGTTTCAGTGAAAGTTTTCAAGTTTGTGCGCATGGGTTCGAACCATCTTGCCTCCAAGATTTCGGATAATTTTTTAATTTTTGTGAGAAATAAACAAAACCCTAGCCAGTAGCCACTATTAGTAGCAGCCGCACCCTTTCTTTCTATTTTCATTCCCCTCTTTCTCGTTCCCTGCCTTCAAACTCCTTCCATGTCCATGCCTCCAATATTATTGCTGTCGAGAAAGGCGCCGATCACAAGCAGGGTAATCTTCAAGACCGGAGAGAAAATCTTCAAGACCAAGTGCGCTCAGTGCCATACTGTCGAGAAAGGCGTCGGTCACAACCAGGGTAAATTAGGGAACGGGGATTAGGGACTAGGGAGTTAATTTGGGTGGAGTGGAATTGTTTGAAAGTCGAACCCTTTTTGTTTTGTTTTGTATTTTTGTTTTCCCTTTAATAAAAAATGGTGAGGCTCTCAGCCTCCCGCATGACCTAGGATGGTGTTCTCAAACAATACATCAATACTCACCGTTTTACTTAAAGCTCCATGTGACGTTGTGACCTAGGATAGTAGGATGCCGTTTAAAAAGTAAATAGTCTTCTTCTTCTCTTCTTCTGGTTTGGCAGAAAGCCAGAATATTTGTGCAGCCGCTGCTCTTCCCCTCCACCACTGCCCATACTTGGGTGGTCCTTGGAAGTCCTCACAACCAATTATCTGAGCTTTCGGGTGGTCCCGGGACCACCCAGGTCCCTTAATAGATCCGCCCCTGGTGATGGTGGCTTTAAGTTACAAAATATAGCTTCATCACATGTAGTGTTTTAAGTTACAAAAAGTTACAAATAAAATTAGGATGAGTAAATGAGTAACTAGAAGCATCGGAAATAATTTTGTTATACGCACCATAACCTTTTATTGTTATTATAATAATAATTATTATTTATTTGCTTAAGATAATCTGAAAGAGCTTTTCTCAATGCGAGTCTGGCTCTCTTCTTAAATTGGAAGCGGGATCTTTTGGAGGAGACCTGCTTGATATGGTGGATTGTGTGGCTGAAGCTTCTTTTGAGAAAGGTGATGGAGTGTACGAACATTTGGGCAGCTGCATCATTCTTTTTATGTTCAGCACTGTTTGATCACATCTGTTAGAGCTTGATTCAAGAAGAGGGACTTCGTCATCAAAGATCGACTGGATATGCGTACCAAACGCTACGGAACTGAAAGGTAATTTTGTAATTTCATGATAGTTGGGTTAGATAATTTGAATGTATACTTTTTGGATCTTAATTGGTGTGCCAAGGTCCCCCTTTTGATTTTGTCCCCAGCCCAATTCCACTTTGCCTCTCTCTCTCTTTCTTCCCTCTGCCCGTGACTTCCCTCAGCTTCCCATTTCTGTTTTCCCCTCCTCCCTGAGCACACCCACACGCACCAACCTTCTCTCCCTCTCTCCGAGCAACACACACCCACCCACACAACGACGACGACACCACTCACCACAATCACCTCTCATTCTTTTCCCCCTTCTCGAGTCCAAGACCCTCAGAAGGAGTGCTAGGCCCATTCGAGACCTAGGTAATTTGAAATTCGACGAGATCCACCATTTCCGAGTAGGCGAGCCTCGGAATCACCTTACCCTGTCTTAATTGGATGTTTGGTTCGGTTGCTAAGTATGTATACCCGTTTTTGGTGAAGGATTAGCTTGAAATCAACTCGGGGTTTTAAACCCAGTTCTTCGGCGATGGGCCACGACTTTACATGGATTTCTCGGCCACTTTCCGGCCACGGCTGGACCAAAAAGTGGTATATTTCTCTTCCTCTCCTACGTAGCTTCAAGTCCATATATGGTATGCTTGTGATTGTTGTGAAATAGAGATAATCGGACTCCGTTTAGTTTCCCGGACACTTTTGCAGAAACCGGCCGACCCACGGCCTGAAACCGGGTCGACCTGACCCGCTACCCAAAAATCAGATTCTAAACCCAAACCCAGCTACCTAACCTAACCCAATATCTCGGCCCAAACCCAAATGAGTAACCGGATCCAAACCCATGTTTGTTAGCTAGCCCAAATCTTTGGGCCATGCTACCCGGCTCAATCCAGATCTTTGGCCCCTTAAACCAAGCCTAGAACACAAGCCCAGATTCGACCGGACCGGATCCTAGGTCCCAGGGCAACGTGTGGGTCTGTGCATGGGCTTGCGTGTGGGCGCCGGTCTTGGCCGGCATGTGGAGCACACGCGCTTCCACCGAAGCTACTTTGCTCTGCCGCCATCCACGGCAGCGTCGTCGACTTTTCTGGCGAGCTAACTCAACACGTGGCCTCCTAGGGCGTCGCCCTGTGACGGCGCGTGGGGGTACTTGAGGTTCCCCTTTAGGTTTTTCGACGTCTTGAATCCATTTATGATATTCGTTTTCCCAAATTCAATCGTTTTAGTATATTTTTATTAATTTGTCCCTTTTTGTGCTTAGGTGCAATTGTTTGTGGCGTTTCTGTCTTCTCTAGTTTGCACGGCTCTTCGACGGCTCCTTTGACAATCTACTTACCTTTTTCAAGTGACGTGAGTTTAGAATGCAAACTCCCTTTTTCTTTTCCTACAAAAGACATGTCTAAAATATTTTTCGTGGTAACAAAACACATAGGACGAATACAACCCGCCATTTCACAAAAATGACACACATGAACAAACTTTTTAGACTCTAGAGAATTACTATAAGGTAATGATTTGGAAGCCTAAACAAATTTCTTCACAGTTGTAGAAGAAGAAGAACCTTGAATTGGATTGAATCCAAGACCACTTTTATCACCAATTGAATCCATCTGCGTTTTCAGTTTACATACTTTAAAGCACCTTTTTCTACCTATATTATTGAAAGCCTTTTCCGTCATCTTTCTTAGCCTAATTATTTGGTTCTTCCTAAGTCGTAAGAGCCGGCTCTCTCCTCAGGGCCGTCCCTATTTCTGCCACAAATTTGATACATGCAAATACACAATAATTATTTTTATGGTGCCTTAATTGACTTGTGAGATTTGGTTAACTTATATGGAACACAAATATATGGAACCCAAAGTTAAACTTATTTGTTAAATATGTACCTGTTTTTATTAGGAAAAAAACCTAGTTGGTCAATAAAGCTACAACATAAATGTTTTTCAGTGTGCACATAACACGAGTACACGTCATATTTTAATTCCAACAACGAACCTGGCCTTGCCAGAAATGCCAAACATAAGGAATATTTGGTTAGCTCCTTACAAGTAAAAAATCATATCTAGCTTGTAAAAAAAAGCCTTTATATGATTTTTTACTTAGAATTTGTTTGAAAAGGAAAATTTATATATATGCGTTAGGTTGTAATTTGTCGAAAATGATGAATGATTTTGAAATTACGAGCAAAACTATTTTCTAACCGAAATAACCGAACAAGTGATGTACAAACGACATTACAACTAACCCTTCTTCTTTTTTCTTTTTTTAAAACCAAGCCCTCTTAATTATCGAGGTCTATTTTCTTTTGTGTTCTTCCTCTCAAACCAGTTTTCCATCCCGAACTGTTGAAAGTTCTGTATGCCCGTGGTGTATATGACCTAATTTTTTTTGCTCGGTGATTTTACAGTTTTTTCATTTTCTGAGTCCACCTGAATAAGGGTGTCTGATTTGGGCAAGACCCAAAGGAGCAGAGGAGAAGTTAAAAATTTAATTCTGGTGAAGTGGAGGGCTCAAGGCCTATAAATTGAAAGCATAACTTATAACACACTGCAAGCCCTAAATTCTAAGCCCTAAACCAAATTCCAGTAGCTAAAATGATTAGTTTTTAGTATGTTATTGCTATTCAATTGACATGTCGTTACCATTTGACTAATATTTCATTGATATTTGGTTTTTATTTGTCTAGCAATTGAAATTTGATTTGTGATAGCATTGACCAAATTGGCAACGAAATTATTGTTAGTAGCACATACATTAATATTAATTGGGAATCTTTCAGGGTGGCGTGCTATTGGGTCCAACTCTCTTGGCCGAATATCCTTTTTTCTTCTTCGATGTATTGCCTTTTCGTAGCATACGGACTTTAGAGACTCTGGGAAACTTGGCCATCGTTTACCACATGTTTTTGGTAGGTTTAGAGCTCGATTTCAAACCAGTAATACGTTATGGGAAGAAGGCCCTTAGCATTGCCTTTGCCGGAATTATCTTTTCCGTCCCCGTTGGTTGGTTTTACATCAGTATTTACTCTTCAAAGACTTCACCGAGCAAACCAAAATATACAAGCAAAACAGGAATGGCCCAATCTTTTGGGGCATTGCCCTTGCCACCACCAACTTCCCAGACCTTGCTCGAATCCTCGCGGACTTCAAACTCCTCCATTCTGAGGTTGAAATGTAGAAGTTTTCAGGTCGACGGACCGAGGGTCCACTTCAACAACATCGATATTGTCCTCACTTTACCACCTTCACAATCCTCAGGTGTGGAGTTTTATCACAAAAAACCTCGGTGTTAGTTAGAAATGGGTATTTCTATTTAAACTACTTTCTCTTTGGCCCTCTGGCCGATGTGGAACAACAATGAGTTCCAACACTCCCCCGCACATGAGATCCCATTTTATGGGTCACACGTGCATATCCACATCGGCAACCACGTGGAGCCATGTCGGGACTCATCTATCATGTTGGGCCAATGGAGACTCACCTAATCACATGGCATCTTTGGCCTATGTGGAGCCATGTCAAGACTCACCCATCGCGGGGGGCCAAACGGGGACCCACCCAATCATGTGGCAGTACAGGCCCGGCTCCTGGCTACTACCTGCACAATCCTCAGGTGTGGGGTTTTATCACAAAAGACCTCGGTGTTAGTTAGAGAGGGGTATTTCTATTTAAACTACTTTCTCTTTGGCCCTCTGGCCGATGTGGGACAACAATGAGTTCCAACACTCCCCTGCACGTGAGGCCCCATTTCATAGGTCACACGTGGAGAACCACATCGGCAACCATGTGGAGCCATGTCGGGACTCACCCATCACGCGGGGCCAATGGGGGCCCACCCAATCACGTGACATCTTTGGTCTATGTGGAGACATGTTGGGACTCACCTATCGTGCGGGGCCAAACGGGGACCCACCTAATCACATGGCAGTACGGGCCCGCCTCCTGGTTCTGAGACAGGCTGGGTAGAAACTCTCAAGCTAATAAACTCCATGGAAAGTGAATATGATATGTACATAGTTGGAAGAAGACATGGCGATATGTCACCTTCGTCGAAGTTATTGTATTTCAGCGACTCCGATGAACTGGGAATTGTCGGAGATGCACTAGTATCTTCGACCTTTTTGGCGTGCACATCCATTCTTGTAGTGCAACAGGGCCCCTTTTATTTGGACGAACAAGATGTCGAGGAGTAAAATGAGGGATGTTGAGAACAGTTTTAGAATAGGACGTGGCAGCATCCTTTAAAAACAAAACAAAAAACCATTGCTTTGGCGCTTAATTTGTACAATGAGCAGTAGCAGGCCTCGAGAATTTCGTAAATTGTTGGTGGCAGAACTAATTCCGGCCGGATTTGACTTCCGGGCATGCTGATCAAGAGTTTAACGGCTTCAACTTGCTAAAAACACAAGCATAAACGCAAGGCCGGCCGAGAGCAAGTTGAGGCCTGAGGCAAAAAAATGGTCTAGGAACTCTAATTTGGTTTTAACAGAGTCTCTGCAAATAACTACATCAGTCGCACTCCATTTTTGGTTGAAAATGTTCAGTTTTGTTTCAGTTGTTAAATTTCCATCAAATTAATCAACCCATCTAGTTGTTGCATTAAAAAGTAATTAACAAAGACAAAATTCGTTTCAATTCCGAAAAATAAAACAGAATCTCAGCAAGATTGAAAGAAGACCTGTGTTACTCCAAAACTGATTCCATATAATCAACTCGATATAATCCATGCGCAACCAAGATATACATTCCAGAAATTGGAACCTTCTTATTTCCATTTACGATCTGAGATTTGTGTATATTACTATTTCTACGAGCCTACCCTTGAACCAGATCGTTCGTTCTCTAAACATCAGTTGTATCATAACGTTTTAGTATCTTGAACGCAGCTGACCTATTGTGTGTCCCAATTAGGAATGTTAGCCGTAGCTTCATTCACCATCTTTACAAGGGTGACCTGCACACAATGAGCATGTAAGTCAGAGAGCGAGAGAGAGAAGGGGGGGGGGGTTGGGGGTGGCAGGAGAGAAGATATTAAAAATAAATTTATTCACTAAATATGCTTATACTGTGACTTTCCCTCTACCAATCAACTTCATACCCAAATGAAGAGAACTAGTACAGACAAATAAAAAAAATTAAGGCACACCAAATACCATAAAAAACAGAACATCCAATTGCAATAATAACAACAATTCTAAGACATACCACGCTCTCAGGAACCCCAGGAGGAGGCAAGGGAAGGTTTCTTGGTGGAGGTCCACGTAGATACGATCTCTTGTCAAATCTCCATTCCCCGATTTTGCCATATGTTAGCTCACCCTAAACAGTTAGAAACCTCAGATCTATAACGGGCAATAGAGGGAAGGGACATAACAGGAATACGCATAGAGGGGAAGGGCCATACATACCTTTAAGTTGTAGTCACATCCGTAAGTATAATGAATAATAAACTTTTTACGAAGTTCCAAATCCCATGGGGGCTGAAAATTTAAAGATTCCAACATATACACATTCAGTGTTGTTTACTGAACCTAACAAAGAACTCAAAATGGAAATCAATTTTGATATGCATAGCTTCTAGTAAGATTCCAAACCTGCAGCATGAGGTCCTTCCGAAGAACATGCTGCACACCATGCAAAGCAGATGCCACAGCATAAGCATACCTTAGTTCATCAAAGAAAATAAGACACAAAGATACGTCAAAGCCGGCATCTCTTGTTGCTAGAACTCAACTTAGTCGAAAGCTGAAGTCACAGTCAAACTTACATTTCTAGCACCCATCCAAAAGCTTTATCCGTCTCCGTGTCTTCTTTCATCCTTAAAGAAACATTCATCCATGTAGGAGCAATCTTTTCCAGCAAATCCTGAATAATTACATTTACTCGTTAAAGTTCCAGGAGTCATATATGATAATGGGAAATTATACAAGGAAACATCAACATTTTAAATAGGGTGCTGCTATTAGCACTCGGAAAAAGTCATTCCGCACTCCAATCATATAAACACAAGAGAAAACACACTTGGGAGGAATGCACGATGACTTTTCTGGACATAAGAAGGACCATCACAAATGCTAGACAAAGCGAAGGAAATATTTACCACAAGCTATTACCTTCTTAATAATTACAGGAGAATTTCCAATTGGATCAATATTCGTGACCGGACCATTCTCCTCAGGATAAAACTTTCTTATGATCTTCTCATTCTGAGAAGGTTTAATGTAGAAAAATGGGTAGGCAGCTGGATATCCTCCATGTGCCAAATTAGGAAGAGGGTTTATAAAAATGTGATCGGGCTCCGCCATCAAAATATATCTGCAACAACAGAATTCAAAGAATTTGATCTCAAGTAAAAAAACAAAAAATAAGAAAACTCAAGGTCATCAAATATGCAGAAGCTCACTCTTCCTCAACTGTAGCCTTTTCCAGCCATTGCACAAAAGCCCATGGTCTATTTAAGACAATGTATCCCTGTATACAAAATTTGCAATCACGCTAAGGAAACAAAGATAGATTAAAAACATATACTTTAAATTATCAGAACGACATTAGTTACTCATGAAAACTTCTTTATTGTTCATATAAAGGTCGTTGAAAAATAGTCTTCAACTACTGCCGTGCAAGGTCTAAGCTTTACACATGAATCAACATAAAAGTTAAACTCAAAAAGTAAGAAAATATCCAAAAAGTTAAAAAAACATGACTTTTCTTAAAATATTGCATAAGAGCAAAAAAAATATCAGTAACTCTACACAAAGGATCTAATCATTAGATTCAAAACTTGGATTTACAACTATCAGGTGTCATCCAATGAGCAGAAAATCATTGAGAATGGTGATACAGTGGATCAGCATGGACCCCGAAATTCAACAAACTTTATTCTTCACCAAGATGCATTGCTTCTCATCCACTCAAAACCATTCTTAGCTTCAGCACAAAAAAATGGCATCTTCCTTTGCTTTTTCTTTACTTTCTTTATGTTTATGACTCTTTTCCTTTATTCTCTTTTATTTTCAGTAAACTTTCGTATGACTCCCAACACATTACTAATATTGCCAAGACCCCTTATTTTGACTTTAGATTAAAACATAAAATGGTGCAAATAGAAACAATCACATCCAATTGGTGTATCGAAGGTACCACTTGAGGCGAAAATAAACTAAAAGTTAGTAAAGAAAGGATGAATGAAATACACAAAGACAATACAAATATAATAACAAATAAATGACAGTGGTAGAAGCCTAACCCGATCAAGGCCTGCAGGAAGAGGATCAACCACCAAAGTTGGAATCTCATCCATCAAATTGTCAGGATTTCCTGAATGCAAAATTCGAGTAAATCCTCCCATATCTGATCCAGGCAAGTCCTTCTTCTTCTTATACCAATAGTACATAATGCGACACTGCCATTTGCTATAAGGGGCATCGGTGGCTGTTAAGGCAACATGGAATGGTGCCTTGGTATTCTTGAACTTCTTCACATTCTCCGGCATCTCAACAATCGGGTCAGACAGTAACCCACTATTCGTATTATCACCTACCCTCTTCCCAACCGATCTATGATGAATTATCATAGTTAACAAATTATAAGTAGCAAAGGAAAACCCAAGAGTCAAAAGAACGAGAAGTAATGGTGAAGCTCGTCCCATGTTCTTCCTCCCAATCATTATTTATTACAAGCGAAAAACAATCTCAAACTTCCCAAACGCAGAAATTCTCCTATTCCATCACAGCTTAAATTGAAAAGTTTCAAATTCAGCTGTGCAGAACACAATGTAATAACAGCATTAAACCCTTCTGTGATCTTATCTAACTTCCACAAAAGTTTTTCGAGATACCTACGATAAGCAATTCCACTTAAATTAGTAAAATGTAATGGAATTACCCAGAACTTTTCAATAATATTGACCCAGACAATACTATGAACTGCAACAACTCGTAATTTACAACCCCATCATAATTCATACTGCAAGGTGAGTTTCTATTGAAACCCACCCAAATGCTCTCTACACCCCCACTCAGCCTTTGGGTGGGGGAGGGGGGGGGGGTTGGTTGTGTTTAAATAGAATTCCCCCAAAAATTTCACAGATCAGCACACTCAAGCTCCAAACTTTACAAAAAAAAAATTCATGTTTAAAAAAACCTTAATCACATTGTAATGAGTAAAAACCAGAACAAAGGAATTCAGACATTCAATGTACATACATAGGATAGGATTGATAAAACCAACTACAAAGTTCATTCCTTTGACAACAAAACAGAAAACCCACAACCCCAACAGAACAAAAAAAAACACAAATGAAAGATTGAACAAGTAAACAAATGTAACAGTCGTTTCCAGTAGTTGAAGTATAAAACTCCTACAATGCAGATATATATATTTAGAGAGAGAGAGGAGAGAGAGACCTTGGCGTGGGCGGAGGTGGAGAAGGAGGAGGAGAGAGAGATTGGAGTTTTGGATCAGAGGAGAGAGAAAAGTATGGGGATTTTGTCGATTTGACAAACGGGGTATTGAGGTTCCGGCTCCTTCTTTTCTGTCTTTTTCTGTACAACTGTGAGTGGCCTTTTATATTTGGTTTTTCTTTACTCAAAATTTTTAGAAAATTATTATTAGGATTTTAAAAATCTTATTTTATACTCATTATAAAAATGTATTTTTTTTATTTATAAAAAAATTTAAAATATAAAATAATATTTTTGAAGTGTAAATAATAATTTTTTTTTTTATTCTCACACAAATAAATTGTAAATGATATCTAACCATTTATGGTCTTTGTTTTGGTTTTTGGTCGGCTATCCAATGTAATTGATGAATTCCACTACTTACGTGCCTTTTCACTCCAACAGACCAAAAAAGAAAACCCACCAACCTTTTCACTGTTTTCCTTTTTTCTTTTTGTCTTATATGCATTTTCTAAATAACAATTTGATTGAGAATGAAATTGGGGTGTTCAAGATTCAATTGATATCATCTGATGGAATCATGTTTAATAAATATATTATAGAACATGAATATTTTTCTTTATCATTTGATTTTTATTTATCAAAATATCAAATTTCGCTAGAAAACTCCCAAAGTTCCTACAATACAACTAAGGCAATAAGGCACCAAGTCTAATAAGGCAACAAAAACAATGATCTCAAAAATGACAAAACTCAAACGGAAAAAAAAAAAAAAAAAACTTAGCCAAACTAGAAAATCCACGCCATTGAGGGTTTAGGGTTTAGGTACTTTGAATTTGATAAGAAATTGATTATGAGTTCAAACTCTCCTTCAATAAACCCAACCCGTTTACAGGTCTATATACAACACATTGCATTATGAGTTCAAACTCTCCTTCAATACCGATCTAGTGTTTTTTTTTTTATCTTGACTATACATCAAAATTGACTTCCATTTTGTTTGTGATTACGACGGCATCCAATGATTTGTTCCTCTCAAGTTGCCCTCACTCCCACGCTCTTAGGTTGGATGTCTACACGGATGGAACTACTACACACCCACCAATGCCAAGGATATCGATTCCATTTCCACCACAATAAATCTCTTCCTCAAAATATGCAAATGAATTACCGTAATTGGTTGCATCTTAGCACTATTTCGATGCTTTTGGTATGGCATCCATCTCAATCCCATGCTGGTGGTGACTGGTGACAAAGAAAAAGACTTAAAATCAAGGAGGCATGGAAACAATAGTAGCATAGAACTCCGAATATCCCGGAAATTGGAAACCTTTGTCGTCTGAAAATCAAATAAAGGTTTTTAGGAGATCCGAGACGTATGTATTAGTTTTGAATTTGTGTCAAACAATTGAAGTGAAGGAATTCAATGTAATCGTTGCGAAATTGAACTGGTATTTCTCACCCGTAATGTGCAGTATATTGAAGTTCTACACTAAGAATTACTGAGGAAGAACGGATTATATTTTTCCTAATTCTGGTCATCACTGAAAGCCAAATTGAATATCTGACTGTAGTCATCTACAAAATGAACATCAAGACCTTCTTTTACATTAGGGGCAAGCTCGTCGAAATCCCTCCTGTTTGCTGCAGGGAATATGATGGTCTTCACTTCGCTCCTCCTTGCTGCTATCGTTTTCTCCTTAACCTAAATTGTTTACAAAAATGAAATTTAATAACACAAAACACTGAAAAAACGCAAGCATGTTGCTTGAAAATTCACCATGAGGTAACCAAGAGTACACCTCCCTGAAGCATACAGAAAATAAAAAGAAATCCCGTAACTTCAATCATAAGAACTATATAGGTGAGTGAATGTGAGTGAATGTGAGTGGGTGTGTGTGTGTGAGAGAGAGAGAGAGAGAGAGAGAGAGAGAGACCAAAATCTGATTTAATGCTTGTTTGTCGAGATTTTTTACAGTTTGTTACTTCTATGTATGTATGAGAGAGAGAGAGTTGATTAACATACCCCGCCTATTGGAAGGATCCTCCCAGTTAGTGTTACTTCTCCTGTCATTGCTAAATCCCTCCTGATAGGCTTCTTCATGGCAACGGACAGCATGGATGTGATCATGGTGCAACCAGCACTAGGACCATCCTTTGGTGTGGCCCCAGCAGGAACATGGAGATGAAGCTTGGAATTTGCAAAGAAAGTGCTATCAGGCTCTTTATCGAGCAATATAGCTCTGGCAACAGTATGTGCAATTTGGGTACTTTCTTTCATAACATCACCAAGTTGGCCAGTGACATGAAGGGATCCTTTACCCTCTGCTTCCTCAATCTGAGTGGTCTCTATATACAACGTAGAACCACCCATGGCAGTCCAAGCAAGACCCATAACAACTCCAACCGGGGTCTGATCATAGATTCGTTCAGCATGGAAGACAGGTTTGCCAACAAAATGATCCAAGTTTGATGTGTCAACCAAAACTTTTTCAACTGTTTTCTCTGTTTCTTTTGCATCCTGTAAGTACAGCTATAAAAGATCCTTAGTGGGTGAACTCATAAGTTCAGACATCATTATAGATGTCATGAAAACATTGAGCTGAAGGTATCTCGGGAGGAAAAAGATGAGCACCAAAAGGCAGTTTAAAAAGATTTAACTTTATGTGGAGTTTGCACATCATCGATACTCTCTACATGCTATCATTAATATTAAATCGTTTTTATTTTCTTTCCAATAATTATAAAATTCTTTTCCTTCACATTTTACATGTGTAAAATAAACTAAGAGAATCTTTCCAAACTCTCACTGCTTCATCATACAGATTGTTAACTAGCTCTAAATAAATAGCCAACTGCCCAAAAAATTTATATCAGAGAAACAAACAGGAATTATATTCAACTGCATTCAAAACATTTCTGGTGCAGAGCATGTCATTACCCAGAATTTATATTTTGTTACATACCTTTGAATCCACAGGTTCATCAGCATCCGCAACCTGAACTTCCGCAACTGTAGATTCGTCTGGGAGATCCGTCTGAATCGTGACTCCTTCTCCAGAGGTTTCAGGACTATGCTTATGACCGTTACCCTCAACTAACTCAGCTGCAGTCTGGTTCTTACTAGCAACCACGCTTTGATCTAACTTATCAATAGCTTCTGCTTGGGTTTCATCAGTGTCCACAAGCTGAACTTCAACAACTGCAGGCCCATCTGGGGGAGATTGTATTTGATCAGGAACTACTTGTTCATCTGATGCTCCTTGTCTAACAATTTGGAGAGCTATCTGCCACATCATAAAAGATAGGTTAAGTATACCATTGGTCAAGGAACTACATGATTGCTCAACAAGGTCATAAATTTGTTCCGCTTTTCCGAATAAGCTCCTTGAACCTAAGAGAACCATGGGGAAACTTTTCAAACCCGTGGATAAATGTTTTCAAGGTTCATCATATGATAAGATGCAAGTTTGCAACGATGATCTAGATATAGATACTTATACAAACCTTGCGGTAGATCTTTTCTATGTGCTTTTGAAGGTTCCTAACACCTGCTTCTCGGCAATAATTTTCAATGAGGGCAAGAAGAGCTGCATCTGTCACTTCAACCTGAAAACATAATAATTTTAAGATACATAAAAGATGATACAGAGACAATTTACAAACACACATGAACACATAAAGAGACCGATACCAGTACCTGTTCAGGTTGAATGCCACATGAGTCACGTGTGGTCTTCTCCAAATAGTCTCTAGCAATGTGCATTTTCTCATCAGTGATATATCCAGCAATGGAAATGACCTCCATTCTATCCAAGAGGGGATGTGGTATCATCTCTACAACATTGGCTGTACATACAAACAGAACCTACAGTAAAAATTTCAATATATGATTTCCCAAGTTAGTATTAAAGATTCTAAAGAAGAAAGGAGGACATATCCTTGATTTTACATTTCTTCCATCCCACAGCTTACATGAACAGTTTTCAGATGTATCATGTATAAGACGAATTATGTGAGGAAAGAACATATCCTCCTATAGTGCCGACCACAAACACAAATATATCACAATAAGAAACTAATGTCCCAAATTGACAATCGATTGCCTCTTCTTTAAGATCAATTTCATGTTCAATGCTTTAAATACTAGAGATATGATGGATAACACATCTCACACTAGGTAGAGAGAGTAAAAGGATTGGAAACCTAAAGCATCCTCTCTCCTTTACAAGTGAAGTCAAGATAATACCAATTTAACAATCCAATACACAGACATTACACGCTTGAAATTGACCATTGTGTTAATGGAAATTGGCATGTTGCTCCAAGTAAGGTATTATTATCTTTTTGCTAACCTTTGATAGGTCGATTGGAACATCAAGATAATGGTCTAGAAAATTAGCATTTTGCTCGGGATCAAGAAGCTCCAACAAAGCACTTGCCGGATCACCGGCATGGCCCGTTCCCAACTGAAACAAAACAACGCAAATTCGAAAATTAAACCATAAAAGTAGTATGAAACTCAGAATTAAATATAATCTTTGTAAAAATGAACTTTAAATAACTACTCACTCCACAAAAGGAAAGAGACCTACAAATAGGATTTGTCTCAAATACAATATATGAAACAAGCCAAACAATCATTGATTACCTTGTCGATCTCATCAATCAGAACTAAAGGGTTAGCTGTTCCCACATTTTTAAGGCATTGTACCATCTTTCCTGGCATAGCACCAATGTAGGTTCGCCGATGCCCCTGGATGTACATTTCAAAGTTTAATTTCATAAGATTAGTTGCATAATGCACAGCTGTTTATCAATATTTCACATTGAGGAGATTCCCAAATACCTTAATTTCAGCAACATCAGATAACCCTCCCACAGAAAACCGGAAGAAGTTACGGTTCAGGGCACGTGCAATTGAACGACCAATGCTGGTTTTGCCCACTCCAGGTGGGCCAGAGAAACAGATGATTTTTCCTGTGATATATAAGCAAAACATCAGTAATCCTCATGTAATGACTAATGATAAATAATACAGTTTGCAGCATTTATTAAAACCATAGAATAATATATGTGAAATAAGAGCCAAGATCAGAGTCTGAGGAACAGGGGAATTCAGTGATGTGTGGCAATGCCAACAAATCAAGATAGACAAACAGAAAATTTGAAAACTATACCAACCTTGAGAGGTTCCTCTAAGTTTTCCAACGGCAATAAATTCTAATATCCTTTCCTTTACATCAGTTAATCCATAATGATCTTCATCAAGAATTTTTTGCGCCCGAATAACATCAAAGTTCTCATCACTGCATTAGGAATTGATATAGAGAAATCGTTACTTTGAAAATTGCATATAGAGGTAAAATTTCAGAAAGGAGGCACATTCTCCAATAAAATATTTGAGTAACAATACAATAACTCATATATGAATTAGTCATTACAGATAGTCTTATTTGACAATGGGCTTCATAGTTATGCTAGTACTGCGATTCTCAAAAATCCTTTGCCCCACCAGATCAGTTTCTTCCTACCCCTACAATCCTGCCCCCCCCCCTCTCCAAAAAAAAGAAAAAAGAAAAAAAGAGAGCACATAGGCAAGATGAAATCCTAAACATTAAAACAGATAAAAATAAAAATCACAAGTGTGGCAACAGTGCTTAATAAATGGTATCTATTCCCAACAAATAATTTAACAGCCAGTCACAGATAGGTGTTCAATTTATTAGAATCCCAAATATTGCCCCAATAAGGTTGTAAGTAGTGCAAAAACCTGTAGTTTCCCCAGGGAATTGAAGTCAACCAATCTAGGTAATTACGTGTCACATTAAATTCACTTGAACTGGCCTCCAACAGCTGCAGTTTTGTAAGCTCTTCCTCTATAACTTGCAAAACATGAGGTGGGCAGTTTCCCCTGTTTGGTTCAAGCCTCTCCCTAAACTTATCTGCACCAAAATATCAGAAAAGTGATGGAACAATTACCTTTGCACACACGAAAAAAATGATTATTTAGAATACGGATTACCTAAAGTTTCCACATAAATTCTTGAGTCATACTCAGAGTAGAACTAATGAACAGAAAACACAGAGAGTGCACTACCATGATGTGTACAGATTGAAAATAAAAGATAAGAAACGAACCGTTAAGCGCTGTTTTGTCATCTGTCTCTAAACCCAGTTCCTGCGTTATGTCAAGCAAAATAAATTCCATAAAGGCCCAGGGTTGAAATAAAAAAACTGAGAGAAACAGTACTGAAAGTGCATGAAATAGAAAAATATCTCATAAGGGTGGAGAAAAATACCTTTTTGATGGCTTTAAGCTGCTCATTCAACAAGTAGCGGCGCTGTTCACCACTTATCTTTTCTTCAATTGCTTTTGCAATAGACTCCTAAGAATTACCCCGTAAAGGAAAGTTCAAAAGCCAATCAAACTATGATGGAGAATATAATTCAAGTTAAAAAAAAAAAAACAAGGGAAAATCAGCATTTCATACCTGAATCTTGCTAATTTCTATCTCTTTCTTTACTAGTTCTAAAGTGAGCTTTAAACGTTTATACACCTGAGCAATAACGGAAGTGTTATAAAGCCTTTTGGAATATGAGCAACTTGCATGAAAAGGCTGGATTTGAAGATTTACATTTTCCATAATACTTCATTCTTGAAACGAACTAGTTTTTTTTTAAAATGTAACATAAAGATTGAGCTCTCTAATTACTATCCGCCGTACCATATGTAAAATTAGTGACACTCACATCTAGCTCTTCAAGCACTTCTTGACTTTGCAATTTGTTTGCACCAGATATTGCGGCTCCAAAATCTGCTAACCTTGGAAAATTAAAGTCACCTATATGCTGCGAAATTCCAATAAAAAATTTAACGTGAACAAATTGTAAATTCGAATGATTGTAATACATCAACACATAAAGATACTTTATGTAAACCACTCACTCACTCTATCATTTCCATAAAAAATGAATCACGAATTAGTTACTTCATCAACTCGTTTATGAATAACGGCAAAACCAAGAAGAAGGTACAACAAGTTCGAAGAAGTTACAAGAAAATAAATCGGTGATGAAGAAATAATCAGACAAAAACAAAGATCACAAGATATCCAAACATCATAAAAAGAAACAGAATAAACCTGAGTGTATGTCTGAACATGATCTCTCCAAAGGGAACTAATCTTGAGAACATCTCTTAAGGTTGATATAACCTCAAACGATGTTGCTTTTATGACATCATCATCCTTGTTATATGGTTTATCCTGCAATATAAAGTATTGTTGAATATGTGGCCAAATTGCATCTACTTTCGGCTAATAGTAAAAGGCAGCAATGATGATGTTTGTTAGCAATGATGATGTTTGCTCGGGGAAGAAAAAAAGGAAGGCTAGGATTCCTTTTTTCTTTTGGCTTTTTTCAAAGGCAGATGGAATTGGGTTTATTCGGCTTCTTCTTTTGCAACTTGAAAAGTGCTTGTACTTTTGGAGAGAGGGCAGAGAGCAGAGAGGTGTGCACCAGAAAAACAGAGAAGAAGAAATAGGGGTGCCGCAGCCCCTTGAAGAGAAGAAGAAAGTGCTCCTCTCTTTGGTTAATAATCATCCACCAAAGTAGTTGTTGTTGTAATAGTTTTGAGCTATGTATAGAGAGGAAATTATTCATTATATTTCCTTCTCTATTTGTTTCTTTGGTGTGTGAGAGCTATTGGATGTATTGGGTTTTTGGGTGAGCTCCTATTGCTCCGAGGACATACTCCAGTTACAGTAACTGTTGAGGAACCTCGCTAAAATCTTGGTGTCTTTTATATTTTGTTCTTGCATTCCATTTGATATATTTCTTGTGGGTTAGCTTGAGTTGGTTTGGAAAGGTTTGGTGCTATCCTAGCACAACAAGTATAACCTAGTCAGGAAAAGAGAGAAAGAAAAACGAAACAAAATCTATCATAAATGTGGAACCTCCAACAATTAATATTTGATATATGTGACAAAATAAAATAAACATGCCTTCAAATGGTCAACTTTTACAGTCAGGGGTTCTTCATCAACCTGTAGAGAAATCATAACTTTCCTCAGTTTAACAATCTTTATCTAAAAAATAAAATAAAATAAAATACGATACTACTTTGTATTAGGAATCCATTCACCATCTCTGTAATTCGAAGTCGCCTATGACCAATAAGGACCACTTGGTCTCCTTGGATGCTTGAAATCTGATATACGAAAATACAACCAACTACAACATCAAAAACCAAAAGGAAGCTCTAGCCGAAGCATATCAAGTTATTCCACAAAATTAAGGACACGCGAAACTCAAAAGCATAGTTAAATACCTGCGCAAGTGTGCCAACTTCATGTAGTCGATTAAACAACTCCTTCCCTTTCAATTCATGTATGTTTTTATCTGTCTCGGAACCTGATACCAAACTGGGATCGGTCCCCGGCTTATCCTTGAGAAGGAAAGTGCCAGCATATGGAGCTTGCCGCTTTCGGCTTTCTTGCAATGCTGCTAACAGTTTAGGGTCCTACATTAAAATCCAATACATTATTTAGCAAAAGTGCGAACCAAAAAGAAATTCGATCATAGCAATCAATAATCTCATGTACCTTCACATAAATTGGCATGTAAAACCCCGGAAACAGCGGTCTATGCGGCAATGGCAAAGCTATAACCTGCCTCACAGAAAATTGAGGAGAAAAAAAATTAAAAGGTTAACAAAAAGTTCAAACATTTTCTCATATATTGCAACATTTTCTCGGAATCCAAACAGACCAGTAAGCAAAACGAAAGTTCCAGAGCCCACAAACCGTAAGATAATCTTCGGGCCGGGGATTCGTGGACACAATGGCGGAGGAAGACTTCGCCTCGGCCTCGGTCCCCGCCACCATGAACTCAACTTCCACCACTTGGTCAGACCCGTCGCCGGAGTCCGAACTATAAAACGCTCGGCAAGCCGAGCTAGGGCGAGTCAATCCGGCGAGCGAGCCGAGAACTCGGAGAACCGGCGACCCCAGCTCAGCGGGCGGCCAGGAGCGGAGACTGTGGAGTCGTCCCTGAAGGCATGACGAGGAAGACGACAAAAGCTTCAGCATTTGATCGTTGCAGCGATCGGAACTTCAATTCCTCGAAACCGCCATTACTGTGGAACTTGAAATTCAAAGCCCCACATAAACCCTTGTATTTCTTCCTTTCAGATCTAAATGCCCCTAAAAAATATTTGAATGTTTTGACGGAATTACCCCTAGTATTTAGGGGAATTACACGAAGACAAAACGGTTGTATAAAAGGTGGCAATGTCGGCATGTGTGGTTCCAGTTGTCCCAGTATCTGTATCGTCAACACCTTTGAGCTGTAGGCAGACGAAGCCACGGAGATCAGGTAGGGATACTACTTTCTGTTTGGTTGCTCAGAAAATTTGGATTTTGTTTTCTCGGTGGGAAAAAGGAAATATGAATTGAACTTTGGTCATGATTGCCGCGTCTAATTATCTCTTGAAACTTGTTTTCTTTGATCGTTTTCATTGTTATTGAACTGCGAATGTTGAAATGTGGGTTCGGTTATGGTAGAGTCGGATTGGATTATGTTTATTTGATTGGAGTTATCGTTTGCAGATGATTGTTTAGCTCCGGATAATCATAATAATCCTGCTTATTTTCTCCAATTTTGCTACTTAATTTTTCGGTTTATGATTATTTAGCTGCAAATGAGAACATTTTAACTTCTGCAGATGGACTCATTGCCGTTTAATAAGGTGGGGAGTGAGCGGTCGGATGGATCGGAGCACAGTTCCAGCTCCAGAAGTGGAGCTGGAGGAGGAGGGATGTTTGAGTATTTTGGGTGGGTGTATCATCTGGGTGTGAATACGTTAGGGCATGAGTATTGTCACCTTAGGTTTCTCTTCATTAGGGGAAAGTATGTCGAGATGTATAAGCGTGATCCTCATGAGAACCCTGGTATTAGACCCATTCGGAGGGGTGCTGTTGGGCCTACGCTGATGGTGGAGGAGCTGGGGCGCAGAAAGGTTAATCATGGAGGTAAGGGTGGGGATATCTATGTTCTACGGTTTTACAATCGTTTGGATGAAACCAAAAAGGGAGAAATTGCTTGTGCTACTGCCGGAGAAGCACAGAAATGGATGGAGGCATTTGATCAAGCCAAGCAACAGGCTGAGTATGAGCTTTCAAGAGGGGCTAGTGCCAGAAACAAGCTGAACATGGAAGAGGAGATCGATCTTGAAGGTCATCGACCTAGAGTAAGGCACTATGCACATGGATTGAAAAGGCTTATAAAAATTGGGCAAGGCCCGGAGATGCTCTTGCGTCAATCCTCAAGCTTGGGTGGAGATGTTAACACAGAGGGGTACTTTCGAACAGATTTTGGAGATGCAGTTGAGGCGTATGTATGGAAATGTGTGCGAACAGTTAATGGTGTTCGAATATTTCAAGATGTTGCTAACACTGAGAGCGGAAAAGGCGTTATCGTCAAGTCTGTTGGCGTTATTGAAGCAAGTGCAGATACTGCTTTTGAAGTGATTTTAAACCTCGACCGACACCAGAGATATGAGTGGGATATGCTGACAGCTAACTTAGAGCTGATAGATTCTTATGATGGATACTTTGATGTTGTCTACGGGACTTTTGATCCTATGTATCTTTCTCGATGGCGTTCCAAGAAAGATTTTCTCTTCTCTAGGCAATGGTTCCGCGGACAAGATGGAACATACACCATCTTGCAATTTCCAGCTGTCCATAAGAAAAAGCCTCAGAGGTCCGGGTATCATCGTACAAAAATAAATCCATCTAGTTGGGAGATTAGAGATCTGAAAACATCCATGGGTTCAAATACTCCACGATGTCTTGTGACGCAAACGGTGGAGATACATTCTGTGGGCTGGTGGAAATGGAAGAAAAATCAATACTCGAAGTTCGAAAAGGGTGTACCTTATGCATTGTTGTGCCAAGTGGCAGGTCTGAAGGATTATATTGCATCAAATCCTGCACTAATATTCAAATCTTCCGCTTCAGTTATCCAATCGAAGGCAGCTGAAGCTTCCATTTCCAATGCTGAATATGAGGCTGAGGCAGTGCATGATCAGTTTTATGATGCAATTTCAGCAGGCTCTTCATCTTCTGATGAAGAGAGCGACAGTGATGAACTTGAGAATAAGGAAACAAAAGTGAGACTGAAGAATGTTGCATGGGCCATCGCTAGTTTAGCTTTGAAGCGAGCTCAAGCTGCAGATGCTAATAAAGAATTGGATTCCAGAGTGCCTGCAATCATTATTGATCCAAGCCAGTTCCATGGTTCCTTGTCCAAAGGGAAGGATGAGACCGTCACAAACTGTTGGACATCTCCAAGTGGCGAGGGATTTATGATCAGAGGAAAGAACTACCTGGAGGACAATTCTAAGGTAATGGGAGGAGATCCCCTTCTCAAGCTCATAGCGGTAGATTGGTTCAAAGTTGATAAAAGCATAGATAGGTTCGCACTGCATCCCAGATGCCTTGTCCAGTCAGAAGCCGGAAAGAAGCTTCCATTTGTACTAGTCTTTAATCTCCAGGTTCCATCTAAACCAAATTATAGTTTGGTACTTTACTATGCCGCTGACAGACCTCCGAATCCAAATTCTTTGTTTGCTAAGTTTGTGGATGGGAGTGACATGTTTCGCAATGCAAGATTAAAGTTAATTCCAAGTATTGCTGAAGGATATTGGATGGTTAAGCGCGCTGTTGGAACTAAAGCTTGCCTACTGGGGAAAGCTGTATCCTGCAAATATCTCAGACAAGACAATTTCCTAGAGATTGATGTAGATATTGGATCATCATCTGTGGCAAGGAGTATCATTGGACTTGTCCTTGGATATGTCACGAGCATAGTGGTTGACCTTGCAATTTTAATAGAGGCAAAGGAGCACGCAGAGTTACCTGAGTACATTTTGGGGACTGTTCGACTAAATCGTTTGAAGCTTGACTCTGCCGTTCATTTGGAAGTTTAAGGTTGTATCAACATTCTTTAATTAGTATTTCCACCTTTTTCAGAGCTATTGGTCCAACATTACTTTTTTTTTTTTTTTTTTAAATTTGTTCAACATGATTTTTTTTTTTCTTCCAGTTTACAGTTTACTGACCATTTTTTCTTCCGCTTCTTTATCCATCATACCGTACCCTCAATGAACTACATACCACACAAATATAGAACCATGAACTGGTACTTGTTTTGTTTGCTGAAAGAACCTATCTTTATAGTGGAGTTGGTTGTAGCTTTCACGTCGTTCGTCCTATTATAATTAGAAGAAATGAAGTGAGTAGATACATTAGGGAAGGTTTGGCTTTATAAACCCCTTTCAAAGTGATTTTTTGTAGGGGAGGCTGCTTTGGGGAAGATTTTGAGTGCGGATAGTTCCTGTAGAGATGATTTAACAGCTGATACTTCAATTTATCATTTCTTGTTAGACGGACAAATTTATTTATTTGCTTTACAGTGCTATGCAGAAACATTCTATCATTTTCTGTGCAGCAATACTATGTGCTTGACTATAATGGACTCTGCTTCGTATGAGCCTGGGTGAAACAAGAATTTAATTTCTTTCTACCGCCTGTTTCTTTTCCTTGTAGATTTTTGTGCTGTGTGAGCCGTCCCTTTCTTACGAGGTTGCTAATGTCAAGTTGGCGGTTACCTAGGTACGTTTTCTTCCATGTGTTATTTTCCATATATAATCTTCAAAAGAAATCCAGTGAATTTTCCTGGACAAACTATTCTCGTTCATAAATAGATATATTCAAATGAAAATTTGCGAGCAGTCTGACCGGATTTTCACTGGGTTGTGGTGGCTTCGTCTTGTTGGTTTTGGGTTGAGAAAATCGAAAACCTATAACTTCTTGTCTTATATTTCTAAACTGTTAATGGTATGTTTGCACTTTGCGAATCCAGGTTTTTTAGTACTGACACATGGACAGCATAGGCATTCTCTCGCGAACATCTATTGGATCAAAAGACTGAACAAAGGGCCGCGTCGCAGGGTTGCGGACATCATTTTCTGTATGTTATAGTAAATTTGTGAAACTGAATGTAGTTAAATAGCGGAATGATTTGTAAATGCCAGTAGGCAATCCTGTATCGTTTATAGATACTGCCCTGTGGAGTATATTTTTTAAGGGAAGTCCCGCTTAAATTTATGGGTTGTGAAATGAGGTAGAAGCAAGGTATTAAATATCGGTAATATCGGAAATATCGGTAGTCCGAAAACACGGAAATATCGATGGAAATATCGGGATAATATCGATATCGATAAAAATTACATGGAAACCACGGAAATTGTAAGAAAAACTTGGAAATTTTCATTGAAACTTTGCAGGATGTTTATTTAGGCAATTATCTATTAGTTTATCACAAAAAATTGGAAGGAAATGCATTGCAGGATGGATTTAACATTATCAAGTTGATTATATAGCGAGCTGACAAACATTGTGAGTGTAGAAAATATCTAGTAATTAATGAAAGAAGTCTAAACACACCATAATCATTTATATATAATGAATTAGTACAATATTTTACACTTTATACATTGCATGGTAAGATACATGAGTGATTTAGTACCACATAGAGTTCCTATGAGGTTCAAAATTATATATTGACGTAAAATACTATGTCAAGAAAGTTGCCTTACAAGTTAGATGGTTTTATCTTTATGTCTCCTTCTACCAATTTTTCATAAAGTAATCCATCAGTTGGTATATTTCTAGTTTAGAAGGGTCACATATTCGAATAAGGCCTTAATGTAAAACCCCTCCCTTTAGTTTATAATTTTACTTTCTAGGTTTTTATTTTTTATTTTAAAAAAAAATTATTGTTTTTGGATCTTAATTAGTGATCCCAAGGGGTCCACCCCCTTATTTTTGTCCCCGAGGCTCTCATCTCTCTTCTCTCCACTTTCCCATGCTCTCCCTCTCTCTGCAACTCTCATTCCTTCTTCGGTTCTTCCCCGAACTCACACACACACACACCAGCACTCCCTCATCTCCCTCGTTCTTCTTCTCCCTCTGCTAGTGCAGCCAAGGATGGTAGCACCATGGAAACCGGTGCAAAAGTTTGGAGAAAACCAAAACCCAGTTTCCGGTGTGGACCGTGGGTTCCAAGGAGAAACTCCATCGAGCTCCGACCACGGCATGCCTTGAAAATGGTATAGATCTCTTCCTCTTCCCTTGGGCTTCATTTTCATACCTAGATCGGAGTCTAGGGGGCTGTTTTACAGTCGGCCGGAGCTGTAGAAGCTCCGGTGTTCGTCTCCGACTTGCACAGTTATGAAATTTCGCGATAATATCGCGATATTTTGACGAAAACCCTTTGGATACCTATTAAAATATTGGTCCGGCGAAAAACCGCATTTTGTTCCTTGGGTAGAAGAGACATTTTCATTTGTGGTCAATACATATGTACTTTTGCAGTCAACCAAAATCTGTGTTTGAGCATCCAATTTGGATGTTTACGGCGTCGTATCGATGGCAACGAGATCTTGGACAAAGTGTGAAATTTTGGAAGGACTTTTTTCATGGAGATTTTGGGATTTAGATGTTTTTGCATCGGATTAGGGCTTATTTAGGAGTAGTTGGCATAGGCTTCATATGGTGTATGAATTGAGATATAAGGACTTGATAGAATTGGGTTTTGTGTTACCCTTGTCACACAAACAACTTTCTAGGGTTCTATTAGGCAATCTCCAGGGGCTTGTTTGGTAGGCTGGATGGGATTGGACCTATGAATAGGATTGAATTGACAGTAACTTGTAAGATATGAATTTAAACTCATGTATGAGGGTAGATTAAGCTATAGGGGTATTAAGCTAATGAGGGCGTACGAAATTGCATGAACTATAAGGGTATTAAGCTAATGAGTTATATAATGAAGCTCTGTGAGGGAGTCATTGAGCATAGATTGAGGCAGAGCCATGAGTTTCGGACAACCAATTCGGGTTCATGCCAGGGCGCTCAACCAAGGAGGCAATCTATCTCTTACGAAGATTGATGGAAAGATATAGAGATAGGAAAAAGGATTTACACATGGTCTTTATAGATTTGGAAAAAGCGTATGATAGGGTCCCAAGAGACATTCTTTGGAGGATTTTAGAGAAGAAAGGAGTACGAGTAGCATATATCCAAGTTATAAAGGATATGTATGATGGAGCAAAGACTGCCGTAAGAACTCATGGTGGACAAACCGAAAGCTTCCACATAACTGTTGGGTTACATCAAGGCTCATCCTTAAGTCCTTACCTTTTTGCATTGGTAATGGATGAGTTAACGGGACATATTCAAAATGATATTCTTTGGTGTAAGCTGCCCGTGACAATGTGACATATGCAATATATACGAAAGAAGAAAATGGAAGGCAGGCCTGCAATTTCTGCACAAGCTGTTGGTAACCTCCTTTTCATTTTGTTTTTACATTTGCACCGCATTTTAACACCGACAAAAACTGTTTTTCACGTTAGATTCTTTCTTACAACTAATACATGATATTAGTGTTGGTAGATTTTAATCCTTTCTTAGTTGATCGTGTTTAACATAGTCTCTGGTGTTATACAGACTCATAAGGTGATACTATGCGAATTTATGACTAATAAAGTAACCATGCCACACAAACACAAAGAACTTAGCGACGTTCGGCGAACTTTGCCTACTCTTGTGTGATCTCCCTTGAGAAATCACCTGCACAATAAAGAGTAATAGTTCGATTATAAGAACTTAATGAAAATCTTTATGCTAAACCTCAAAATCTTGCTTTCTCTCTACTCTTCGTGTGAATAAACAACCCCCTAAAAGTTTAATATATAGACCGATGGGATTTTTGAATCCTTTTAAAATAGGGAAAACTAACTTATCTCTTAACCTAAACTAATTGGGATTACATAGAAAACCTATTTCCCCAATTCTTATGGGAAAGAACAATGCACATTCATTTTCTCCTGCTTTCCGATTATAATACATAGACCGATGGTTACATGCCTTATAATGTTCATATGTTGAAAATACATTAATCTTAAGTGAGAGAACATGTAAGTTCTTTTTTAAGGGGGACACAAGCATTATTGTTATTTAAAATAGTTTTAAAATATCACTTGTTAGGACATGTGGCGCCTACTTGTCAAGCAAATAATCAAACTAATGAGGCCCATATGTGCCACATTAACACTTTGGTTGGAAAACTTTACAGACATAACAACATGTGACAAAGTGGAACACGAAAATATAATTTAAGGGTTAAGTTGAGTTAAAATAAATTTTAGGGAGTAAAGTGGGATCCGAAAGCACTTTTATTTGGCAACAGCAAATTTAAGCCTTCACACATCTAACTAAGAAAATGAATTTCCGTTTATAGGTGGTTTTGGAGTTTTTTTGGTCGATCAACTTTTTGTCCATCATGTTTTGTTTGTGATTTCTCTTCCATTAATCAACAATTTTTCTTTTCTTATAAATAAACAAGCTTTTTCATTCAACACATTTTGAGTAATTATATTGATTCATTCTTTTTTAGTCACGCGTGTAAACTCAGCACCTAAATGAAAATGTTATCTGTAAGTCTAGTCAAATACGTAAACTCGACCACACGTTAATAAAATGAGTCATCACCCATGACTGAAAGGTGGAAAACATTTGTCGAGAAAAAACAGGAAAACAGAAGGATCAAACAAAGCCAAGTAGGGTTTGGATAGGGTTGGAAAAAAGTTGCAATGTCACATGCATGCAGATTACATGAGAGTGTTATGTATTATGCCGATGACAAGGGACAAAAATCCATCATTTCTTGGTTGACTGTTATTTTATTCCAGCTGAGCTTAATTTGGAGCTATTTAAATTATTTTTGTTGTTTTTATTAATTATATACCTGGCACTGTCAAGTCAGAGAATTTAACGTGAACGGGGAAGATGAAATCATGGAAACGACGAAAACTCCCGTCACAGACAAACATGCCAGAGAGCGATCTGCAGCTTTCAACATTTCCCTTTCTATCTGCAACTTTTCTCTATTTTAAAATTTTGAGTGTCAGTCCATCAGATCAATTCAGGTGACCGGAACAGGAAGTTCCTCGAAAGGAGGGTTTCGTCTAAATCACCGGAGGGGTTCCGTCTAGACCTCTGGAAGGGTTTCGCCTGTCTAGGCTCTGTTCCATCTCGTGCTGGGTCGGCGAATCTCGGTATCCTTGTTAGGTGAGCAGGTGGGAGGAGAGTTCAGGCGGTCTGGAAGTGTGAATTAAGGGATTCTTTGGCTGGGTCTAGGGTTTTCAGGGGGTTGGCGGAGACCTCTGGAGGGTTTCGCCTGTCTAGGCTCTGTTCCATCTCGTGCTGGGTCGGGAATCTCGGGATCCTTGTTCGGTGAGCAGGTGGGACGAGAGTTCAGGCGGTTTGGGAGTGAGATTGTAGGGATTTTGGCTGGGTCTAGGGTTATCAGGGGGTTGGTGGGGTTTAGATCTGGGGGGTGCTTCTAGTCTTTGGTGTTCGGGATCTGGACTCTTGGTTGGGGATCGACCATTTCTTTTGAAAGGAGGGGTAGGTTCGATAATGGGCGAGGATAAACCCAAGAATGACCTGGAGGATCTGGGCTCTCGCTTTGGGTCAAAGCTGAAACTGTCCGAGAAAGAGCTCGGCGGAATAAGCATTCAGAGGAAAGATGTAGAGGGTGCTTTAGTGGGACTCCAATACACTCTGATTGCAGAAGTGCTCACCTCTAAAGAGGTAAATGGGGAAGCTTTCATAGATTGTTTCATGTCTCTGTGGCGGGGGAGGGAAGGAGTTTCTATCAGGGACATTGGTGACCGGAGATTTCTGACGAGATTTGCAGGTCAAAGGGATCTACAACGAGTTGTGGATGTAGATCATCCTTGGCACTTTAAAAATGATCTAGTTATGGTTGCGGATCGGACGGACAGTGGTCTCAACAGATGGGCTCCTCTCTCCTTAGGAACGTTCTGGGTGCAGATTCACAATGTTCCTGTTCTAAGCATGACTCAAGCGGTGGCGGAATCCATCGGAGGCCTAATGGGGACGGTCAAATCGGTGGATAAATCTGGTAGTAGAGACTGCATTGGAAGATTTCTTCGAGTAAAAATTAATTTCAATGTCCGTGAACCCCTTATGCGAGGTACTTTCGTTAATTTCCCTGATGAAGGCAGAGTGTGGGTTGATTTTAAATACGAAGGGCTTCCTAAATACTGCCTCATTTGTGGTCTATTGGGACATGCTACTCGAGTGTGCAAAGGTTCCCAGGATCTAGGGAAGATAGAAGGGGAAACCTCTGAGGATTTGGGGGAGGGGTTTGCGTTTAAGGGATTGGACGCTCTTACGGATCTGAGGGGTAAAACATTAGGCGCGGGGGGCAGTACTAGGACTCCTTGAGGGTCTAGTGGAGGACGCATGGATTCTGGAAGATGGAAAGATGATCGTAGTGAGGAACAAGATGGAGGAAAACGATCGGGCCGGTCATCCACAGCTTCGGGTATGGGCAATCACACACAACTGGGGGCCTCGAGATCGTTCAGTGGGAGTGACTATACTGACATGGTCAATGTGGAAGAGGCTGATACTGCCATATCCCCAAACAAACCTCGCTGGTCTTCAAGTAGACTGAATAAAGGGAGACTTAACCTAGCTGACAAAATCCGTCACCAACGTCAGGAGGAAGATGATGCAAGAAAGGCCAGAGAAATAGCTTTCGATGCAGGACTAATTGGACCAGGAGGAGTGATTGCGGAAGGCGCGGAACACGTTATTCTCCATGAAATCCCTGAACAGGAGATCCATGGGAACCTGACGGGTGCGTCATCTGCAACAGGTCAGAGTTTCGACTTGAATAATGTACCACTCAATATTGATGGAAATGGTGATGGAAATTTAGACAACGGAGAGGAGGCTAAAAGGCTGGTGAGTGTAGATGGCACTGGTGCGAATGGAATGAGTACGGAAGATGACCCATTTCAACTGGTTCCTATAATTCAGGCAATAATGAAGGAACAGAAAGGGAGAAAACGCAACATTCAGGAAATGGCGCTTTCATCGACTACTACTCTAGAGGAGCCACTAGCTACCAGACCAAGGAAATGTTGTTTCTTTAAAGAGGCGGAGGAGACCAGCCGTAAGGGGTCCCCCACGCATCCATGAAGATAATCACGTGGAACTGTCAGGGTATCGGGGGTGACCTGACAGTTGACAACTTGCTGGAGCAGAACCGGCTTCACACCCCTGACATGGTTATTGTGCTGGAAACTAAGAATAAAAGTAGGAGTTTTGCCCATCTGAAAATGAGATTGGGTATGGAACACTGGTTCGCTATGGAGCCTCGGGGCATTGGAGGCGGCTTATGTGTTTTCTGGAGAGATGAGACCCCTGTGGTGTTAATGAAATCGGAGGACTTTTTGGTGGAACTCAAACTGTGGGATGAAAAGATGAACTGTTGCTGGAGACTATTCGCTATTTACGCTAGTACGGATGAAAAGAAGAGAATGGAGCAATGGCAAGAATTATCTAAGCGTATTGCCCAAGAAAGGGACCGCTGCCTCCTCATAGGAGACTTCAATGATATCCTCTGTAATGAAGAGAAGGAGGGAGGAAATTACAGACCGGCTGCTAGTCTACGCGACTTTAGAGACTTTGTGGCTCGAGACGAACTCATGGATTTGGGTTATGAAGGTTACCCCTTCACCTGGAGAAATAACAGAGAGTCCCTACCTATTCAGCAACGCCTTGACCGTGGGCTGGCGACTTTAGGATGGTATGAAATGTACCCCAACACAAAAATTAAGCATGTGATCTTGGAAGGATCTGATCACGCCCTTTTGCTCATCTCGACCGATAAAGGTCTGAAGTGGATGGGAAGGCAATTCTCGTTCGATGGGCGTTGAAGCAAGTCGGAGGAGTGCCGTAATTTGGTCGGGGAAGATTGAAGAGTTAAGATTAATGGCTCACATGCGTACCGTTTTTGTGAAAAACTGAAACATCTTAGAAGAAGTTTAAAAGTCTGGTACAAAGGAAGAGGAAGGAATTCGTTGAAACTGATTCAGCAACTGAAGGATGAGATAAGGGCGGCCTACAACTCTAATGAGTTTGCCTCAAAGGATATTAAGCAAAAAGAGAATGAGCTCATTGTTGCTCATCAGAATGAGGAGGCTCACTGGAAAGTTAAATCTAGGAATCAATGGCTTCGCGAGGGCTATAAGAACACCAAGTTCTTCCATGCTCAAACGCTAAAAAGGCGACGTTTTAATATGATCCGATGGATAGAGGACGCCCGGGGGATCTGGCAGGAAAGTGTTGAAGGGATCGGTAATAAGGCTATTGATTACTTTACTGAACTATTTCAGTCTTGTAAGCCTAATCTTGTGGAGGAAGTTCAGAGTTGCATGGAGGGTCGGCTCTCCCATGAGGACAACCGTGGGTTAACTGCTATGGTATCCGAATGTGAAATTATGGAGGCTGCTTATCAAATCCCTCATACGAGATCTCCGGGACCTGATGGTTTTTCTGGCTGCTTTTACCAAGACCACTGGGACACGGTCGGGCCGGACGTAGTCAAGATTGTTAAAGCCTTCTGGCACTCGGGAACCCTGCTTTGCAAACTCAACCATACCAACGTAGTGCTTATTCCGAAGGTGAAGTGCCCAAAGAATATGACGCAATATAGGCCTATTGCATTATGTAATGTCATCTACAAGATTATTGCCAAGGTTCTCACTAATAGGCTTAAGAAGGTGATGCCGAAAGTGATTGGGGAGAACCAATCTGCCTTCGTGGCAGGGAAGCAAATCCAAGACAATATCCTAGTGGTGCACGAAGTCCTCCATTCCTTACTCCACCAGAAAAAAGGAGACCAACCTGGAATGGCTATCAAGCTTGATATGGCCAAGGCATACGACCGGGTTGAATGGGATTTCCTATTGGGTATGATGGTTAGCCTGGGTTTTGCGCCTCTCTTCTGCAGCTGGATTAAGGAATGCATATCTACCGTATCTTTTAGTGTCCTCATAAATGGTTCCCCAACGGGGTACTTCCGGCCGAATCGGGGGCTTAGACAAGGTGGTCCCCTATCCCCATTCCTGTTCCTTCTCTGTACTGAAGGGTTCTCAATGTTAATCAGGAGAAGCCTGGAAATGGGTGCCCTCCACGGTTTTAAGATATCCCCTACTGGTGTACCGTTAACGCATCTTTTTTTTGCGGATGACTCTGTGGTTTTTGGAAACGCTTCAGTGGAGGAGGCGGAAAGTATAGTGGCAGTACTACAGACGTATGCTCGGGGCTCCGGTCAGGTGATTAATCTGGCCAAAAGTTCGGTCTTCTTCGGTGCTAATACCCCGAAATGTAGGAAAGCCAAAATCGTGAACTCCTTGGGGATTCAAAGCAAACAGGGATTTGGGAAATATCTAGGCCTGCAGGCCGATTTTGGACACTAAAAAAAAGCTGTCTTTGCCGAAATCCGGGATAAGATTGAAGCTCGAATGTCAGGTTGGGCTGAGCAGTACCTGTCCCAGGCGGGAAAGGAGGTCCTTGTGAAATCAGTTGCTATGGCCTTGCCTAACTTTGCTATGAGTTGTTTTAGACTCCCCATTGGCGTGTGTCGGGATGTTGAAAGAGCTATTCGAAATTACTGGTGGCGCGGTAATGAACAACGTAAAGGCATACACTGGATCTCCTGGGATCGTCTCATGAAACAGAAAAAGGCTGGTGGAATGGGATTCAAGGATATCCAATGTGTCAACCTTGCTCTTCTTGCCAAGATCGGATGGCGAATCACCCAAAATCCTATGTCCCTCATTGCTTCAGTTTTGAGAGATAAATACTTCCCGGGGAAAACCTTTGGAGAAGCTCCTAAAGGGAAGAACACCTCATGGGGATGGAAAGGTATTTTTGAAGCTCGGAAAGTGCTAAACCTTGGTCTTAGATGGCGGGTGGGAAACGGGGAAAGCATTAACATCAGGAAGGACCCGTGGTTCCCTAAACCCTCAACCTTTAAAGTCAATCCGAAGCCAAATCTCGAAGGAACCATGGTATGTGATCTGATCGACCCTGTTACTAATTCTTGGAGAACGGACTCGATCGGGATCGGGTTTCTTCGGGAAGATGTATTACCGATCTTAAGCATTCTACTCAGCCATGCTGGCATTGATGATAGACTGGTGTGGCACTATGCTACCAATGGGATCTATTCAGTTAAAACTGGGTACAGTTTGGCTATAAAGTTGATGGAAGAAGGTGCTTTGGGAAGGAAAGGGCGAGGTGCCCCTAGTGAAAGTAACAAGCTAAATCTGGTATGGAATAATATCTGGAGTCTGCAGGTTCCAAACAAGATCAAAAGCTTCATTTGGCGTTGCTGCAACAATGCTCTGGCGGTCAGACGGAATCTTAAAAGACGTCATATGCGAATTGACAATGTATGTGGTGTTTGCAACGCCATTAATGAAACTGAAAACCATCTGTTTTTCCGATGTGAAATTAGCCATGTCTTCTGGTTTTGTTCTCCTCTACACCTCAATTCCCATGTCCTGGAGGGAAGTGACTTTCTAGAAAGTTGGAGCAATTTTTGTGGCCAAGTGAAGGACAGGAACAATGCGGATGACATTCGCCAAGAATTTTCCTTTGGCCTGTGGAGACTGTGGAAAAACAGAAATGAAGTGGTATTTAAAGGGATCCATCGTCAGCCTTTGGATATCTTGGAGGCCTGGAGGAAGAGCACTAGCGAGTATAAAGACTGTTTGGCGCGGGACGCCGATGACTATAGCCCGAGGCTGCCGAAGACAATCAAGGTTCCAGAAATTACTTGTACTAAGTGGCAGAAACCTAGGTTCGGAACTATTAAGATTAATTCTGACGCGGCCTGGTGTAAAGATACTATGCGCATGGGGGTGGGTTGGCTGGGTCGGGATTTTGCTGGATTGCTCCAAGCGGCTGGTGGGATAGGCTCCGGATTCTGCCATAGTGCCGCTGTTGCTGAAGCTTCAGCCATCAGGTATGCTTTATTGGCCTGTATTGACCATGGGTTTAATGACATCATCATTGAATCTGATGCAAGTTCGATTATTAAGATGCTGAAGAAGGAAGTGTTGGTCGACTTCAGTATTGAGTGTATTCTCGGCGACATTGAGGTTCTAGTGCAAAAGTTGAGGTCTGTCTCTTTTGCTTTTGTGCCTAGAGAGGGCAATCGTGCTGCTCACTCGGTGGCTAAGTATGCCTTTAAGGAGGGCCGATCTTTTTCTTGGGATTGTATTGGCCCTGATTTTCTGTTTAATCTTCTTGCTAAGGATGTAAACCTTTCTATTCGTCTTTAATATATCTCTATCTTTGGTTAAAAAAAAAAATTCAGGTGACCGCAAGAATTTGAATTTAAGACATCTTTTAATAGGACTATGAATAGAATATTACTAGATTAAGTACTGCCTTCTTCTTTACGTAACACATTATATATGTTTGTAATGTGATTAAGCATTGCTTAGTCAATGAAAGAGTAAAATGGTAGAGATTTTGATCATTACGTATAAATTTATGACGGCCGTGACTATTTGGTGGCCTTAATTAGGGCAAAACCAAAATGAATTCCTTGTAATATCGGGAATAAGATCCTCTTGAGATCACCCTATGCGTAAGTATACTCATATCCCCACTGGCGGAACTACACTAACGCTACCATGGGCTATAACCCATGTAGCCTTACTGAAAAATAAATAACTTCTAAATATATTGGGTAGTAATATTCACATATACATTTTTACTTCTCACATACTTTCTCAATTTTCAATCATTAGATTGAACGAATTGAAGAGGATCAATGACAAAAAATTAACAAAAATGTGTCGAAAGTAAAACTGGATGTGAAAATAGCACAATCCTATATATTCACCCCAAAAGAGTAATTCATTCTTCACTAAAATTTGTAGCCAATATTCATCCCAGATTTATTTTTTACTCAATTAAGATACACAATCCCTTAGTTTTTAACTCTTAACCCCAAACTCTGCATGTTCTCCTCATTTTTCTTTGATTTGTCGTCGAGATTTTTGTTAGTGGCATCATATCACCCTACAAAAATTAGTTAGCCCACCCTTTCTAGTTCCGCACTTGGATATTTCTTTAGACAATTTGTTGATGTACAAAATCAGTAAGGACTTTGGTACAACATAAAGTGTCAAGTTTGTGACCTTCGCTAGATTGCTTCGGTCACTAGTGTGGATAAGTATGTAAATGGATAGAGATAGGGAAGCAAACACAAGATGTACGTGGTTCACCCAGATTGGCTACGTCCACGGAGTTGAGGAATTCTCATTAATTGTGAAGGGTTTACACAAGTACATAGGTTCAAGCTCTCTTTTAGTGAGTACTAGTGAATGATTTAGTACAAATGACATTAGGAAATATTGTGGGAGAATGATCTCCTTTTATAGAAGAGAGTTTCTAGCTTTGTTCTGACATTGACACGTGTCGTGTTGTGATTGGCTTCTGATGTTGACAAGTGTCGCGTTATGATTGGCTTCTGATGTCGACATGTGTCGCGCTATGATTGGCCTCCTGGTTGGAGGGAAACTCTTCTGGGTCCTTGACGGTATAACGTTGACCGGTGCTCGGTAGTTTCGGGATTGGTCAAGTATGGTACAAACACAATTAAACAATTTTGGTGTATTGCTTATCTGTTGTTTGAGAGACTGCATAGAGATGCTTTCTGGATCAATTGCAGTCCAAAAGAAAAATGGCATCCCATGTTAAAAAATCTAGGTTTGAAATGATCATATGGTCGTGCGAATAAATTTGGTTATCTTAATTGACCTTTGTCACTAGTATTAACTTTACTGAAAATATGACTTTAGCCCCTGAAACTCAATTTTCTCCACATAAAACCCGATGTAATTTTTTTGCTCAAATAAAATTCATTGACGAGGTTCCACATAAGCAAATTCATTAATTATGTTTGACTTTACCCATTTAAATTTTTTTGGATGCCTAAAACACCCTTATTGAATGTTTAATGTACACAATTAATTCTATGTAAATTGTAAGGGAGAATTAATGATTTTACAAAAATAATATTTTTCATATAAATGTAGGGATTTGTTGGTTAGGTTGGCTCTCGAATTCCAATTTACCATCACAACATGTCCATATTAAATATAGGTAAATTATTGTACTTTAAAATATATAAAAAAAATTGTTGTCAAAGTAAATTATATAAATTAAAGGAGATAAAAATTGGAGGTAAATTAATTTTAGGACAAATAAAAAGAAAAGAACCAACTATATGTAAATTATTTACATATACAGTCTAGATATTTGATTCTGTTCGACTGGAGGAATTTCCGATGGGGACGTTTCCTGGTCGACGAGCACACAGCTTCTCGAGAGGTTGGCGCCGGTTGATATTGTCTGTCGGGCTTCTGCTTTTAGGCGGGCTGTAAGAGAATGACAGAGTTAATTCTGAAAGGTGCCTTTGTGGGGCCTTAGGTGTAGGCTTTGAGGCTCACAATCAAAATTAACTTTGGGTGTTCAGGCGTGCCACTGTCATCTTTAGCATGACAGATGTAAAACAGATGTTTAATTTTAATTGTATATGCCCGAGAGACCGAGTTAGCTATGAAATGTGCCTTTGTAGGGCCTTAGGTGTAGGCCTTGAGGCTCACAATTAAAACTAACTTTGTACTCGAACATATATTGGTTGTTTCATTGTTACAGAAGTATTACAACTATTATCCTTAATCGCCCGAGCCCGAAGAGCAGAAAGAACCCAGATAGGTGCCTTTGTAGGGCCTTAGGTATAGGCCTTGAGGCTTCCCATCAGAGTTAATTCTATACTCAATCGTTCTATGGCAATCATAATATAACAGAAGTAAAACTGAGAAATAGGCTGATTACTTGCGCCCAAAGTAACTTCGGACTTCTTGTTATCAAGGACTGTCGTGAATGGGTTAAGTCCACATAAAGTTCTTTTTTATGCCTTGAGACCAAAGACTTTTAATTGATCAATCTTGTATGCCACAAAGGTTTGAACTTGAGAAGTCTTTCTAATCATAAACTTGCTAGAAATAACTCGGATGCCGATAGAAGTATACATTATATTACTAGATTTATGAATGAAAAAACAAAACAAAGAGGGTCGGGCAAGGTTTTCACCTTGTCGGGCAAGGCTGATCGTCTTGCAACTTCCTATATTTGTGATTTACAAAGGGTTTAAGTGCTAGAATGGGAGATTGGGGGATGAGTTTATAGGAGGGAATCGATACTGCAGCAAGATTTAGACAAGGTAGCAGAGCTTTTACAAAGGTTTTTTTGTGAAGGTTAATCCCGAAAAGGATGAAGGTTTGGTGCTGACTACAGCTTCGTATGCAAATCTGGTTTGAGCAGAGTTTATGTATTTGTTTGTTTGTTTGAGTGTCTATAATCCTTGTGCTTATGCTCCTTTATATAGAGGTCTGGAAGAAACCCTCTGCTGAAGACATTGCGCTTGCCCGAATGCAGCTGAAGGGTAGTGACTCATCAGCTTTTTACTTGTACTACCATTGTAAAGTACTTTTTGAGCTGATTAGCTGGCTGGTCTACACCACTTGACCTCTAGGTAGGTGAGCAAGTGGTTTAAGTGATCTGCACTTAGTTGGAAAAAAGGGCATCTCCTGCATTCTAGGCTTTGACTGAGCCTCGGGCTTCTTTCCTTTCAGACCTTCTTTTTGGGCTAACTTCCTTTTAAGCCCAAAGTTCAAGTTTTAACTCAAACAGTGCTCCCTTCAATTAATATTCAGGCTGGAATTCCAGGCGCCAATATTGATTGAACATCCGCATGCGTACGTACGCCTGCCTTCGGAACTTGTGTATTCTAGATTGGATTAATGAGATCCCGCGTCCTTGCTCTTCTTTTGACCTTTGAGCTATTCTCTGATGTTCTTATAAATTCCAGCTCAAATCTTCATTTTTGAATAAATAACTTAAGCCAAAAGCTTCTTATGCCCAGCCAACAGATCATCTTCAACCTTCCCCTTTATCACCCTCAGACGTTTCTACCTTCTAAGTTTTCTTCTAAAACTAAGGAAATGGGTTCCTCAGGATTCACGTGGATTTTCCTAAAATTCCCTTTTTACGAAAATGGATTTTCATCAAATAACTACCATCTCCAACACCTTTGGTCAGGCACCCCGCTATCCCCAACACCTTTGGTTAGGCGGTTTCCTCGTTCTGAGCTTTGAACTTTTACAAGTTTGGTCGACGGATCACCATTCTGGTAGTTGCCCTGATAAGTCGAACTTCACCATCATACCTAGTGAAGGTTCGCATTGAGGGTCCTTTACCAGGCTCATCTTGGCCGCACAACCCGATCACCTAATCGGGTTTTGTCCATGAAGACATCAGAAAATTGGTCGAGACATCATTGCAACTAGACGGAATCAAGCATAGCACATTAGAGCTGAATCTGATGTAAATTTCACGAATTTGTCGAAATGAATAAAACATCATTTTAACAACTTTTATCTTTCTATTTTCTTGAATGGTTGATGAACGAACACTGCACTCTGGCACCCCGAAGCCAGCTTTATCTTACATCTTCTTCAATATAACAATCCCTAACATACCATAATGTAGGACATTACTTTTTTAAGAATTTGACATTGATGGGATGTTTCTGCCAATTTCCTTCGATATCCGCCAAGTAGTATCCTCCTTTGTCTAATACTTGACTAACAATGAAAGGACCTTCCCATGTCGGACTCCATTTCCCAAAGCCCCTAAGCTGAGCTCCTAGAGGGATGACTGTTTTCCATACTAAATCTCCTTCCTTGAAAGACTTCAGCTTTACCTTCTTGTTATAAGCTCGGGCAACAGCTTTCTTCCCTTCTTGAATCTGGTTCAAGGCCTCAATTCGAGCTACATCTACGTCTTCAAGCCCTTGACACATGGCTTCTATGTACTCTCCACTGTGTAACCCAAATTGATTTTGAATTCTGACAGAACTTACATTGATTTCCATGGGAAAAACTGCATCTTGCCCGAAAGTCAAAGCATAAGGAGTTGTCCCCGTTCCTGCCCTCTTAGAGGTCTGGTATGCCCACAAAGTATTCCCTAGCTTTTCATGCCACTTTTCCGGACTATCTGTCACCATTCTTTTGATAATGTTTATCAGGATTTTGTTGCTGGCCTCTGCCTGGCCATTTGACTAAGGGTAGTAAGGACTGGACTGGATCATCTTTATCTTGTATTTGTTTGCAAACTCTTCAACTTCTTTTGATATAAAAGATGGCCCGCGATCCGTGGCTATGGTTTCGGGCACCCCAAACCTGTGCAGAAGCTTGGTCTCAATAAATTTCTTGACTGCAGCTGAGGTTATAGTCTTTACGGTCGAAGCTTCTACCCATTTGGTGAAGTAATCCGTCGCCACAATTATGAAAGTATGTCCCTTACTAGAAGCTGGATAAATCTGCCCGATAAAGTCCATTGCCCATCCTCTGAAGGGCCAAAGCTTGACCACTGGATTTAAAGGTACTGAAGGCACATGTTGGAGGGGTCCATGTCTTTGACATTCTTCACAGCCTCGGGCATAGAACTTGCAATCTTTTTCTACGTCGGGCCAGAAATACCCATACCTCCTAAGCAACCACCTCATCTTCGTTCCAGCTTGATGTGCCCCACATATTCCTTCATGTACTTCGGCCATTACTCTCATAGATTCCTCTTGGCCTAGGCATTTCAACAGTAGTCCATCTGGAGTTTTCATTAGCAGACTCCCCGCCCATAAGACATACTTGGTTGCTTGCTGTCTATTCTTCTTGCTTGTGGGTGAAGAAGGATCTTTCAAATGATGAATGATAGGCGACCTCCAGTCTTCCATCTCTGTTTCTAGAACCATTATATCTAAACTGAATCCCCTTTCCAGGATAGAAGGAAGATTTCTTCTTTGAATCTCAACATCTACTCCATATTTCCTTTCCTGGATTGGGACTCCTGAGGCTACTTGTGCCATCTCGTTGGCCGCCAGATTGAATTCCCTGGGGATATAATTAACTGATATCTCAGAATCCCAATAACTCAACAATTGCGTGGCCGCCAAGTAATACCCAGCCATGGTGATATGCCTGCACTTGTATTCTTCATTTAGCTGATTTACTACTAACTTTGAATCACCAAACACCTCTACCTCCATTGCCCCTAGCTCTATCAAGATTTCCAAACCAATTATCAAGGCTTCATACTCTGCCTGATTGTTGGTATTCCCTTGGTAATCTAGGAGGAACGAGTAATAATGGTGAACCCCTTGGGGATTTATGATGACAATCCCAGCTCCAGAAGCCTTCTGAGTGCAAGAACCATCAAAATATAGCTTCCAATGAGTAATCTATAAGCTAGTTACTCTTTTCATTTCTTGTTGTACCCACTCTTCTTTGCCCGAGATGTTCTTGCCTGGTGGGATCCAAATACTAGTTACTTCCAGGGTTCCTGGTATATTGACAATCTCATAGACTCTTGATGCTCTATCAAGAAGTCGGCAATTGCTTGGCCCTTGACCGCCCTTTGGGGTACATATTGAAAGCTAAACTCTGATAATGCTAGAATCCACTTGCCAATCCTTCCTGTTAGCATTGGTTTTGACAACATATACTTTATCACATCTATTTTGGCGATGATGTGCACGTAACAAGGTAACATGTAATGCCTCAACTTACTAGCAGTGAAATACAAAGCTAGGCATAATCTTTCTATTGGGGAGTATCTTGTTTCTACCTCAGTCAGAATCCTACTGAGGTAGTACACCGCCTGCTCCTTCCCGCCTTTACTGTTTTAGGCTAGTAAACTCCCAATTGATTTCTCTGAAGTAGAAATATATAGCTTTAAGGGTTTTCCCTTTTGAGGTGGTACTAGCACTGGTGGAGAAGTCAAATAGGCTTTGATGCTGTCGAAAGCCTTTTGGTGTGGTGGTCCCCACTCAAAATTTTCTTTATCCTTCAGTCTCAGCAGAGGAGTTAACAGCTGGATCTTGCCCGCTAAATTGGCAATGAATCTCCTTAAGAAATTAATTTTGCCTAGCAGTCTCTGAAGTTGCACCTTGTTGGTGGGCGAAGGCGACTCCATTATTGCCCGAGACTTGTTCTTGTCCACTTCTACACCTCTTTGATGAACCAGGAATCCCAAGAAGTTGCCCGCTCTTACTCCAAAAGCGCACTTCTTTGGATTCATCTTTAGTTTATGGATCCTCATCCTTGTCAAAGCTTGTCTGAGGTTTGTCAGATGCTGCTCTTCTGTTTTGGATTTCACCACGATGTCATTGATATACACCTCCATGTTATGGCCAATCAGATCATGAAAGATGGCATTCATTGCCCTTTGATAGGTTGCACCAGCATTCATGAGCCCAAATGGCATGACTAGATATTCATATGCCCCCACATGCCCGGGACACCTAAAAGCTGTCTTGTGTATATCTTCCTGGGCCATCTTTATCTGGTTATACCCGTCATTTCTATCCATAAAAGATAAGACTTTGTGTTTTGCTACTGCATCTATGGATATATCAGCCATGGGCATGGGATATTCATTTTTTGGTGTAGCGCCATTAATATTTCTGTAATTAATGCAACATCGTACTGCTTTTGTTATGGCTTTTCAAACGGGTACAATGTTGGCCAACCACTCTACATATTTGGCAGGCCTAATAAATCCAGCCTTTACTAGTCTTTCAATTTCTTCTTTGACCTTTTCTTCTGTTTCTTTTGACATCCTTCGTGGCGCTTGCTTAACAGGTTTATATCCCTCATTAATGGGCATTCTGTGTTCCACCAAGGTTGAATCTAAACCTGGCATCTCAGTATAATGCCAAGCAAAACAATCTTTAAATTCTTGCAAAAGACAGACAATCTTTGCCCGATCATTAGTGTCTAACAAACCACTGATTTGTATAGGTCTTGGATCTCCTTCTGTCCCCAAGTCAATGACTTCCAAAGGATCCTGAACTTCTGGTGGTGGCTTCTCAGGCTCTGCGCACAAAAATTTGACTAACTCCGGGCTTTCGGGCAAGTCGTCTGGCCCATCCAAGTCATATATGCACTCGGCCATTCGTATGGCCGCATTCAGTTCTTCTCCGCAAAGCTCTTCTCTGCTTTTATCTTGGCTGGTCGGAGTTTCTAGCTGCCATTCATGCTCTTCTTTTTCTAAGAGCTCAATTTCTTGCTTTTTTCCTCTCCCATACACCAATAGTCTTTTGATCAGGGACCTGACTGCCATTACCTGATCCTTTCTCTTTTGTTCTGTCATTGATGGCATTGGGATGTTGGGACAATGCAAGGTCTATCCCATTCTTCTCTAGTGATGAGCATTCCTTGTTCTAAGAGTTTTTGGGACTTCACCTTGGTAGGGCGGCCGTTCTCATCTGCTCCTGAACATTGCAGAATTCCTACATTGGGATTATAGAAACTTGCCTCCGCAATATTGGCTGTAGGGAGAAATGGCCGTGATTCGGCCTCCATCATCTCTCAAAAGCCTGTTCCCTCCGTCCCTGCCTCATGGTAAACAGCAACTTGCTGATGTAGAGTGAAGGGTATGGCGAGACTTTGATGGATCCAGTCTCTTCCGAGTAATGCTCCATAGGTTGAAGTGCAATCCACCACAAAGAATGCCAACATGATTTGTTTGGACCCCAAGTCCACTTCTAAGGGCAATATCCCATGAGTTTTGGTGATAACGCCCGAGAAGCTCGAAACTGTGAGGTCCGTGGGAATGAGATCTTCTACACCTTTCCCCATCTTCTTCATTTGTTGGGCTGGTAGTACGTTAACAGCTGCTCCACCATCAATCAAAACTCTTTTGAAGGGCACCCCCTCCAAATGAGCTGCAACATATATTGGCTTAAGATGGTTGGCTAGCAACATGTTTGGGTGGCTAAATACCATTTTATCTGTATATATCCTTAATGGACCACCCTTGGATGTCTCGGATGATTCAGTTTTTCCCAACTCTCCATCCCCAACTACTTCAACACTGACATGGGCCATCATTGGCTCCGTTGTCAAATAGTCACTTTCCATAGTGGTGGGCTGATCAGGCTCGGGACCAAACATGACGGATAACACATACGTCATGTTGACATGAAAATTGCTAGGTTCTGGAAAGTCTTCTTTCTTGCTCCCGATTTGGCCCATAAACTCATCCAACCAGGCCATTGCATCTTCTGGGAGTAATGGTTATGGTACCATTTCCTGTTGATTTATGCCCGCATCTGGTATCTGCTTTGGCATTTCGCCGAAAGAATCCACCAATGATACAGAAGGGAGTTTCCTTTCGGGCGAAACAGTTCCAAAACAAATAGGCTATGTCCTCCATCCAGGAGTTGGCATCATTATCATATATTCTTGAGCTCTCCTCAGGATCTTGTACTTCCCAGGGTGTAGGCTTTGTGGTACATGGTTTCCTTCGCCTTCCGTTTTGCTATTAGCCATCTCCACCTCCTTTTTACTCCTCCAGTGGAACTGACTACTTCCCCCAGATGATGTTCTTTGAAACTTTTCATTTTTGGAGGCTTCAGACGTCGCGGGAGTCTTTAAAGAGTTCATGTAGGTTTTGTGCTGCCTCTGGACCCTTCTAATCATGGAAGCTCCCATTTGTTTGGCGGGTTGCCCATTCTTCCCAACCACGTACCATTTTCGCCCGAGACGGGCATGATTATCCTTTTTGACAAGATTTGATTCCTTTTTTACTTCTCTTCCTGTATGGCCATATTGAGGATGCCTTATCTCCCTCTCTTTTGAACCTTTGGCTTCCTTGTCTCCCGTCTCTTCAGAAGCTTCATGATTTCGAAACACTTCTGATAAAGCTCTAGGTTGGGAATCCCCTCCCAACCGCTGAAAAACACTTCGGGAAGTATCTCTTCCTGCTGTTTGCCTAGCTTTCCCACGATCTTCTTTTCTTTCTTCTTCTTCTTTCCTCCTGATCAGCTCATGATCAATGAGGACTCCTGCTGGCAGTATTTCGAGCTCACACTCGCATTGGCATTTACTGCACAGAACCATCCCTTTGATTATGGCTGTTTTTGGATGTTCAGGCAATTTGATCACCCCTTTTGTGGATTTGTCAGCTGGCATTTCTTCTTCTGTCTCCCTTGCAACGTTTCCTTTCCCTTTCTCGGCCCATGCTAAATTAATCATATTGACTGGGGCCTCTGAAAAGGGATCTGGATGCTTGTCCACCATTGCTTCGACTTGCCCCTGATTAATCTGTAAGAATATTGATGGGCTAGGTGGATTGTTTGCCAAGGTCACTTCTTCATCTGGCTGGTTCGCCTCAAGCTTTTTTCTTTCTTCTTCCCCATCATCTTTTCCCCCAAGTAGAGGTAAAGATATGGGAATAGTTGGTCTCATCCCTAGGTCTGTTTTCCTTCTGAAGCATGCATAGGCGTTTTCCAATCTTTGCAACATTTGCAACAAGGTAGTTTGTAAGTCTTCATTAATGATTTTTTTTGGAACAGCCGCTCTTTTTAAATCTTCAGATATTTTTGACATATTGCTTTGATAAGTAAGATTTGATCAAGGGATTCCACCAGGCGTGCCAAAACTATGTTCGACTGGAGGAATTTCCGATGGGGACGTTTCCTGGTCGACGAGCACACAACTCCCCGAGAGGTTGGCGCCGGTTGATATTGTCTGTTGGGCTTCTGCTTTTTGGCGGGCTGTAAGAGAAGGACATAGTTAATTCTGAAAGGTGCCTTTGTGGGGCCTTAGGTGTAGGTCATGAGGCTCACAATCAAAATTAACTTTGGGTGTTCAGGCGTGCCACTGTCATCTTTAGCATGACAGATGTAAAACAAATGTTTAGTTTTAATTGTATATGCCCAAGAGACCGAGTTAGCTATGAAATGTGCCTTTGTAGGGCCTTAGGTGTAGGCCTTGAGGCTCACAATTAAAACTAACTTTGTACTCGAACATATAGTGGTTGTTTCATTGTTACAGAAGTGTTACAACTGTTATCCTTTAATCGCCCGAGCCCGAAGAGCAGAAAGAACCCATATAGGTGCCTTTGTAGGGCCTTAGGTATAGGCCTTGAGGCTTCCCATCAAAGTTAATTCTATACTCAATCGTTTTATGGCAATCATAATATAACAGAAGTAAAATTGAGAAATAGGCTGATTACTTGCGCCCCAAGTAACTTCGGACTTCTTGTTATCAAGGACTGTCGTGGATGAGTTAAGTCCACATAAGGTTCTTTTTTATGCCTTGAGACCAAGGACTTTTAATTGATCAATCTTGTATGCCCGAAAGGTTAGAACTTGAGAAGTCTTTCTAATCATAAACTTGCTAGAAATAACTCGGATGCCGATAGAAGTATACATTATATTACTAGATTTATGAATGAAAAGACAAAACAAAGAGGGTCGGGCAAGGCTGATCGTCTTGTAACTTCCGCTCTTTGTGATTTACAAAGGGTTTAAGTGCTAGAAGGGGAGATTGGGGGATTAGTTTACATGAGGGAATCGATACTACAGCAAGATTTAGACAAGGTATCAGAGCTTTTACAAAGGCTTTTTTGTGAAGGTTGATCCCGAAAAGGATGAAGGCTTGGTGCTGACTACAGCTTCGTATGCAAATCTGGTTTGAGCAGAGTTTGTGTATTTGTTTGTTTGTTTGAGTGTCCATAATCATTGTGCTTATGCTCCTTTATATAGAGGTCTGGAAGAAACCCCTGCTGAAGACATTGCGCTTGCCCGAATGCAGCTGAAGGGTAGTGACTCATCAGCTTTTTACTTGTACTGCCATTGTAAAGTACTTTTTGGGCTGATTAGCTGGCTGGTCTACACCACTTGACCTCTAGGGAGGTGAGCAAGTGGTTTAAGTGATCTGCACTTAGTCGGGAAAAAGGGCCTCTCCTGCCTTCTGGGCTTTGACTAAGCCTCGGGCTTCTTTTCTTTCGGACCTTCTTTTTGGGCTAACTTCCTTTTAAGCCCAAAGTTCAAGTTTTAACTCAAACAGATTCACATAAAAAATGTAGGTAAATCATGTGACAACCCGTCCCGATTTAACGTGTCATATGTATACAGTGTGTTAAATACCCTAAATCCTTATACAATTGTTTAAGGTTTGGACGGCTATTTTATATGTTGAATGATTAAAGGCTAAGGAATGGATCACACGTCCGATTCCATTTCCATTTCCTTTCCGTGAAGTGCTCCACTGCCTCCCTCAATAATACCTTCACTCATCGTCATTCCCTCACACGAACCTGAAACTCTCTCTCTCTATCCCTCGACGAACTCTCTCTCTCTCTCTCATTCTCTCAAAACACACGGACCAAACAACAAGTTTATCAAAACTTCACAGATCGACGAAACAAAAATCACCATCTTCTTCGTTTCGACGATACGAGTCCAACCATACCAATTTCAGGTAAGAACTATAACGTTTTCACGTCGAAAATACGAACTCCGTTTTAGGTACTATTCATCAACTTTTTATTGGTTGATTTTTAGGACTTTTCAAGCTTATAGGAAGCTTCTTGAGGTCCTTAGGAGGCTTGGAGTAGTTCGTTGGAAGTTTTTGGACGTAAGAACACGGAGATCGAAAAGTTCAAGTTTGACCCGTGGCTTTCGAGGTGTTTTCCGGCCAAACCACGGAGAGTTAGAAGTCGTGCGAGGTACCATTCTCTTCGTCTCTTCGAGAACTACAACTTTCGTTTTTGTTTCGCCCAATTTCGTTGAGTATTAAAGAAGTTATACCCATTTGAAAAATACCCAGTTTCCGGCGAGTCCGACGGCTTTCGAGGCTTTTTCCGGTGAATCCACGCCGAGTTAGGGGTCAAGGCAGGTATGGATGTGTTCGTCTCGTCAATACCTCCATTTTGATATAAAGTACGTCGAAAATGGTTAAGAAATGAAGAAGTTATGACACTTTGAAGTTTACCCAGAAATTCCGGCAAAACACCCACCTCCGGCGAAACCAGTCCGGCGACGCGAGGAAGAAGACGCGCGCGTGGGCAGCGCGTCTAGGTGGCGCGTGAGGGCGCGTGAGAGACCCAAATCAAGTTCTGAAAATTGTCACGTGTTCGTGACGTCGTGTAGATCACCGTGGTGAAAATTATACGGACGAAGAACATAACCAAAATAGGCGAGGGGGCTACGAACCGGCTACTTATCAGTGAGTGGGCAGTTATTTCTCAGTATATATATATACGTATACTTGACGTATTTCCCAGAAAACGTACTTTAAAAGAAATACGAATTAAGCAACTTATCATGTATGCATCATATTTTAGTATGTGCATTATTATAATTATGCATATTGTTGCATGGTGCTGAGTAGGCCCAGGTAAGCTACATGTGAGTATATACATTTGAAATACATTTGATATACGTATGAAATACATTTGAAATACATTTGAAATACGTATGAAATACATTTGAAATACATTTAATATACGTATGAAATACATTTGAAATACGTATAATATACATTTGAAATACGTATAATATACATTTGAAATACGTATAATATACATTTGAAATACGTATGAAATACATTTGAAATACATTTAATATACGTATGAAATACATTTGAAATACGTATAATATACATTTGAAATACGTATAATATACATTTGAAATACATTTGAAATACGTATGAAATACATTTGAAATACATTTGATATACGTATGAAATACATTTGAAATACATATGAAATGTGATTGAAATAATTGAGATATGATTGGAGTATGATGAATTATACGACTGTGATGTGATTGAAATATGATTGAGATATGTATGAAATGTGATTCGAGATATGATTGAGATACGATTGAGATACGATTGAGATATGCTTGAGATATGATTGAAATATGATGAATTATACGATTGAGATACGATTGAGTTATATGATTGAGATGTGATAGAAAGCTCATTTACTTGCACACGTATATAAGTGCTCCCGCCTAGAGAGAGGCATAGCCTTCACGTGTATGTTCACCTCCCACACCGCATGCTCGCCTTGGATCCAAGTAGGTGTATAGCATGTCGTATAGACCACTTATGTGGGTTCGACTTGTAGGTGACCCGCGATTTATCGCACAGCTTCACGTGATTGTAGCACTAAAGCATATTATGATATATATACAGTGATGAGATGCAGACCACGTGAGGTGGTACTGAATGTGTGCAAGATATACAGATTTATACATGATATGATGAGATGATTATGAGCTATATAGGTAGCCGAGGGCTGAGTTAATTATGATAAGTTGATTATGATGAAAGAATACAAATTATGTTGAGAGCTGAGCGTTGAATTGGCTTTTATGTTATTCTATCATATTCACTTAGAAATGTTGAGCATTCTATTATGATACTTTGGCATGGCATACGTTCATATTATTCAGCATGATTTGATATATATTATGTATATGAATATATACTTTATTACTGGGAAACTTATACTTGTTTTACAGCGAGGGGTTAGTATATTCAAAAGAGAAAAGAAGGTTTCGAATAAGTTCGTTTTGCTGACCCACTCAACTTTGTTTTGCGCCCCTCCAGGTTTTAGATAACGTTCATCAGTGAATCTCGAGGTGTCCAGCTGAAAGTTCTGACAAATCACCACTCATGTAGGATCATCGTCGAGTGTTGTTAAATACGTACATTTTATGTTTGACTGCACTTAGACTTTATGCTCTGGTTATGTAATCACACTTAAACTCAAATTAGAACCTATCGTATTTGGTTTTAATTTATTCGTATTTTCCATAATATAACGCTTCCGCACAGCGCACATGGCTACGTCACGTTCACGTGACGGCCAGCATTCCTTGACTACGGTCGGGGCGTGTCAAATCATGTGTGCATAATTTACCTACTATTATTGAAATTTACCTACGTGCATAATTTACCTACTATTATATTAATTTACCTACTTGCATTATTTAGGAAAAATGCCAACAAAACATGAGAATATTATTTGCATATATCATAGGTAAATTGCCAAAAGAAACATGAGAATATTTTGTTTATATACTGTAGGTAAATTACAGACTATAGGACGATATTATTTATATAGGTAAAGTAGAGACATTTAACTATTATATATAAGGAGAATAATTACACCGAATAATAATGTAGTCATTATTTAAAGTAATGCACTAGATTTTTGTAGAAATTAAAAATTTCTACTAATTAATGAAACCCTCTTTGTCAACCAAAAGATAGTGAAAAGACAATTTAGTCTTCTATCACACAAAAAAATATGGGCAATAATGTAAACTCACAAGTCCAAATTTTACTGTTTTTTATTGAAGCCTCACTTATAGGTGATGTTAAAATATCTCTAATATTTAAAATTAAAAAAAAAAAAACCTCCCACTCCCCCCACGTTCTCTCTCTCCTTCTCATTTTCTAAAAAATGTGTTCATACACACAAAGTGTGTAGGCAAATGCTAGTAAATAAATAGAAAAAATGTCAGGATGATTAATTAGATTTTAAGGCCCTTGATTGAAGCTAATTTTCAAGTGTGGGTTGTGGCAAAAATTGTAAATAATTTGTATTAGTAGGTTACTTATATTCTTATGTGGCAGTTTATTTGACTTTTTGTAACATCTCACATCGCCCAGGGGAGTGATCCTTAAATGTATATTCCCATCCCTACCAAGCACGAGGTATTTTGGGAGCTCACTGGTTTCGAGTTTCGTCGGAACTCTGAAATTAAGCGAGAATGTGGCTAGAGCACTCCCATGATGGGTGACCCACTGGGAAGTTGCTCGTGAGTTCCCAGAAACAAAACCGTGAGGGCGTGGTCGGGACCCAAAGCGGACAATATCGTGCTACGGTGGTGGAGCGGGCCCGGGAAATGGTCCGCCCCGGGCCGGGATGTGACACTTTTGGGTTTTTGTTGGATGTTTAATTATATGTGGGTTTATGTTTAGAAATCATGATTTTTCAGGACCAATATCTAATGAACCCTTAACTTTACTTAGCACCAAGGAAGAAAATATCGGTAATATCGGAAATATCGGTAGTCTGAAAACACGGAAATATCGATGGAAATATCGGTAAAATATCGATATCGATAAAAATTACATGGAAACCACGGAAATTGTAAGAAAAACTTGGAAATTTTTATTGAAACTTTGTAGGATGTTTATTTAGTCAATTATCTATTAGTTTATCACAAAAAATTGGAAAGAAATGCATTGCATGATGGATTTAACATTATCAAGTTGATTATATAGCGAGCTGACAAACATTGTGAGTGTAGAAAATATGTAGTAATTAATGAAATAATTCTAAACACACCATAATCATTTATATATAATGAATTAGTACAATATTTGGAGGTTTTATTTAGGATATTAAAAAAGAAAAAGGGAAGTGAATAAAATGATGAAGAATAATGTGCCGAATTTGACACTTTAAATTTCTTACACATAAGCATGCGTCTAGGCGTTGAAGTTCCAAATTATAGTATATCAATTAACGATTGAAAATCAATACATTGAATAAGACTAAACTTTAATTTGGATGCCGATTATGTTTTTTCAAGTTTATATAAAGTAAAAGAATTGAATTTTGGAAGTCAGGAGTGTGAAAATTGTTTTATAATTCGTCCGAATACATATATCAGGTTGCTACTCAACGTAATTTGAAAGTATATCTAGTGCAAGGACTTGTCTTTTGAGGCAATTTCCGGCCAAACCACAACGAGTCAGACGTAGTGTGAGGTACCATTCTCTTCGTCTCTTTGAGGGCTACAACTTTCCTTTTTGTTTCACTCAATTTCGTTGCGTATTGAAAAAGTTATACTCATTTGAATCTTACCCAGTTTCCGGCGACCTCAGTGGCTTTCGAGGCAATTTCCGGCCAAACCACGGCGAGTTGGCCGGCGTGCAAGGTATCAATCTCTTCGTCTCGTCGAGTAGTACAACTTTCCTTTTTGTTTCACTCAATTTCGTTGAGTATTGAAAAAGTTATACTCATTTGAATCTTACCCAGTTTCCGGCGACCTCAGTGACTTTCGAGGCATTTTCCGGCCAAACCACGACGATTCAGACGTCGTGTGAGGTACCATTCTCTTCGTCTCTTCGAGGGATACAACTTTCGTTTTTGTCTTGCTTGATTTGGTTGAGTTTTGACAAAGTTATGGCCGTTTAAAGTGGGTGTGAATTTTCGGCCGAAATTTATATTTTCTTCCTTGGTCGTCCCACATCGCCCAGCGAGGGCAGTGAGCAACCCAAGAATGCCTATAAAAGGCACATTCACATGCTGAGATTAAGCATGTCTTGGTTGGCCTTTTGGCTTTGATCAAGTAGTATGTGTTGAGATTTCTCAACATTTTTAAGTATTTTTTAATATTATATTATCGATATTATCGATAATTTTTAAAATATCGCGATATTATCGATATTAACGATAATATCGCGATATTTTGACGAAAATTATTTGGATAGTTAAAAAAATTTCGGACCTCCAAAAAAAACGATAATATCGGCGATATTTCGCCGATATTATCGATTTTTTCTTCCTTGCTTAGCACTACATAGCTCAGAGCTAAGGAATCTTCATATGGTTTAATTTGGTCACTCGTTACAAAAATAGGGTGTATTAGTCAGCACTCAACATAGTAGAGCTCCTTTGAATGTGCTTTTAAAATGACCGAAAGCGCTTTTGGTAAAAATGCAAGTAAATTTTGGAAAAGCGCTTAAAGTGCTTCCTGGAAGAAGCACATAATTGGTATTTCTTGTAGAATGCAATTTAAGTGCTTTTGAAATCCAAAAACATTTTCTCTAAAAGCACTTTCATTCATTTTAAAAGTACATCCAAACGAGCCCGTAATCAGTCAACACTCAAGACCAAATTTATAAAGAAAACCTTAATATTATTATTAAGAAGGACCATTCGATCTACACCAATATTATATGCACACGTGGTAGCGATCTTGATTCAAAATACCTAGCTAGTTCTTTACCATAAAAGGAGCAAACTAGGGGTGGGCAAACAGGCATAGGAATCCCAGGTCAGGGTGGGTAATCCAGGTTATGGGTGGGTACAGGTCAATTCCTATTTTTTAAAAGGTAAAAAGGGGCGGGGCGGGGCATACCATTTTAGGGGCGGGCCAAGTCCAACTATATAGAAAAATGAGGTCCCGGACCTGCTCGTTTGTAAATGTAATGGACGGACGAGATTGAAGATTACAATATCTTCCAATTTTAATCGTCAGTTTTTACCCTAGGTCTTAATTAAACCCGAGTCTCATCCCTTCCACCCACACTCTCCATCTTCGTCAATCATCATCTCCATCACCTAGAACATCATCACCGCCGTCACGAGTCTGGCAACCACCACGACGACCCATCTTCTTGATTGTCTTCTTCCCAGTCTCCCCCCTCTCGAGTCCCATAGCACTAACACTCATGTCATCTTTCATACTCATCTCTATTTCCCTCGACGATATCATCGAAAACCCAGACCACGGATCCATCGTCATCCCATCACCACCGCATCGACGACCACCACCCTATCATCGGCATCGAGTTCTCTGGTTCAGACGTTATCTCCTCCTCGACGACATTACCCATTCCTTGTTCTCTTCTCCCTCCCACCCCTTGAATCGATTGCTTTAATTGGGTCGACTGCATCAAATCTCTGCTGAACCGATCTGTAGCCTTGCGTTATCGTCGATCTGATTTGAGTCATATTTTAATCTGGAGCCTCGCGCCATGGTCGTTGATCGAAGTCAAGAGACAAATACCTTGATATAGGATTGGGAAAGATGAGCAAGAGAGACAAGGACAAATGTGGGAGCTTGAAGCCTCGACCCCCTTCTATGCTGAGGAAGACGATCTCAACGAGGTCGTCCCTGACAAAAAAAAATGAAAATGTACTCGTGGACCCGGCCCGGACCGACCCATTTGGGTTAGGTTCGGTTTCTGTATTAAAATTGGTTACACCCATCTTGGCCTAACCTGTTTCTTTTAAATCCGGGTCCAGTCCAGTCCCTTCAAAATTGGTCCTGGCCCGGCCCGTGCCCAGCCCTAGAGCAAACATCACAAATATTTGCTTCCACAAAGCCCTATGGTCAATTAGCAACTATAATTATATATACATATCTATGTTTATCATTCAAATTCAATCACAGTCGCATGGTTACTTTTTCTCGAGAGAACCAAATCAATTTAATAAATACTTGTGGATGCAAATTTCTGTCTTCTTCTTCTTGGATGAAAATGCATCTGCAAAACAATTAACACCTTAGGTCAAGACTAAGAGCCTCACGCGCCCATGATAAATGAGGGGGGTATTTGGCCGAAGAACCTCTGATGCCAAAGTTAGAATTTGAGGGAGAAAGTGTTTGGAGAAATTTGGAGAATTTTAGAAGAAGATTAGACTTAGGTTTTTGGAAAAATGAGGGTGTTTATATAAGGGTGTGGCCGGCCCTCTTTGGAGAGAAGGGGTCCGGCTGCTTATGGTGGTTTTTGGCTCTAATTGCAACATATTATGTCAAAATAATATCTTGCAATCAATTAGGAAATTAATCAATTAATTTAGGTAATTAATCCTAATTTGAATGAATAATTGAGGGTTACCTTGTGGGGAGGATTTGATGAGGATGGATCAAATAAGTTTTGAATAAATACCTATTTTGATCCCTTTTGATCTTGATTGAGTCGTGATTGTTCGCTGCTTGTGTGTGGAAGTCCTGGTTTGCCCCGAAGGTAATTTTATCTTTTTAACCCAAAAATCCACGTGTTGCCACCATATTTTTTTGATTATTTTTTGCTCCACAATACTCTTAACCGCTTATGTTACAAAACCCTTTAAGTTATATTTTCTAATTAATCACTAGTTGAAGACCATGGAAACCGAAAAACTAATCTTAATTTGCCTGTTTGATAAGAATATTATATTGTGTGTCAGTATGTAAAGAGGATGTCCAGGTTTGCGTGCACATTCTTCAAACCATGGAACCACGTGATGTTGTTGTATACTTGTATTAGACAGCATGTAATGCTATCATACATGACAAATTTGTACTCACAAAAATTATACCCAGTCTCCCCCCCCCCTCTTCGTCAATCATCTGATAATTTCTAGTATGTCGGTGTTTGGATTTTTTACTTTCTACTGCTTGATGGCTATGAAGTTGAAGGATCTCTCAAGTACCACCATTTGATCTATTTCGTGCTGTTCATCCATCAAAATTGTCAAATTTGCCGTTATTGCTTCTATGAACATAGTAGTTAAATAATCTCATTATATTTGTAGAATTATCAGATAAATAGGTCAAGGGTCCATTTTCAACAACATTGGTATTGTCCTCAACTTGGTAATTACCACCTGCACAATCCGTCAGGTGTGAAGTTTTATCACAAAAAAGTCTCGGTGTTAGTTAAAGTAGAGTTAAGATATTTAAACTATTACTTATCTTTTAGTACCATCAATGTGGGATTCAACAGGGCCCTCACGTGAGACCAAATTAGTGGATCACATGTGGGAGATCCACACATCGGCAACCACATGGAGCCAAGAGAGACTCACCCTACACACGGGGCCAAGGGACCCACCATTATCACGTGGGCCCAAGGGGACCCACCCATCACGTGGTAGTACAATACAGGTCCTCTCCCTAGCTCTGATACCATGTAGAATTATCAGAGAGACAGGTTAAGGGCCCATTTTCAACAACATCGATATTGTCCAACTTGGTAATTACCACATGCACAATCCGTCAGGTGTGGAGTTTTATCACACAATGTCTCGATGTTAGTTAAAGTGGAATTAAGATATTTAAACTATTACTTATCTTTTAATATTGTCGATGTGGGATTCAACTGTTACATAAGGAAAATATTATATAATTGTTCGATTTTCCACAATTTTATACTGTAGCTAGATTTTGTTACATTTTTAACATTTTGAAGAGAAAATTCTTAAATAAAATAATAATTAGTAAATTTTGGAGTTTGTCCTTAATAATCAGGAACTAGTAAATAGTCTGGAAAATAAAAGGTGAAGATTGAGGAAAATTTTTATTGTTAAACTTCACCGTTCATTTCTATCCTACCGAGCAATATTCTTGTGTGCCGAACACTCAAAGGGAGACTTTGAAGAGTTGGCTTTTTGCCACCATTGAACTGGGTATGTCTCGGTGGCAGGACATATCATAGGCCCGAAGCACCTTTGATACGTTGTGGCCCAAAGGCCTATTACCCACGAGGTAGACATATGTCACATACCCTCGAGGTAATCTGTGATCATAGCGAGCATATAATCTTCGTGTTTTTTCTATAGTTGATTTGTGATCATAGCAAACATATAATCTTCGTGTCCTTCTCTATAGTTAATTTATGCCTCCACATCTAAGTTCAAAGTCGTTCTTAAGCAAAGGTGGGAAGGTCAATCGCCCGGGACCCCACAATTTTTTTATCAGTACATATACATACTTAAGAAACCCCACATTTGTTTTTTTAATTAAAATTTATCTTAATATTCCCCACATATTTTCACATAATACCCTCACATCTCACACTCTCTATATACACCCTCACACTCCCTACATACACCCCCACATTCTTCATACTATTAACAATAATGTCAAAAGCCAATGCGCAATTCACATCCACCAGATATTTCAAAAAGAAATAAATTTTATTAGGGAACTTTAACAAAAAGCTCCTGGTACTGTTCACTTTAACGAAAACTCACAATTTTACATTGAAAAGTCAATCCTGGTACTATTTACTTTACTCTTTATTTTGTCCTTATCGTTAAAACTCAAAGTTTTCAAGCTTTTTTCATTAGTTTTCCTATTTTATTAAACATTTAACATGTAGATTCCAATACAAACTTACAAATACAATTTCCCTTTCTTAAGAAACGAACTTGGCTTCTGTTTGCCCCTCTTCCGGAACATTGTAAAATCCTTGTATTTCTCTCCAGCATCGGCACGAAAATGATCATGTCAAATCTCTTGGCGTTCTAGTCACTCATATCACAGATATCCCTCAGGCACAACATGATCATTTGATAGCATTCTTAACGCAGTTATAGGCATAATGAAAAATATAAAGTCTTATCTTATGTGAAGCTTTCAAAACGTCGATTTCATGTTCCATTCATTAACAATAATTTCTTTCAACGTGTTTGTAGGTTCATTGGTTAAGATTTTGTTCTACAATGGAGGGTGAGAGTAGCCTTGAGAGTTGAAGAAAATAAATAATCTTGAGATATAGTGATATACATGTTAAAAATGATTTGGGGTGTATTTAGAATATTTTTATTATTTTTTTAAAGCCTTATGAGGTCGAAATTGTCATTGCATATTAGTCATTTAATATTAAATTTCTATGTGAGGTGTATTCAACATTATGTGGGGTGCTAATAAAAAAAATCATATTTAATATTAGGTAATATACAAGTAACCTTTTAAAGCTCAATATTGTGTTTTTGTTCTTTCTATGGATTCAACTCTAGTATGGTGTAGGTGCTCAAACGAAATATATATTGTTCGAAAAAAAAAAAAACTTAATTATATCTTGTGCCTCTTTCTTTTCCTTTCTCTCCTTTGATCAATCTCCCTTAAAAGTATTTCTCAAGTTCCTACAACGCAGGTTTAGCTCTTTCAAAATACAAGAAAAAGGCAATTTGATTGAGGTTGAACAATTACTTTAGGTCAACCATGACACTTGAAAGGCTAAATGAATACTCTCCTCTTAGAAAGTGGTAGCTCAAACTATCATATCTCTATTCCTACTCTAGACTGCGAAAACCAAATCATGATACATGGCCAAGTAGTAACTCAAATTTTAGTTTCACCTTTCCCACTTCAGAGTGCCAAACTCAGATCACGATGTATAGCTTTAGCACTCAAGAGTGGAAATTATCACATGTAACCCAAACTATCATAGAAAGTTATAACTCAAACTATATGTCATATCTCCATTCTCACTTCCGATCGACTGCTATAACCAAATCAAGATACTTTGCTTTAGCACTCATGGAGTGGAGAATATCACCTGTAAAGGTAGTGTGGGCTGTCTCAAACATTAGTTCAGGGTTTAGGGTTTGTGGACTCCTTTATATTCCTATATTGCTTACTATAAATGGGTATATATAGTCCGGGCACTATATGGGGGTTATAGTGAAACCACACTAAAGACCTCAGGCGTGCACCAAAATGTAACGTGGGTGGGATCATTACGAACCAAAACAAGATATATTGTGGGCATGCCAGAAAAGAAAAATATAAAGCAAGCGGTATGGTCCAATGTATTGAAAAAGAAAGCATCAAAAGACAATCAATAGTGGTGTTCCTTGAAAGTGAACACAAAGTGTGTGTATTCTCCTTTTTATTGTTAACTGCGTGTTCATCATCTTGCAATGCATGCGGCTCAGCTCCACGAGATTCGTCTTCCCCCCACCTTTACAATATGCAAATATGTTATCAATTGGCATTGCTTCGGGTGGGTGTGTGTGTGTATAATTTTTATTTTTTCAATTGTTGCAGCATATTTACACACTAGAAAGTGATATGAGAATAAACAAAGTAATCCATTATGCCAAATAACGTCTAGGGTATTACTATCTAAAGATTATCAATCATTATAGTTTTTTTTTTGTCAAGATTTTATCAATCGGATCAACAACATATTACTAGTTACACTGATATTTGTCCTCAACTTAACTACATCCACAACTTGATTGGCATGTATTATATCATTATTAGTCATAATGTGAAAATCATTTTGCTCTCTATAGTTATGAATTTCTTCAAAGTGTTTTTTTTTTTTTTTTTTTTTTTTTTTTTTGTAATAGAACCGTAGCAGTACGTAGGAGGGAATTTTATGACATGGAAAAGAGCTTTTAATAGTGCAACCAAGCGACAAGCTCCAAACCATATCCGTATAAGATTCATGCTAACGAGAAAAAAGGAAGCCAAATGCATTCTCTTCTATATGATGCATTGCAAAATCAGGTACCAAATCCTACCACATAATTCGCAAAGACATCCGCCAAATAATTTCCTTCCCTAAAAGTATGCGAAAAACGCAAGTACAAGAGAGCTACATACTATAAACAGTTTATCCAATAACCTTTAAGAAACCATAGGATATCCATAGAGCCAGCTGCTAGAAGATGAACAGACATACATAGACTTTTTCTGTGTACAAGTAAGATATTTCCCTCAAATCTATGAATTAACTGAGATAAGAACCACCTCTTTTAAGAACCTCAAAGTATTGTCAAGCTTATCAGCTATGCTCGAATGGTAACATTTTTTTTTCAAGCTTAACAAAGCATGTCATTAATCATAAAATTTTAGTCTCTCCAGTCTCTAGATCTCTATATAATTAAGCAAGTGGTCGTAAAATTAGTGCAAATCAGCAGAGCAAAAGATTGAATATCGCCAAAGGCATAAGAGGGTCAGCCTACAAAACAAAATGGATTACAGTCTGTCATACCAAAACTACATATATTGCATGCCATCCACTAGGCATACCATGACGGATCTCCCATTTATCCCATGGAACCGGATCCCCTCTGGATCCAATAAAATTGAGCATGCTGAGTAGGTGATCCGGACTGTTGAAATTTGATTAAACGGCTACAAACAGGGGGACCCTCTAAAAGTTATAATAATTGTAGCTGTTTAATCAAATTTTAACGGTCCGGATAACCTGCTCAGCAAACTTAGTATATATGGATCCGGAGGGGATCCGGTTCCCTACCCCATCCTACCATGACGGATCTCCCATTTATCCCATGGAACCGGATCCCCTCTGGATCCAATAAAACTGAGCCTGATGAGTAGGTGATCCGGACTGTTGAAATTTGATTAAACGGCTACAAACAGGGGGACCCTCTAAAAGTTATAATAATTGTAGCCGTTTAATCAAATTTTAACGGTCCGGATAACCTGCTCAGCAGACTTAGTATATATGGATCCGGAGGGGATCCGGTTCCCTACCCCATCCTACCATCTCTCTCTCTCTCTCTCTCTCTCTCTCTCTCTCTCTCTCTCTCAAAATATCTTACCAATAAATAATGTAAACATTTAACTATATTTCGCACCCTTCAAGTTCAGGTTTGTAGGGTGTAAAATTTAGTTAACAGTAATAAAATAAAATAAAATTTTAAAATAGAAAAAAAAAATAGAAAAGCAAAAGACCACATAAATTTGACTGCCAAGCTATATATATACACACTCCCCTTCACACTCCCCTTCACACTTAATCATCATACATTTATACTCTCAGAGCCATGGCCACACTCTCTCATGTCTTGTCACTATCCCTCCTCCTTTTCTCCTTAGCCCATGGCCTCAACAACGACAACCCTCAATGCGGTGAGACCAAAGAGCAAGGCTCAACCCTCCAAATCTTCCATGTCTACAGCCCATGCTCTCCCTTCAGACCCTCTAAACCAATGTCATGGGAGGAGAGTGTCCTCCAAATGCAGGCCAAGGACCAGGCCAGGCTCCAGTTCCTGTCCAGCCTCGTCGCCACAAAACCGGTTGTTCCGATCGCTTCCGGCCGGCAGATCATTCAGAGCCCCACTTACATTGTGAAGGCTAAGATCGGCACACCACCTCAGACTTTGCTCATGGCTGTTGACACTAGCAGCGATGCTGCTTGGATTCCATGCAATGGCTGCGTTGGCTGCTCCTCCAATGTGTTTAACTCTGTCAAATCCACAACCTACAAGAACCTTGGTTGCCAAGCTGCGCAGTGCAAGCAGGTAGTCATAATTAATTTCATGCAATAACTTTCAGAAAGAAAAAAACATGAAATTGTTAACCTTTGTACATCTTTTCTCTGTATTTAAACCAATTTTGCATGTTATGTTGTCTAACAAATTGTAAATCTGGATCATTGATTAGGTGAAAATTTGTTTAAAAAGCAACTAAGTGACCGTTTGACAATATAACATGTCGTATACGTGTCATTGTCTAGCTAAGCATATCTAGTATCCATTTTAATTATGCTATAAAACTCCCTAACATGGTTTAATAATGAAAGTGATCTCTTTCTTACTTTTACGCACTTTTTATTTTAATGGGCTAATAATGTGTGCTTTACTAAAATGGGACAAAATGATACACTAACATTATGCATGCGATTAATCTACAGGTCCCCAACCCCACTTGCTTAGGCAGCTCCTGCAGTTTCAACATGACTTATGGTGGCTCCAGCATAGCAGCTAACCTCTCACAAGAAACCTTCACCTTAGCCACCGACTCCATTCCCGGCTACACCTTCGGTTGCATCCAGAAGACCAGCGGCAGCTCCGTGCCGCCACAGGGTCTTCTGGGGCTTGGCCGGGGACCATTGTCACTTCTATCCCAGACCCAAAACCTCTACCAATCCACATTCTCATACTGCCTCCCCAGTTTCAAGTCCCCAAACTTTTCTGGGTCATTGAGACTTGGCCCTGCTGTGCAGCCCAAGAGGATCAAGTACACCCCACTGCTCAAGAACCCTAGAAGATCATCACTCTATTACGTGAACTTAAATGCAATTAGGGTTGGCAGGAGAACTGTTGATATCCCTCCAGCTGCTTTGGCATTCAATCCCATCACTGGATCGGGGACCATCTTTGATTCAGGTAACATTTTCAAACATTATTTCTTTTAATTAAATAAATAATTATTATCTTAATTAAAAGAATTTTGGGCTTGATCAATGGTATTTAGGATCCTTGCTGACTTAAGGTCAGGTCACAGAACATATGTTAAATGTATATTTTTTGTGATCATGTGACTGGCCCTCATGTCATGATTCGACTAGAGGACCCCTCCTGAACTTAAAGTTGGTTTGGGATTTATCTTCGGGGTATTCTAAACATCGGTATTCTAAACATCAGGCTTTTATTCTTGGTTTAGAATCTAATGATAAGATTTAATGCCCAAAAACCTCGATGTACAGAATACAACGTTGCATAGTAAAATTTTCACAATTATTTATGACCTTATGGTGATGCTCATAAGCATAATGTCTCAAAATCATTACAAATAACATTTTCGTGTTTTGCATTAATCAGGAACCGTGTTCACTCGCCTTGTGCAACCAGTCTACCTCGCTGTCCGAAACGAGTTCCGAAGGCGAGTTGGCCCGAAAATACCAGTGACAACCCTAGGCGGGTTCGACACATGCTACTCGGTCCCCTTCGTGGTGCCAAGGATAACGTTCATGTTCTCGGGCCTGAACATGACACTGCCAGAAGACAACATTGTAATCCACAGCACAGCTGGTAGCATCACATGTCTAGCCATGGCAGCGGCACCAGACAACGTGAACTCAGTGCTAAATGTCATTGCCAATATGCAGCAACAGAACCACAGAGTGCTCATTGATGTGCCCAACTCAAGGCTTGGCGTGGCCCGTGAGGCCTGCACTTAGTCAAATTTTCGTTGCCTTTCCCCAACTCCCACTACTGTCTGTGCTCAATTAGTGTAAAACTAGTACTGTTTTTAATTTGGTTTTTAATTTTTTAATTTTTGGGGTGTTTTGGCCTATGTATGTTGACAGTCAAGACACAAAAGTGGGATATTGATGGGAAAGGTCCAAAATATGGTGTGTTTTTGTAGGTTTGTACCGACAAATATCACGAGAAGGGGATCCAATCCGAATCTCAATCTGTAGCTTTGTGTCTTGTTCTCTGGTTGTTCACGGGTTTTTTTTTTTTTTTGCAAAAGGCTTGCAGCAAGAACTCTGTTCATCTCCAAGGTTTTTAAATCAATAAAATTTAGGGTACTTTATCGAAAAACTTTCGGTACTGTTCATTTTAACGAAAAACCATATTTTTACACTAAAAAGTCAATTTTGATACTATTCACTTTACCCTTTATTTTTTCCTTATTGTTAAGGTTCAAAGTTTTCAAGCTCTTTTTATTAGTTTTCCTTAAAATTTACTGTTAATTAATTTTTCTGTCATCTTTGTGTGAGATTTGATTGATTAATTGAATATTTAGCTCAGATTTTGAATACAGGAGAAGAGTTTTGCATCTTTTGACCCTGTATATACACTTGCAAAACATAAGACATTTTTGTTACATATGTGTGGGTGTTTAAACAAAATATTGTTTTTCAAATAAAAATAGATAAATGAAAAAGCCGAATTTGAACTTTTAAATACTTTGCAAAATCTGTGAGTTGCTCTCGTTCTTGAATTTGGTTCAAGGCAAAGTTTTGTTTCATAAAAGTTAGAGATTTTTTATGTTATAATTAAAATAGTTACTTAATACTACAGTCTGATAATATTCTTCTTCATTTATATTTATGTTCTTATTTTTATTTCGAACAACCGTGTTCTTTTCCCTAGGCCTGGCTCACGAGCTCATTTGTTGGTTTGCAAAAACCACTTGAGAAACTGTGTTCAACAAACGTAGAAAAAACGAAAAGAGGCTCCAAAGAGTCCGAAACTTTCTCAGCCCCTTTAGTCCACACCTAATCCATTCAAGATGTTGACCCACTTAACCAAGGGCTGCTATTTTTTCAAAAAAACAAAAAGGAAAAAAAAGAAAAAGAAAGAGAAGAAGAGAGACAATAAGATAAAGAAATTTCATAATGTCAATGGGCGAACAAATCATACCTTTGTAATCATTTCCTTTTTAAATATGGTATTACCATTAAGTCAACAATGTTAATTTTTGCAACATTGTTTTTTTTAGTAGAGCAATAAGTGGGTGGATTTAAATAGTTAGTCGTTAGAAGAGAAAAATTGGTGGGAACCGAACCTGTACTATAGTGCATAAATATAATTGTTTTCTATCATTACGGTAAAACGTCATCTACTACAATATTAGTCTTGGGTAAAAATTGAGGTTGTAAGAACTACTACATGTATTAATGACATATATAAAATTGATGTTGTTAAGAGCACGTCTACCTGTTTTGTCATTGTCATGGTAAGGGAAGCCCAATTACAATTACTATTTACTCTAAAAAGTAATTGTCTTTGTGCAGTACCATCCGTTTTGCCATTGCGATTCTATTTACAAATATATTTACAATGGATAATTAAATGAAATACAATTATAAAAGTTGTTTAACTACTTAGTATTACAATCTAGTAATATTCCTCTTCACTTGTAAGTTATAGGCCTTAGGTTCAATTCTCGCCAAAGACAAATTTTGAACCACATTATTACCAGTCCATTATGAGGCTAAGCCACCCCTTCAATAGGAAAAAAATTCAATGTGACGGGAACACGACTCGGTACACCAAGTGTCATAATACAAGTAGTTGGAAACTGGAAAAAAAAAATCTACAACCACTTGTACTATGACACTTGGTGTACTGGTTCGTGTTCCCGGCACACTGAAAAATCTCTCCTTCAATAGTTTGTTAAAAAAACAAAAAGTAATCCTTGCATACACTATACACCACCATTCACACCAACATGTGAAACGTGAAATAGCAAAGCATTTTTTTTCGTATTTTTACAAATATGTTTTCGAATTTTTTTTTTTGGAACTTTTATTGATTGGATCATGTGAAACGTGAAATAACAAAATTCATGTCCAGTTTAATATGGACCATTTGATCATTTTAGCGATTGAAATTCAATGGCTTGTAAGACGCCACATGTATAGTCATTGGGGGATTGGAATTTTTTTTACAGAAAATGATCCTCGCCGGATCCTTTTCCTGGGGATCCTAGGGATCCTGTGATCACAACCGTTCATCATACATCATGACCGCACGATTTACGATGGATGGTCCCGATCACAGAATCCCTAAGATCCACAGGAAAAGGATCCGGCGATGATCTTTTTCCTTTTTTAACAGCACAAGGGCCTAACGACATCAAACTATGTTGGCTTGGTCTCCTCCATCGCGTATATGTTACACGCGGCAAACACAAAAAAAATTGAGTGCATGGCTGAATTTAGCGAAGCCAACAGCAGACCAAGAGGTTGATAGATTTTGACCAGGCTTTGGGTCGAGCTTTATATGGCCCACCATTTGCCCTCCTCAATCTGGGCCAATGTAGTAGTTGTATTGGATTTTGGGTAATTCAATTGCCTTGCCCTTCACTGGTAGACATGCTCTAATGTTCGTTTACTAATCTGTAATTAGAACAAGTGTAATTGAATTGAGGAGGAGTCAGAATCAGATTCAAGTTGAAACCGTTTACTAAAGTTTCGGAATTGAAGTAAGAATTGTATTGATCCATATAAGTTGTTTATTAAAACACATGAATCGAAATGAAACCAATGTGATTACTATAATGTATCTATTCCTTTCAAACTTAGCAATGGGCTTTGAATCTTGAAGTGGAAGTCGTCAGCGTGGCATGAATAGTTATGTGAATGGTTTGGGTCGTTAGGGTTTCATTCATGGAGGTGCAAGTTTGGGTTTTGATCTGTTGGATGGTGTTGTTGGGAGGGTTTGGATGTGGGGCTATCGGGGGTTGTGAAGATGGGATTTTGGGGTAGGTTGGTGATAGGATACTGAGACTTAGTGATGACTCAACATGTTGAGTTGATGATGTGGCAGTATTGTTAAGATAATATTGTTGAGTCAGCAATCTGCTAAGTGGTTAGACAATTAGGAGTCAGTGGCTTAGAGGTTAAGCTACCTAGTGCTATATTAGGGAAGATTGTAGAAGGAAGTTGTTGTTGTTGATTTGTTAATGAAATAAGAAATACTCTGTTACTGCGTATTGGGGAAGACGTAGAGCTTAGGTTGTATCATTAGTACCAGCCAATGCTTTCGATCCTACTTGATCCTTCCTCGTGTATGACTCGCCTTGCTTCCAGAAAAACCATGGATACTCGTGTATCGAAGCTCGAATCATTATTCGCTGATTTCCAGAATGAATTTAAGGAATCCAGAAATGAATTCAGAGAATCCAGAGAAGAATATCGCGTAACGCATGAGTTGATTCTTCAACAGTTGTAGTTTTTATCCACAAAGGGTAGTGGATCTCTCGGTGAATTGTTAGACGACACCCATTCCAATCCGATTCTTCAAGAAAGGATGAATCTTAATATGGGTCCTACTTTTTTTCGCTCTGATTTAGTGCCCAACTCTTCGAATCCAAGACCTCCATTTCTTAAGATGGATTTTCCTCTAGTCGGCAACGGCGATGAACCATTGGCTTGGATCTTTAAAGCAGAGCACTACTTTGATTTTTTGAATACCGAAGACTCCAAGAAAGTAAAGATAGTCTCATTCCATTTTGATGGTGAACCCCTTCAGTGGTTTCAATGGGCGAACTGTTTGGTGAATTTTCCTAGATGGGAGGACTTCATAATGGCTCTTTGTCAAGAATTTGGGCCATCGGAGTACGAGGATTTAGTTGAAAGTTTGGTGAAATTACTGCAAATTGGTTCGTTGCGCGATTATATTTTGGAATTCAGAAGTTTGGCTAATCAAACATCGGACATCAATCATTCCCTTCTGAAATCTTGCTTCATTGGGGATCTCAAATCGGAATTGCGACCCTATGTGAAGATTTTGAAGCCACAAAATGTTCTTGAGGCTACAACTTATGCCTAACAGCTCGATGCAAAGTTGTTAGATTTAAAGATCAAGCATTTCTCGCGTTCTTCTGGTAATTCATCATCTCGTACTCCTTTTTAGAATGTTGCTAATGTGACTATGGATGATAACAAACCAAGAATTGAAAATGTTAGAAGATTAACGCCAGAGGAAGTAGAATATTGCAGAAAACATGGCTTATGCTTTCACTGTAAAGAAAAGTATGTTAGGGGACACTCTTGTGAGAAGAAACAACTCTTGCTTATTGATGTGCAACCATCTAGTGATGATGAAAACTCTGAGAATGACAATTTGGAACCTGAAATCACATCATGTGCACTTTTTTGTACTCCAGCTCCTAAATATATTAAAACCATGAAGGTGGTAAGGAACATTAAGAGTTGCTCTATGGCTATTCTCATTGATTCGGGTAGTTCGCATAATTTCATTGATTTATCTCTCGTTAAGAAGATTAGGGGTCAATTGGATACTTCTCATTCATTTAGTGTGAAAATTGCTGATGGTGGAAAAGTGAATACTGTGGGATCCTTAGAAGCTGCATCTTTGAAGATATAAGATTATCAGTGTGTTACTGATTTATATGCTATGCCACTTGGGGGCTGTGATATTGTTTTGGGGGTACAGTGGTTGAGAACACTCGGCCTCGTTCTTTGGGATTTCGACAAACTGTATATGAAGTTTCGAAAAGGAAATACAACTTATTACTTTTCTAGTCCTGAAACACCTACTAAGTTTATTCAGGATGTCTCCATCTTTCAAATCGAGAAGTTATTGCAGCAAAAGTCTTCGGTAGGAGCCTTTCTTTTCTAATGACAGTCGGAGGGAATTGTTCAACAATCGAATGTCTTAACTGCCGTACAATATGTGGAGTTATAGAATCTATTACAAGATTATGATAGTGTCTTTTGCACCCTAGTTGCTTGCCTCCTCATCAATCCCATGAGCATAGGATTCAGTTAATGGAGGGTAGTAAACCACCCAGCATGAGGCCTTACAGATATGGTCATCTCTAAAAAACAGAAATTGAGAAATGTGTAAGATCTATTGGATGCTGGTTTCATTAGAGTAAGTAACAACCCATACTCTTCATAAGTTATATTAGTTAGAAAAAAAATGATGAAACATGGAGGATGTCTATGGATTACAGGGCTTTAAATTTGATAACTATCAAGGACAAATACCCTATTCCGTTGATTGATGAGTTGCTTGATGAACTATTTGGGGCTCAATTTTTCTCTAAGTTGGATTTGAGATCCAGATATTGTCAAATTAGGATGCATCTTAGTGATATAGAGAAAACTGCATTTCGGACCCATGATGGGCATTACGAGTTTTTGGTTATGCCTTTTGTCTTAACAAATGCTCTGGCCACATTCCAGTGCCTTATGAATGAAATTTTTCGACCATATCTTAGGAAATTCATTCTCGTTTTTTTAATGATATATTGGTTTACAGCCAATCTTGGGAATCACATCTGGATTATGTCAAAACTGTCTTCCAATTGTTGCAAGTTAATACATTGTTTGTTAAGAAGTCTAAGTGTGCATTTGGTCAAACTACTGTGGAATATTTAGGACATATTGTCTCTCAGGAAGGTGTACCAGTTAACCCCTTTAAATTGGATGCCATTGCTAACTGGCCAGTTCCCACTTCCATTAAATCACTTTGAGGTTTCCTTGGTCTCACTAGTTACTATCGCAAGTTCATTCCATGATTTGGGAGAATAGTAGGATCATCGACAGTGTTCACAAAGAAAGACAACTTCCATTGGTATGAGGCTGCTACCACTGCATTCTAGGAACTTAAACAAGTTATGTTAACTCCTCAGGTTTTAGCCCTTCCTAATTTTTCCCAACCATTCATCATTGAAACTGATGCATCAGGTTTTGGGATTGGCCCTATCTTGCAACAATCGGGTCGACCAATTGCATTCACTAGTAAAGCTCTTAGTGTGAGGAATCAATCTTTGTCAGCATACGAAAGGGAAATGATGGCGATTCTTCATGCCATTAAGAAATGGCAGTCATATTTAGTGGGCAGACACTTTATCATCAAAACAAATCATCATAGCCTTAAGTACTTCCTCTAAAATAGAGCAAATACCCCATTTCATCAAAGATGGGTCTCCAAATTGTTGGGGTTGATTATGAAATTCAATATAAATAGGGTTCTGATAACCAAGTGGCTGATGCATTGTCCAAAATTCCCATTGATGAACACTCTCAGAGTTCTAGTATGTTTTGTCTGCTATTTCATATCCTTATTTGAGTTGCTTAGATGATCTGAGACAAGATAATGAACAAGATCTTTGGATAAAAAACAAGATTCAAGAAGTTTTATATCCTTCCGATTCTACAATGTTTAGTACTTTGAGGTATAAGGTGGAAGATGGGTTCTTAAGGTATAAAGATCAAATTGTGTTAAGTCTTGCAAGTTCTTAGAAATGCAAGGTTTTCGAAGAGCATCATTGCAGCCCTATTGCAGGTTATGCGGGGTTTCTAAAAACCTATAAGAGTATATCTTGAACTTTTCATTAGAATGGAATAACAAATTGTCAAGTTTGTCAACAGCAAAAATATGTGACTTTTGGTCCAGCAGGCTTATTGCAACCTGTTGATGCACAAAATCAATGAGGACTTTGGTACAACAGAAAGTGTTAAGCTTGTGACCTTCGCTAGATTGCTCCGGTCACTAGTGTGGATAAGTATGTAAATGGATAGAGACAGGGAAGCAAACACAAGATGTACGTGGTTCACCCAGATTGGCTACGTCCACGGAGTAGAGGAGTTCTCATTAATTGTGAAGGGTTTACACAAGTACATAGGTTCAAGCTCTCCTTTAGTGAGTACTAGTCAATGATTTAGTACAAATGACATTCGGAAATATTGTGGGAGAATGATCTCCTTTTATAGAAGAGAGTTTCTAGCTTTGTTTTAACATTGACACGTGTCGTGTTATGATTGGCTTCTGATGTTGACACGTGTTGTGCTATGATTGGCTTCTGATGTCGACACGTGTCGCGCTATGATTGGCCTCCTGGTTTGAGGGAAACTCTTCTGGGTCCTTGACGGTATAACGTTGACCGGTGCTCAGTAGTTTCGGGATTGATCAAGTATGGTACAAACAGTGCTCCCCTAAGTTCCCGAGTGAGGGAAGCTCCTCGGTTGAGGACTTGCAAGATCCAAGCAGCTGAGTAATCACAAAACTTCTAAGTACCGAAGTATGGTATCATTTTCACTTGCCTTATCTGTCTCATATGTAGATGTGGCATCTTCTATGGAAGTACTTTTCCTCCATCCTGGGGTGGTATCTTTAACCGGTGGAGATGCACAAGGTAATGTATCAATTTCACTTGAAGCTTACTTGTAGTTTCAGGCTTGGTCAAGCGCGATATAAACCATGTAGTAGGAGTCCCCCAAGTCGCCGAGCTAGGAGATCTGCCAGAAGAGGTGACAGACAAGGTAAGCAATAAGAGCTCCCAACAATCAGTCCCACATCAGAAGTTTGATTTCGAGTTCAGGCTAATTGTTCTCATTCTCCCTATCTTGCAGACAGAATGAAGGATAAAGAGAAGAAAAATGAGAAGAGATTATATGAAATACTTTTGCTTTTGAAGAAGTAACTTTCCACAGGCTTATTCTTGAACTGGGCTGAAGGGTTTTCTGGTTTCCTCCAGAGTATAAGGCCGACTCAAGAATTTGAGGGTCAAAACAAGTCCATCAAATCTAGAGTTCGTTCGACCCTGATGATATGAGATACTTTTGCTCTTAACAAAGTAGTGGATGTATCGGCACGTGTTCTGTTACGCTTGTCTCCACATGCTTCCTTGAATCATTCTCACTTGCCCTATCTGTTCCTCAGGCAGATGTGGTATCTTCTCTGGAAGCATAAGATGTTGAAGATGAATACTCGAGAGCAATGCCAGGTAAGTAATCAGGCAAGGGGTTCTAGGCAGTCAGTTCCGGACTGGAAGCTTGATTCCAAGTGCTGACTGATTGCTCTCTTTCTCCTTATCTTGCAGGTAAGAACAAGGCCAAAGGAAAAGACAGGGAAAAAGCATGATATGGGATACTCTTGCTTTTAACCCTGATGATATGAGATACTCTTGCTCTAGTGTGGCTTGTTTGCAAAGGTATTATCGGGGGGAAAAGAAGCTGAGTATTTCGAGAGACTCTGCTGAGAGTGCCATCTCGGATGTGAAGAAAAGTTGAGCATTTTTTTTTATTTGCAGGTCTGCCTGGCTGTGGAGGATGAAGGTCGACATATATAAGAATTGTCCCAACAGCGAGTGGTAACGATGTTCCTTTACCCTTCTCGGTCATAGCAATGTAGTGGTCTGTGGTATCTGGAAAGCTGATGTTGCGTGTGAAGATTGCAGATAAGCTTTATCCAAGGAAATCTGGTTCTCGAAGTTCGGAGAGTGGTGCCTCTTCGGTTTTCGAACAAGCAATCCTATCGGGGATCTGGTTCTCGAGATTCGGAGAACGGTGCCTCTTCGATTTTTGAGAAAGCAATCATGTTGAGAGTCTGGCTTTCGAGATTCGAATAGCCGTGCCTCTTCGATTTTTGAGAAAGCAATCCTGTTAAGAGTCAGGCTCTCAAGATTCGGAGAGCGGTGCCTCTTCGATTTTTGAGAAAACAATCATGTTGTGAGTCTGGCTCTCGAGAATCGGGTAGCAGTGCCTCTTCGATTTTTGAGAAAGCCATCCTGGTAGGAGTTTGGCTTTCGAGAGTTAGATAGCGGTGCCTCTTCGATTTTTGAGAAGCCATCTTGGTGGGAGTTTGGCTCTCGAGATTCGGGGAGCGGCGCTTCTTCGATTTTTGAGCAAGTAATCCTGTTGGGAGTGTTTTCTCGATGTGAGAAAAGGTTGGGCATTTTTGCAGTCTGCCTTGCCATGGAACACGGAGGTTAGCACACACAGGGACTTTCCAGTTATCAAGTAGTGGTGTTGTTCCTTTACCCTTGTGGGTAATGGTAGGGTAGCTGGACCTTCAAAATTTATGTGTCTAAACTTTGTCAGAGATCCTTAGTACAATTATCTGTGGTACCCGATGAGCTGATGTTGTGTGTGGGGATTGTCGAAATATTTTACTCAGGAAAATCTGCTTCTCGAAATCTGGAGAGTGGTGCCTCTTCGATTTTTGAACCAACGACCCTGTTGCCCTTTCTTTTATAGGGGCACCAATTGTGTGCAAGAAGTACGTTCAGAGAGTTATTGCTTGCAGAAATTTTCCCTTTATTTTTGTACTTCAGAGATTTATTGCACCTCATTTCTCCTTCATCATTTCTGAGAATGTCTGGCCCATCCGACCGTCGTTTTGACTTGAACTTTGGTGAAAAGGCAGCCATGCACTGAAGTTGTTGTTGGCTTGCAATAAGACTTTGTTGGTGACTATAACTCTTGTTGGGCATAAGTGTTCCCCTAGTTGAGTTGTCAAGCTTGAGGGTTTTTTATTATTTGTGAATGCTAGGAGTTCACATGTACAGGTTGTACCACTCGTCTACTGGTAAGTGGAATGAATGGTGAGTTGCTTTCATCACTTGGTTGAATGTGAGTTCCTTCATCACCTTTCATCACATTTCATCACCTGGTTGGTGGCATGAATGACAAGTTGCCAAATGATATTAGAGTACGGGTTATACATTTCATCACCTGGTCGGTGGCATGAAGGAGAGTACGGGTTGTACATTTCATCACCTGGTTGGTGGCATAGAGGAGAGTACGGGTTGTACATTTCATCACCTGGTTGGTGGCATGAAGATGAGTTCCTTCTTCACCTGGTTGGTGGCATGAGTGGCAAGTTTCCAAATGATATTAGAGTACGGGTTGTACATTTCATCACCTGGTTGGTGGCATAAAGATGAGTTCCTTCTTCACATTTCATCACCTGGTTGGTGAGAATAAGGGCAGGGTGTCGAGGCACATTGTAGCAAGTGTCGAATGACACAAAGTATGTTGAACCCTTTCGAAGCACAGTTGGCTTATGTATGAATGTGTTGGAATGTATGATTGAACGAATATACTGTGAAGCTGTTCGTTTATTTGTATAGTCATGTTGACATATACTTAGACTTTGTTTCATGTTGGAAGCATTCATGTTGAAACTTTAAATCCGAGTGTTTCATTGCTAGGAATGTAAGAGGATTAGGACCGAGTTGTCTAAATCACCTCTTTATTGAATTCATGCCAAATAGTATTCGTTACGTAGGATGCCGAACGGCTGAAGCATAACACTTGTACAATGTGAGTTTACTTGTAATAGTACTTCAAGTGATCAGCGTTCCATGGATGGCCAAGGGTCTTGCCATCGGAGCTTCTAAGCTTGTAGGAGCCAGGGCGACTGATGCCAACAACTTCAAATAGTCCATCCCAGTTTGGACTAAGTGTTCCTTCACTCGGGACTCTGTAACAAAGTAATCTTTTCTTCAATACCAGTCCCCTACTTTGAAAGAACGAGGTTTGACCCTTGAGTCATAGTAGTTGGAGATGCGCTGCTTGTAGGCGACATTCCTCAAGTGAGCCTGGTTTCTGTGTTCCTCGACTAGATCTAAGTTGAGGGTAAGTTGTTTGTCATTTTTGCTTTGCACGTAGTTCTGGACTCGGAACGTTGCGTGCTCAAGCTTAACTGAGACAACTGCCTCTGTACCAAAGGCAAGTAAGAATGGGGTTTCTCCTGTTATGTCCGATACGAAGTGCGGTATGACCAAAAAACTTGGGGTACAAATTCTGGCCAACAACCTTTAGCCTTGTCCAAGCTGGTTTTCAAAGTTCGCTTGCTTATTTTATTGATGGCTTCAACTTGTTCATTAGACTGAGGATGAGTTGGGGAGGCAAAACATAAGTTGATGTTGAACTTAGAGCTGAACATCCTGAACTTATTGTTGTCGAATTGTCGCCTGTTGTCGGTGACTATCGCATTGGGAATGCCGAATCTGCAAAGGATGTTCTTCCATACGAAGTCTTCTATTTTTGCCTCAGTAATGGTTGCCAAAGGTTCTACTTCGGCCCACTTTGTGAAGTAGTCAACTGCAACGATTACATAGCGGACCTTGTCATTCCCTGCAGGCATTGGGCCAATTAAATCAAGTCCTCATTGGGCGAAGGGCCAAGGGCTAATAATAGGAATGAGCGGCTCAGGAGGGGAGTGAGGAATAGTTGCGTAGCGTTGACACTTATCACATGAGCGAGATATTTTGATGGCATCTTGGTGGAGTGTTGGCTAGTAATATCCTTGGCGAAAAGCCTTGTGTGCTAGGGATCGAGATCCAGCATAATCTCCGTAGACTCCTTCATGTATTTCCCGAAGGACAATTTCCGCCTCCGCGGGCGTAAGGCATCTTAGGTATGGTAGGTTAAAACCCCGCTTGTAGAGTTGGTCATTAATGATCAAGTAACGGGTAGCCTTGTATCGAATCTGCTTAGCTTGGACTTTGTCATTTGGAAGGGTGCCATGAGCAAGGAATCTATAAATCGGGGTAATCCAACTATCCCGTGTTGTAAGTTGCACACTTCCACAGCCATGGTGCTGCTAACAATTCGACCTGAATTTTTCTCCCAATCTTGTTTTCCACCGCTGAGGCGAGGCGAGCCAAAGCATCTGCATGACTGTTTATCGCTCGAGGAATTTGGGTGATCTGGTAGTGGAAGTGCTTGAGCAACAATTGTGCTTGTGCCAGATATGTTGCCATGGAGCTATCCTTAGCGTCAAAGTTGTTGGTGACCTGGTTAACCACCAATTGGGATTCATTGAAGATATCAATTCGTTTAACCCCAAGGTGTTTGGCCAAACGTATACCTGCTATGAGGGCTTCATATTCGGCCTCATTGTTCGACTCCTTGAATTTGAAACGAAGAGCATACTCCATCGCCACTTTGTCAGGGGTCGTAAGGACTAGTCCTGCTCCACAACCCTGTTGGTTGGACGAGCCATCAACATATAGACTCCATGTTAGGGTTGTTGGTTCTATTTTCTGAGCTTCCGAGGGTAATGAAACCACTTCTTTAGGCGTAGAAAAAATGTCAACAGGATATGTGAAGTCGGCGATAAAGTATGCCACTGCTTGGCCTTTCTCAGTTGGCTTTGGTTGGTAGGAGATGTCAAACTCACCCAATGCTATCGCCCATTTGATCATTCTCTAGAAGTGTCAGGACTTTAGAGTATCTGTCGAATAGGATGATTGGTAAGCACGATGATGGAGTGTGCTTGGAAGTAAGGGCGAAGTTTTCGAGTAGACATGACCAATGCTAGAGCCAATTTCTCAATGTTGGAGTATCGTGTCTCCGCATCTTGTAAGGCCTTGCTAGCGTAGTAGACAGGCTGTTCGACATCACCATCTTTTCGAATGAGAACGAAACTTACTGCTGAAGCCGATACCGACAGATAGATAATGAGAGTGTCACCAACCTCAGGTTTGGAGAGCAGATGGGCTTTACTCATGTAGTCTTTGAGGTTCTTGAATGCCTCGGCACATTCATCAGTCCATGTAATGTACTTCTTACTTCCCTTAAGTGCTTTGAAGAAAGGAGCACATCTGTCTGTGACCTTAGAGATGAACCTAGTTAAGGCTGCCACCTTGCCAGTAAGGCTCTGGATGTCTTTTGAAGTTACAGGTTCCTTCATGTCGAGGATTGCTTTGATCTTTTCAGGATTAGCCTCAATGCCTTGTTGGCTTATCATGAAGCCTAAGAATTTGCCAGAGCTTACGCCAAAGGCACATTTGTTGGGGTTTAACCTCATTCGATGCCTTCAGAATGGTGAAAGTTTCAGATAGGTTGGTCAGTATGTTTGCTCTTGACTAGCATATCATCAACGTAAATTTCCATGCTCCTCCCAATCTGTTCGGCGAACATTGAATTGACCAGTCTCTGATAAGTCGCTCATGCATTCTTTAGGCCGAATGGCATGACTTTATAGCAATATAGTCCCTTGTCAGTAGTGAATGTTGTGTGTTCTTGGTCCGGATGGTTCATGAGGATTTAGTTGTATCCTGAGTAAGCATCCATGAAGCTCAGGAATTCACACTCTGTCGTAGAGTCTATAAGTCTATCTATGAGAGGAAGAGGAAAGTTATCCTTCGGGTATCCTTTGTTTAGGTCAGTTTAATCGACACACATTCTCCACAAGACCTTTTGGAGTAGGAGATTTTCTTTGGTCGGATTTTTCTTAACAATGACCACATTTGCTACCCATGTTGGGTAATTAACTTCGCGGACGAAGCCTATACCTTTGAATTTTTCAACTTCTGCCTTCATTGCTTCGTACCGTTCAGCGTCATAAAATATTCGCTTCTGTCTCACTGGCTTGGTCTTGGGGTCAATACTTAAGCGATGACATATGATATCGGGAGAGATGTCTGGCATGTCCTCGTATGACCAGGCGAAGACCTCAGTGTTCTCTTGCAAAAAAAAAGATCAATGCCAACCGAATGGGTGGTGACAAGGTGGTGCCAATCTTCACCATGCGATCCGGATAATCTTTTGAGATAGAGATCTTCTCCAACTCTTCAGCGGGTTGTGCTTGCTAGGTAAAAGAGTCATCTTGAGGATCGTCGGGTTAACTGTTGCCACCTTGAAGATCCAAGTTGGCTTCGTCTGTGATGGTCTTTATGACTTGGTCATGTATAAAAAGGGTTTCCTTGGGCACAGGCAGGTGCTGTTGCTTGACCGAAGTGTTGTAACATGATCGTGCACTAAGTTGATCTCCTCTGATGTAACCATTGTCATAGGGGGTTGGAAATTTTATCAACAACATATGTGTGGATACCATGGCCTTGAGATCATTGATGCTTGTGCGTCCCAAGATGACATTGTATGCCGTTGGGCAATCAACCACCAGGAAGTTAGTGGTAATGGTAGTTGTGTAAGGGCCTGTACCAATGATGAAAGGTAAGTGTATGCTCCCCAAGGTTGCACGATATCATCGGAGAAGCTTATCAAAGGAGAAATTGAGCGATCGAGCAAGTGTTCAGCTACAATAAGTGCCTTGAAAGCTTCAGCAAACATGATATTGACCGAAGCCCCCGTGTCTACCAGGATTCGTCGTACTTCAAAGTTGGCTATGTGAGCTTCCACGATCAGTGGGTCGTTGTGAGGGTAGATGATACCTCTTTCTTCCTCAGGGTAGAAACATATTGGATCTCAGTTAGGCTTTTAATACTTGCCTCCCCTGATGTCTTCCACGTGAAACACTTGGTGGCCAGACCTTAAAGCTCGTTCACTATTTTTATGGCCCTTTTGGAAGATTTAGATATGGGTGTGCCACCACTTATGGAATATATCACATTCACCTGGCGTTGGTTACGGTTACCCTTTGGAGGGTGAATGAGGAATTGATCAATTTTTTCCTTTACGTGCCAAAGCTTCAATATGATCACAAATGGTGATACACTTCTCACCGTCATGGCCGTTATGCTCGTGGTAGCAGCAAAACGTGCCCGTGTTCTTCGTGGGCTTGTAACCAGACTGCCTCGGCATTGGCTTCGGTATCAGGTGTGCTATGCTGGGGTAAATGGCCACGCATGTGGCGTTCAAAGGTGTGTATGTCTCATACCTCGGGGTAGGGCCTGTCCTGACACGTGTTTGGCCCACTATGTTGACTGCCTGGGGGCGGGCATTATCGTGGCGATACCCTTGGTTATCGCGATAGTGTCCCTTACTCCTTTTACTAAAATGAGACTGGTGAGGATGGAAATCTTTTCTTTTGCCCTGAGATTGATATGTCTGTTGACTTGGCGAAGTATTAAATAAGGCAGGGGGAGGCACCGCTGCCGTTTGGAAGGTCAAGGTCTTCTCATTTGGTTGGATCTGGCTTCCACTCCCTACTTGCTGATAAGGGGTGGCTGTGGGGGGTTTCCCTTGGTATGTCCTTGCCTCGGCTGAGGCATGGTTATAAGCTTGGGCCATCACCTCAGAGTAAGTCTTCCAAGTGTTGGCATTGATCATGTACTTAAAGAAACAGTCACGTAGGCCTGCCTTGAAAGCTTTGAGGGCAGTCTTGTCATCTGCCTCGGCACAACGGGAATACTCATGGCTGAAGCGGCCAGCATACATACGTAATGACTCGTCTGGCTTCTAGCGAATAGTGTACAAGTCATCCACAAAGTGCAAGCGATCGGTCTGGAAAATGTGTTGAGAAATAAACAGTTTCCTCAATTGCTCAAATGAGTCTACCGTCTCTCGTGGAAGACAGCAATACCAATTTAGAGCTCCACCAGAGAAGGTAGAGGGGAAGAGAAGACATCCCTTTTCGTCGGTGTGCATCCGGTATGCCATGGTGGACTCAAAAAGGTTAAGGTGTTCAATTGGGTCCTCCTTTCCAGTATAGAGTTGCAAGCCAAGCTTCTACTTTGTCTTTGCTTGGAGGGGGTGTCGAGGATCCTCATTGTAAGAGGGCCATGCCTAGGTTGGTTCTAATCAGGTATCTCAGCTTGTCGTTCGACCTTCAACTTGTTTACTTCCTTAAGAAGCTGTAGGACAACAGGGTCCTGAGTGGAGTCATGTACCACTGAAGCTTTCTTTCCAAAATCTTCATCTCCTCTTGGAAGTATGAAGGTTTTATCAAGAGCATGTGATTTTTCCATGGACTCGCCGTACTGACTTCCAAGGTATGTCTGTCGGAACATCTATGAGTCCCTTATACCTTTGTGTTTCTCTAAGACTTGTTGCCCCTTCCTCAAATTGGTAGCCGACCTGGGACATGGGAGGAGACCGAGTCTTTCAGAGACCATTGGGTCATTGATCTTCGAGCTTACATGGATGGGATTGTCTCGACGTTGCTTTAGGAAATCTCAACAGTCGCGAAAGACGGATTTCGATCCTTCCACTCCTTCTGTAATGAAGTGTCTTCCTCAACTTCTCCTGCTTCGGGTCGAAACAGCTGGGTTGAGAGAATTCTCATGTTGATCAATGTTTTGATGATTAGCTCGCTCCTCATCAGGGATACCCATGTCGAAGGAAGGTGACCCTCCTGTTGGAAATGTGCCCTAAAGCCATTCATATGATGATACTTTACGGATATTTCACATGTTAAACTAATCTAGTTTACATATAAAGGGCAAACATTATTGTTTGAGACGTCTCATATAAATGTTATATGCTTAAACGATAAAGTCCAAGGAATATGTGATTGGGAGAATGCAATCTAATGAAGTTAGATTAATGAGACCATTCTTTCGTAGACACATCCTAAACGTTCCTGATCATAGGATTGCCAATTGGGCATTGACAGTCCGATAAGATCAGTACGTACTATGCCTTCTCTCAGGGAGAGTGACTAGTCTCGAGTCATTGGTGTGTGTGACATCAAGACAAGTACGTAGGTGCTCAATAGAGAATGAGTCCACCGAACACGATCAACGAGGAGTTCTCATACTCATGTCACATGAGAACTCATGTTTGGGATAATGCAAATTAGTCCTTTGACCTGAGGCATCACAGTTGTTGTCTTGTGGTTAAGTCCTTGATCTTTGATTATGTCAAAGTCACCCCATCGGGGTGTCCACGGCATCATTGGGGTTAAGCCACTTAGTCATGGAGACAAGTGAATGCGCAACAAGGGATCTCTAACCTTCAATTGGCTTGAGGGAGAATACTCTATGATATGATTAAAATCTCTGGCCAGAGTATGAATGAGATTGGGGAATGCGTTCCAAATCACATTCAAGGTAATCATAAAATGCAAATGAATCACATTGGATAGTAGACATGAATAAATAAACTATCAAACCAAACAATGTGGTCAAGAGTATTAGATTAGAGAAAGACCGTATTGCATTTGTAATCCTAAACTGAATAGGTTCTCTACCTATTCTGATTAGCTTGGGTAGCCATGATATGCTGCTAGGGGTCACTCATGGTTTGTGGAAGCCCTAAACGTGTGTAATCACTAAAGGGAGAATTGAAAGTAAGTTTCAATTCACAATCGATGTAAAATGGTTTTAATCGCCCACTGCCTCGCTAAAAGGAACCTAATGTATCGTACACCAAATAAGGTGGAGATTGAAGAAACAAAGGAGATGAATTAAATGGTTTAATTATTTATGGCAAGGATTAATTAATATGTTAATTAATCAAACGAATAAGTTCGTTAAAGACCTCGGGATAGTTTTTGGACCTTAAGGCCCAATGGGCTTCGAACGTCAAAGCCCATTGACTTAAGTTGTATGACAACTTAATGAATAAAGATTCACAAAGGCCCAAAAGCCCATATCCATTTAGTGTTGAATTAGGGTTTTTGGTTCTTTAGGTCATTTAAAGAAGTGACTATATAAAGAACTTTATAACCTAAAATTCATAAGTTGTTGATTTTAGAGAAAATTGGTGAGAACATAAAGCTTCCATTTCTCTCTAAGAGGCCAACCACCTTGGGGGATATTGTCTAGCAATTCTATTTCCTCAAGGTCACTCATTTCCTCTCCATTCCAACCTTGGTGTAGAATCTTTAGAGGTTCTCAATTTTGGGAACTTGGAGAACCTATTCTTCTAACCAAATCCATGGAGCTAAGAAGCAAGGAATGAAGGCCCTATCTCTTGGGTGATTATCCTTTGCATATGCAAAGAGGAATCTACAAAGGTAAATATTTCTCAACTAATAAATGTTGATTTAAAAGTTGAGTCAAGGTTCACCAATCTACTAGGCTTTGAATTTCATGGTTGATGTTTTGTTTTTGAATGCATGAAAGCATGATTCCGCCTTTAATTTGTTAATTGCATGCTATATGATGTTATCCAAATGAACATGTTTTTCACAAAATTTCCTTCACCTCCGTGTTGGGGGGCACCCAGATGAAGGTTGATGTCCACCTGGGTAACGAGCTCGCGTGTTTGAGTACGCCTAGTTTCGTGGAGCGTCTCAAAGTGCTTCTCATACTGCTCATAGAGGACCTCATTCTTCATTGCTATCTTGTCGTTCTGAGCTTCTAGCTCATCGTCTTTAGCTTGAAGAGCAAACCTCTTTCCTTCCTTCTTTCGTTGCCTCGCACCAGGTGCAAGAGGGGTGTCATTCTGCGTGTTGTGGCTTCCTTCGCTCCCCATGTTGTAGAGGGATGCCTGGTCAAAAGAGAGTGTACGAATGGTGGAAACTACCTTGACAAAGCTGAAGAGAGTGGGAATAAGTGTCGTTCCCACAGACGGCGCCAAATGTTAATGCACAAAATCAGTGAGGACTTTGGTACAACAGAAAGTGTTAAGCTTGTGACCTTCACTAGATTGTTCCGATCACTAGTGTGGATAAGTATGTAAATGGACAGAGACAGGGAAGCAAACACAAGATGTACGTGGTTCACCCAGATTGGTTCAAGCTTTCCTTAATTGTGAAGGGTTTACACAAGTACATAGGTTCAAGCTCTCCTTTAGTGAGTACTAGTGAATGATTTAGTACAAATGACATTCAGAAATATTGTGGGAGAATGATCTCCTTTTATAGAAGATAGTTTCTAGCTTTGTTTTGACATTGACACGTGTCGTGTTGTGATTGGCTTCTGATGTTGACACGTGTCGCGCTTCAACACGTGTTGCGCTGTGATTGGCCTCCTGGTTGGAGGGAAACTCTTCTGGGTCCTTGACGGTATAACGTTGACAGGTGCTCAGTAGTTTCGGGATTGGTTAAGTATGGTACAAACACAACCATTACCCATTCCTACAAGGATCTGGACTGATATTTCTATGGACTTCATCATTGGGCTACCACCAAGTAAAGAGAAAACTATTATTTGGGTGGTGGTGGATAGGCTTTCGAAGTATGCTCACTTCCTTTCCACTTTCTCATCCATATACTGCTACTTATGTGGCACAATTATTTGTGGAAAACATCTTCAAACTCCATGGAATGCCAGCTTCAATTGTGTGTGATAGGGACCCAGTTTTCATGAGTAAGTTTTGGAAGGCATTCTTTGCTTCACAAGGGTTTTCTCTGTGTTTTAGTTCTAGCTATCATCCACAAATCGATGGTCAAACTGAAGTGGTTAATCACTGCTTAGAAACATATCTTAGGTGTTTTTGTAGTCTACAACCTAAGAAATGGGCAACTTGGTTGCCATGGGCAGAATGGTGTTACAATATTGCCCATCATTCAGCAACAAAAATGAGTCCCTATGAAGCAGTTTATGGGCAATCACCCCCTGAGGTTCTAGTATATGAAGTTGGTACTACAAAATTGGAGATGGTTGACAGGAGCTTGCTTGAGAAAAACAGAATGCTTTTTATCTTAAAAGCTAATATGGCAGATGCTCATAATAGAATGTATGTCCAAGCCTGTAAACACAGAACTGAGAGAGTTTTTCAGGTGGGAGATTTGGTTTACCTCAGACTAGTCCCTTATCAACATTTGTCCTTAGCTAGCCACCCATTTCATAAGCTACAGCCTAAATTCTATGGCCATTTTGAAGTGCTAGCCAAGGTTGGTACTATGGCATACAAGCTCAAGCTACCTGAGACATCTAAATTGCAACCAGTATTTCATGTTTCTTGCCTTAAGAAACATTTGGGACCTACTGTGCAGCCTACTATTCACTTACCCTTACTCACTGATGATGGGATACTCCAAGATGTGCCAGTAAGGATTTTGGAACGGAAGTTAGTCAATGAGGGTAATTCAGCGACAACCGAGGTGCTAGTTCAATGGCAAAATCATCCTCCAGAAAATGTAACTTGGGAGATATGTAGACTTAAAATCCAAGTTTCCAATGGTGGTTCATCTGTAATCTTGTTTCTGTTGTGTTTGTAATGTTGCTTATGAATTGGTTGTGTAATTTTTGTGTTTTTGTTGTAGAAGTCTTGTGATACAAGCCTTGTTTTGAGGGGGTGTATTGATAGGATACTGAGACTTAATGATGACTCAACATGTTGAGTTGATGATGTGGCAGTATTGTTACGATAATATTGTTGGGTCAACAATCTGTTAAGTGGTTAGACAGTTAGGAGTCGGTGGCTTAGAGGTTAAGCTACCTAGTGTTATATTAGGGAAGATTGTAGAAGGAAGTTGTTGTTGTTGATTTGTTAATGAAATAAGAAATAATATGTTACTGTATATTGGGGAAGACGCAGAGCTTGGGTTGTATCAGTTGGTGGTGGATCTCAGGAGGATGAGATTTGGGTGCGGCAATCTTGGTTGGATTGGGGTTGGAGGTAGGTGTGCCTTGGGTAGTTGGATGTGGTAGGGGAAGACATGCAAGCAGATGAAAGGGGAGCTAAATGTGGAAGGGTATATTTTAATGTACAAGGATAATTTGGTGAAATGTCTGATTCTCGATAGAGCCTTTCTTTCGAAGTCCAATTACTGCCTCTATCTCAATAATTGAATTCATGGTAAATCAGGAATATGATTATTACTTTATTAAATTGTTAAATGTTTTAAGCATTTGGATTTAATTTAATATTATCTTATGGCTAATATGCAATTGATCTTCACATGTCCTCAAAATGAGAACCTTACGAGGGCAAGACTCTCTCTCTCTCTCTCTCTCTCTCTCTCTCTATATATATATATATATACACGAGGTTTTTATTTATTATTATTTTTTTTTCTAAAATTAGATGCGGTCCACTTATTGAACAGAGTTTATGGTTGGTCCACGACCCCTGGATGCCAAAGGCATTCTTAGGTGACCTCGTAGTTCCTACAGGGTGGTGATGATGCGGTCGGTTCACGAATTTTTTTTCTTTCTTTAAAAAAAAAAAATAATACATGTCAGTGAGGGAATAAAAAAAAAAGCAAAATTCTTTTTATGAAAAATTACTTTAGTGCTTATTATTATTATTTTTTTTGCACGTAAAAGTATAACAATATTTTTTTATACCTTTAATCGATAAAAAATATTCTATTAATAACTAAATAGTTAAGGGAACTTTAACGAAAAATCACATTTTTACACTAAAAAGTCAATACTGGTACTATTCATTTTACCATTTATTTTGTTATTTTAGTTAAAACTAAAAATTTTCAAGTTCTTTTCATTAGTTTTTCTAATAATTAATGGAGGGTAGTGTTGTTTCTTTGTCCTTCATATCTCATCAGGAATATTTCCATCTTATCTAAATCTGGTAGGGCAGCATGTGAACGTAACGTTCAAATATGTTGCATTACATAAAAAATCATATAATAAAATAAATAGCAATTAGCAAAGATTGACGTAAGACTCATGTCACAACTACTGACAGGTCTTATATTTCCTCCGATCATGAGAACATCTTATATGAAATGTATATTAGGTGATGTCTCGTTTTTAATAATATGATATAATGTATTAAAAAAATGACACATGTTATTTTTTATTAAAATAAAATATCTTCGTGACAGTTAACCTCGATTCATAAGAGTCATTATCCTCTTTCATATATATTATTATATGTTTGATTCGATTCAATCAAGAGCCCACCTACACCGAATACTTGGTTGCCTTGTCATCATCAATTAAATAATTATATATTTCTTTCTCTCTTAATTTATATTTCTCTCTTTCTTAATTTGTTTTCAGTAATTACACATATTCTCAGAATTCATATATAGACCACAGATCGTCGGATGGTTGATATCTAGTTATCTACCAAACCAACAGCTTTCCAGGTAATTAGCCAGCCGTTGACATTTCAATCGTTAAGTCAAGACATTACAACAACGATAAACTTGATTCATATAAATCGTTGACATTTCAATCGTTAAGTCAAGACATTACAACAACGATAAACTTGATTCATATAAATCGTTCTCCTTTTACGAAAATTATGAAGTTAATGCGTGTGGACTCGAACAACCATCCCCATTCCCTTTCCCCACCATAATTAAATTTATTTTCTTCATTTCATGAATCATATCATGCAGTTAGGTCGTCATCCTTTTGGAAAATAAAGTAACAAAGTAAATTTTCCAATTTCTGTAGACTATATACAAAATATAGGTATACATCCACCATTATTTTGTCAAACTATCAATTTAATCCATAAATGAAATGAAGTCATATTTTATATGTATACTTACTGAATACTACAGGACCAACTCTTGTCATCCATTTTTATTAAGTGACAGTTCTGCCCTAATTATTAAAAGATATGAGGGTTTGAAACTATTACCTCAAGTAAGGAACATAACATGTTATATGTAATATAAGTACAACTAATGAACAAAAAAATTGTTGGGTAGAGATGGAGGTTTTAATCCAAATAATCCCAGAAAAAAGTGATTATAATAAAAATTTGGCTTAATTGTGATAACGAGCCCTTAATTTCTACACGAGTTACAGTTTTAATTGGTCCGCCAACTTAGAGTTCGTTTAGATTTGCTTTTAAAATGACTGAAAGCGCTTTTAGAGAAAATATTTTTTTGGTTCCAAAAGCACTTAAAGTGTTTTCTGCAAGAAGCACTGTCACATCCCAGCCCGGGGCGGACCACATCCCGGGCCCATTCCACCACCGTAGCACGATATTGTCCGCTTTAGGCTTACCATTCCCTCACAGTTTTATTTTTGGGAACTCACGAGCAACTTCCCAGTGGGTCACCCATCCTGAGAGTGCTTTGGCCTCCTTCTCGCTTAACTTCGGAGTTCCTACGGAACCCGAAGCCAGTGAGCTCCCAAAAGGCCTCGTGTTAGGTAGGGATGAGAATATACATTTAAAGATCACTCCCATGGGCGATGTGGGATGTCACAATCCACCCCCCTTAGGGGCCCGACGTCATCGTCGGCACACTTCCAGCCGGGGATTGGCTCTGATACCATTTGTCACATCTCGGCCCGGGGCGGATCACTTCCCGGGCCCGCTCCACCACCGTAGCACGATATTGTCCGCTTTGGGCCCTAACCACGCCCTCATGGTTTTGTTTCTGGGAACTCACGAGCAACTTCCCAGTGGGTCACTTATCCTGGGAGTGCTCTGGCCCACTGGGAAGTTGTTCGTGAGTTCCCAGAAACAAAACCGTGAGGGCATGGTTAGGGCCCAAAGCGGACAATATCGTGCTACGGTGGTGGAGCGGGCCCGAGAAGTGATCCGCCCCGGGCCAAGATGTGACAAGCACTAGTTATGTGCTTTTTCTAGGTAGCACTTTAAGTGATTTTTCAGAATTTACTTTCATTTTTACTGAGGATTGGTTCCAAAAACATTTTCACCGAAAGCGCTTTCAGTCATTTTAAAAGAAAATCTAAACAAGCTCTTAAATTCTTCAACTCTCGACCAAGTTAAGGTCTTCTTCCAAACAATCGACCAAATTAAATTATCATCATCATGAAAAAAACGAACATATATTTTTAAAGGATCTAGAAAATATAGGTTGGCCTGGTCCTTCCTAAACTTACAATTTGTGACCATGTCTCTCTCTCGCAATTAATCCTATTAATTATTTGCGTCAAAATAAGAGTTATTATTGTACAGTAAAAACCCTATTAATCATTTACTCTTTTTATTAATTTCTTGTTTTCTTTTATTTTATTTTAGTTATTTATTTATTATAAGCAATATCTACACTAATTTACTATGTATATTGAGAAGGAGTGAAGAGCTTGAACTGCATGATTAGAAAAAGAAAGTTGGGGCAATCCACGGTTTCGTTATTTGTTGTTAGAACAATATTTGGCTACTCAAAGATAAGTAGGGACTTCTACTCAAAAAATTTCAAAATAGTTTGTTGTCAATTTATAGAACCTCCTATTTTATAATCAAAACTGTTCATACTATAAATCACCCTATAAAGATCGCTTCTGTAAAAAATCAATTAAAACTAAGGTTGTTTAATTATCAAACCGTTTAAAAACAAATGAACAGTATTGGTAAAAGCATTATATACACCTTCTATGTATTTGCTACAATAGATTGACTAAACGACCTTAGTTTTTTATTGTTTTATTTTATTTTTTTTTTTTTTTTTTTGCAGAGATGATATTTATAATGTGATTCATAGTATGAACAATTCTGATTACAAGCACAAAGCTCCGTGATTAAAATACTAAAAACTTTAAGTATGAATTCCTACTCATTTTTTTTTTAGTCAAGTATTGTTCTTGTTGTTAATTGACAAGCAAATTTGGCGGGGATAGTGAAGAAGATTAGTATATATACACAAAAGAGTTGATCATTTCCGACTTTGTAACTTTTCAACTCGCAGGCACTTCCTTTTCAAACACAACTAACCCACCACCACCAATACCATTAATACTCCTTTCTCCTATTAAAATTGTATCCCTTTCCTCTTGCGATCATCCCAACAAACCCAAAACCGGAAATTCCAACTCCAAACACAATCAGACACAGACATCGCAAACATGGAAGTGAAGCTCCATACGGTTCCGTCCCTGGTCTCCAAGCTCAGCTCTGTCTCCTCCCAAACCCGAGCCGACGCCCTCAAAGAGCTTCGCCTCATCACCAAGCTCGAACCGGACAGCCGTCCCTTCGTTGCCGAATCTGGCGCCATCCCTTACTTGTCCGAAACCCTCTTCGACTCCTCCCCTTACCTCCAAGACGATGCCGCCGCCACCCTCCTAAACCTCTCCATCTCCTGCCGCGACTCCCTCATCTCCACACAAGGCCTCCTCGATGCTCTCTCCCACTCTCTCCGCCAACACGCCTCCCCTTCCTCCTCCCCCTCCGCTGTCCAGTCTTCCGCCGCCACCCTTCACAGCCTCCTCGTCGTTGACGACTACCGCCCCATCATGGGCTCCAAGCGCGACATCGTCTACTCCCTCATCGACATCGTCAAGTGCCCTAACTCGCCGCCGCGGTCTGTGAAGGACGCGCTGAAGGCGCTGTTCGGGATCGCTCTCTACGCGCCCAACCGCATCGCCTTGGTGGAGCTCGGGGCGGTTCCCGCGCTTTTTACGTTGGTAGTGAAGGACGGGCGGGTGGGGATCGTGGAGGACGCCACGGCGGTGATCTCGCAGGTGGCGGGGTGCGAGGAGAGCGAGGAGGCGTTTCAGAGGGTTTCCGGGATAAGGGTTTTGGGGGATTTGCTGGATCTCTCGACCGGGTCGAGCTTGAGGAGCAAGGAGAACGCGGTGGGGGCGCTGCTCAATTTGGCCACGTGCGGCGGAGATTGGGGGCTGAGGGAGGTGAGGGAGGAGGGGATGGGAGTGGTGGATGGGGTTGCTAACGTAGCGGAGAATGGCGGCATAAAAGCGAAGAGCAAGGCAGTTGCGCTGCTGAAGGTGATTGATGGCGGGAGCGGATGCATTGCTAGCGTTTTTAGAGATCCACGGTTTGATTCTTTACTAAACCAAACTTCGTAAAATTTGGTTTTTTCAAAGATTTTTTATTTTTTTATTTTTATTTTTATGATGAGTGATGTAGATATTGTAGACTCTTACGAGTTCAATGGTACTTGTTAGGAATGATTGATTAACATCTTGAGGTAGTGATGTTGAATTCATTTCTAGATTTTGTATGAATATTATTAGATGCCAATAGTTTAAATCTCATGTGATCCAATATCTTAATGAAAATAAATAGGGTGTTAAATTTCTATGTTCGAAACTCCCATCCCTTAAATATTGTAATAGTTTTGAGCAATTTTCCATTCCTAAATAATAATAATTTTAAAAAAAAGTTTAGACCAACCCAATTTATGGTTCTTGTTTGAGAAAAAATAAAGCATTGTTGATCTCGATCGTTCAGATTTGTGATCGAATTATAGTTATCGACACTACATTAAAACTAAGTTTGATCAAACTTTGTAAGCTTGTAGCCTTGCCAAATGCATTTTTCTTCTTGTAATTGGGTTTAGGGTTTTCGTGATCTTCGATCATGCAATTAAATTGGTTCGTGATTTATGTGATTAATTAAGGGCACGAATTACGGTGCGGGTTAGCGGAAGCCCTAAAGTGTTTTGGAGCTTTATTTATCCTTTATTTATGCATAATTTCAAGGGCCCAAATGAAATAATTGGAAGGATTTGGTTGAGGATCTCTTTCCAGGGGAGTGGCTTCCTTTGGTAAATTTGCACGCAAATTGTTTTATGGTTTATCTTTCTGGCTTAGTGTTAATTAATCTATCATCAAGAAGTTGAGCCCCTTTTGTTGACCACCAATATGGATGAAATCTTTCCAAGATGAATTTTACCTGCAAAAATGTTATTAGAGAGATGGTACAAGTGATAGTACAACTAGATGGTAAGTGTAGGACTACTCTTTTACTTAAGGTGTTGAGCATATTTTTTTTCTAAACAAACAATAGTATCTACACTAAGGGGGTGAGGGAGTTGAACCATAATAATGTGGTTCAATTTTGCCTTTTGCGAGAATCGAACCTAAGACATCTTACTTACAAGTGAAGAAGAATACCACTAGACCATAGTTGTCACGCCCCAATCCCGACATACGTCCCGGATCAACACGTGACGTCACCAAATACTCGTATATTTAACATACCCCGCCTTCGGGATATGAATAAAGCATCACTCAAGGTCCAAATTGCATAGTAATTTCCATATACTTTATGGCTGCATCTAACCTCCTTGTTAGACTGCCTACATACCCTCAACGGGGATCAAGTCATTCGTAGTTCGTTTTTCGCTACAACTCGACATATATCACAATCCGTTCAAGCCGAAAGGCATAACATTCCTCAATCAAACATATGGACTTAACAAGCATGAATTATTCGATTCAAGCTACATAACGAATCCACATAACAATCAAGGTTTCTATTTCATCAATCATATAAACCATTATGTTTCAGCGTAAAATTGCAATTCATAGCATGTAACATATCAAAGAATCAACAAAGCACAAAAGTATTCTCTAGTCGCATTGATCACTGATCTAATCGTATTAATAACAATCATATTCAACATCATTCCACAAACACCTCAAGTAACCCATTCCACGAATCAAGGAGACACGATATTAACATTTAATTACGTTAATCAGTCAACCAGATCACATATCAGTGCACGAAATTTAATAAAGGAATTCTACATAATTCCCTGCCTGGATTCCAATTAATAACCTGATAATTCTAATTTACATTCAAAGGTTTATTGTGGGTAATTCTCATTCACTCGAATCCAGGGTTCTAGTCTAACTTAAGGAAATAAGCAAAAGTAGGGATTCCGGACCAGTCAACGGAATCCAACCCAAGATACGATTCCGGACCACTCAACAGAATCTAAACTAAATTATGATCACCTATCGAAATGTACCAAGTACAACTAATCATCATCATCTCTAAAATGCGTATGGTCCCCCATCGTGGATATACCAAGTCGAACCATAAGCAATATCTCATCGTACATGTAGTGATCACCCATCGCGAATATACCAAGCATGATCACTCCTGAATACATATGGTCCCCCATCGCGGATATACCAAGCAGAACCATATGCATAATCTAATAACATAGGCAGTGATCATCCATCACGGATATACCAAGCATGATCATCCCTAACAGTCCCCCATCGTCCCCCATCGCGGATATACCAAGCAGGATTGTATTCTGTAGCTCTAGGTAGTGATCACCCATCGCTGATATACCAAGCATGATCACTCCTAGAATGCGTATGGTCCCCCATCGCGGATATACCAAGCATAACCACTCTATCAACTTCTCATGACTACTAATTATCTTGTCATATGGGCATAAAAGTTCTACATAATACTTCTAATAGGATTCTAAGATCACATGGTCATAACATTTATCCTACTTAACATTCACCTCACTAAAAAGAAAATTAAACACATTTATATCCCAATCATCATTAGTAGACAAGCCAAATCATGATTAATAAACATAAGTCTAGGCTCAATATACAAAAATTACATTTCAATAGAAATCACATTTATAATACCAAGTCATATTCACAAATGATATTAATATAAGAAATTAAGGTAATAACCATATTACATATATTCACGCCACTCTCTAACCAATGTAGGCCACTAGACTTCACTTAGTCTCCCATAGTACTAATTTTAGTATTTAGAACGTTTCGAGACATGTTGACCAAAAGTCAGCTCTCGATCAAAGGTAGGGTCCACAATTCTACATAATTCGATCCGGAAGATATGCACTTAGGAGTTCGGATCCATAACTTTCTGAAGTTCAAATTATGTTTCTAAAACAACATACTAAAATTTCATTGCGATCCAACGGTCGGATCTCCGCCAATCACTAATTCTAGTGGCGGTTGACATTTTATTTTACAAACTTACAAATCCAATTCGAGAACATCCGTACGTAGGATTCCTGATCCGTTAGTTTCTAATATCCTCAAATATTACGTACTATAACGTATTAAATTTTGATGATGATCCAACGGTTGGATAGTCGAATCATAAAATGATCAAGTAACGTACTTCACCATACTAGGTTCAAACTATCGAACTATATCAAACGGTTCTCAATTTTGAAATTAGAAAATTGAATTCAACTTAAAAAGACAGCATCGGTCCATTGGCCCTGCGCCGCCACATGCGCCGCCGCACGTGGCGGCCAGCCGACCTGGTTAACTGGAAAAACCAACTATTTCCAAAATTTACCAAAATTTACAAAAATGAAGATCTCAATGAGTAGAGCAAGTTTTATACCTGTGGCCAAGTCCAATTTGGCCGGGAAAGGCCCCAATGTCCCTCGAACCCGTCGGAACCCTAGAAAAGGGTGTGCTTCGATTCAACCTTCATACTCGCTCCGACACCTCCACCACTGCTTAGGCTTTGTTCCTGGGAATGAGAGGAGTCTATTTGTAGTGGTAATCTAGGGTGAGGTCGCCGGAGTGGCGGATTGCCGCCGTGGTGTCCCCGGAACCCACGGTTCTGTTCTTCATCATACGGGGCCAAAACCCCGTCGATCTTGGGTGAAAAATGGAGAGTGAAGGCTGGTGAAGAGTTCCCAGGTGGTGGCTCGATGAAACTCGTAGGAAAATTGCAGGAATTTGACCGGGAACTCAACGAGTTCCGCTGTTCCGCCAGGTTGGGTTTCCAGAAATGGGTAAGGGATTCATGATCCCGTGCATATCCACTCCCTCATTTCCCTCCATGTTCTCCTTCCTGATTAGTCACCATAATTCCTCTCTCCTCTTCCCATTCGCCGAGCCCCTCATTTCCTCCATCCTGAAACTCTCATTCTTCTCTCCCTTGCTGCCATCAGGCAGCTTCCGACTTTTTTTTTTAAAGAAACTTCTAAAACGTTCGTAACGTTCCTTTCTTGTCCCAATTCACATACAGCCTTCGCCTAAACACTCGTGGGGTCAAGCCCATTTAAGAAACATTAAAAGTGATCCTCGAAGGTCTACGAATTTAATAACTAATTTCAAAAATTCAAACTTTGTAATTAAGTAATTAAAATCTAAAATTAATTTAACTTCACGAAAATACTATAAAATCCCGCAAATACAAAATATGTAGATTACAATAGTGAAATCCAGGAATGGGATTTCACAATAGTATTTAGTGGCGAGGTGGTTAGCATTTTTACCATTAATTATCGGTTGAGGCTTTTTGGGGCACCAAAACTTGCATTGCATTTTGTTTTTCGTTGTTGCCATTTCGTTTTGAGAAATGATAAATACATACATTGTTTGCTTCACACATTTTTGTTTAATCATATTTGTTGTTTGTGTTTGATTTACTCAATGCAATAATCAGAAATAAAAAGGGTGTAGAAGCTAAAAAAATATGTGAGAATTCTCTCTCTTTTTTTTTCTAAAATTATTTCTTCTTAGGGCTTCCTTTCTGTTTGTTTTACTTTCTTTTGAGAAGATTAATTGTTTTATGTAAAATACTTAGCTCGTTACATAGAAATTATCTTTTCGCTATGAAAAGACATTTCGTCATGTGTGTATAATTTTTATCTTACTTAATTACTTATGTATATTTTCATAATAATAGTACACATATGTTGGTAGGAAATTGCAAGACACAGATGTTGGTAGGAAATTGCAATTGATTAGTGTTTCTTTTTGTTCTGGAAGTATGGTATGTCAGACAACTCAAAAGTGAGGGGTGGGCGTGTTTGGGTTAATATTTAAACATTGGGCTTAAGTATTTGAGGGAGCCCAAATGTGCCAAAACAAGTCGAACTTGCCCGAAACCCAGTCATGAAGCCTAATGCAAACTGAAGTCTTATCAGCCAAGGTATAAGCCATTTCCCTATAATTGAAGTGATAAGTGACAAAGACCAGCTCACTATCAGCCAAAAACCACTTTCTAGTGGCATTACAAGTAATTACAAGATGACTCACTGCCCTTGAGAACTTTCGGCCAAGAACAAAGCCCAGACAGTCGGGCCAAACTGCCTATAAAAGGAGAAAGAGACAACAGAGATAAGAACAATCAACCAATCAAACAAACAACATACAAACTCTACTCTCAAGCCAGATTTGCACCTAGAAACCTGAAACTCGCCCAGATTCAGTCCTTGTAGCAATAGTTCCCTTAGAAAAGTCATTTTTTGTCTAGTGCAAAAGCTCAGCTACCTTCCATAGTGTTGTAGTATCGACTCCCTCATGTAAAACATGTTTACCATTCATCCCTTCTAGCATATAACCTCTGTAAACTCAAAAATAAGTGGCTGCAAGAGGTTCGACCTTGTCCGACAAGGTGAAATCTTGCCCAGGTCTCTTTGCTTGTACTTTCAGTTAGTAGATATATCGCTTAATGTACTTTTCAGCATACATTCAAGTTATTTTCAACTGTTTTCTACCTAAGAGTCTCATTTGCATTCAGATCTGGTTAACTTAATGAACCTGTTTTTATTAAAATGAACTTGGATCGAGAATATGGTTTAAAGGGCCCTAAACTCCCTTCGTTTTGGACATACAAGATTATGAACTAAAAGTCCTTGTTTACAAGGCAAGAAAAAGAACTTAATGCAGACTTAGCCCATCAGTTACAATCCTTTGATAACAAGAAGTTTAAGTAACTTGGGGCGTAAGTAATCAACTTAAATCACATTTGTTTTACATCTATTATACTGAGATAGCAGTGGCACACCAAGATCCATGTTAGTTTTGATTGTGAACCTCAAGGCCTACACCTAAGGCCCCACAAAGACACCTTTCAAAACTAACTACTAACCTCTCTTGCAGCACACCAAGCAAGAGCAAGCCCGACAACACACCAAGTGCCAACACTCTCGGGGAGCTGTGTGAGGGGAAATCCTTGCCTCGAACATAGTTTTGGCACACCCAGTGGGACTAATAAGTCTTGTATGCCAAGAAGAAGAAGGAATGAACGAACTTTCAGGTGGAACTCAGAGTACGAGCCACCTCATTGTCTACCAAGATCAGACATGACAGATCACCCGGAAGATTTCCCCTCCCTAGAAGATCCTGCTATTTGGAAAGCCCAACTTCATCCGAGAAGTCGGGCGGAAAAGTTACAAATGAGAACTTGCAAGCTACTATGATGTAAGTACTGAAAAACATGGAGAAAATATCTCGGGAGACTAGAGGGGAGGTCAGCAGACTCTGTTAACTAATAGGGAGTCTGCAGAGGAGATTAGAGTTGGAATATTCCACCCTAAAAGATGGTCATGTTAGGGAGATGATGAGAGAGACAAGTCTTGAGAAAGAACCACTGATTCCTCTATTTCTTTTGCTTGAGGAAAAGAAGGATAGGGGAAGTAGAAGGAAGAGCATAAAACCAGTCAGCCAGGGGTAGAAGAGATCTAGGAATCAAGTTTGCCCTACCCAATATTATTCCCACTATATAGTAAGGGGCAGATCGGGCAAGATGGAAAGAAGTCTGGAATGACTCAACAAGTCGGAGAGTCCAGTGGAAAAGGTGTACCCACAATTGTGGGCAAACCTCCCTCTTATAGGCCACCACCATTGGCTAATAAGGAAGGGGGGGTCTAGGTGGAAGCAGCCAAAGCCACAAAATGAGGCTTTCTTAAGCAATGAGCGTAGCCTGAAGTAGGGAGCCCCTTACACCCTACACAACAATGCAGCTAATCAACAACTTAGAAATAAGTTGGCCGAGCTGAGAAGAATGGTGGTCCAGAATGCCCAACCACAGGCTCACCCACTGTTCAGGATCACCTACCAGAAATCCTACCCAGAGTATATTGATGAGAGAACCCCTTTCCCTTGAACTTCAAGATGCCCGCATTCCCAACCTTCAGTGATGAGGACTGTAATGTGTCCTCTAGGGACCACATTTTCAAATTTTCCAACTACTGTGTGGCATTTGAAGACAATCCTAACTATAAGTTAAGGTTGTTTGGGAATTCATTGGTGGGCTTAGCATCTCAGTGGTATTCTCTATTACCCCCCTAATTCTATCGCCAACTGGGGGCAAATGGAGATGGTTTTCCACGAGCAGTTTTATAGGGTGGAGCTCGAGATGACTATCAATGATCTAGTGGAGGTGAAACAATATGAACATGAGTCGACTGAAGACTTCATGATGAGGTTTAGGAGGACAAGGATGAGGTGCATGTTCCCTATCAACCATGCTCAGCTTATATCTATTGCTCAGAAAACCTTGAGATTGCCATTGAGGAAACATTTATATGATGTCTAGTTCAGTGAGCTGCAGGAGTTGGTCATAGCTGCTACAAAGTACGAGAAGTTGTTAGCAGATAAGCAGCAAGTAAAGCATTCATCCAAAGTGCCTCATTTCTACAAGAACAAAGCTACAATTCATCCAAAGTGCCTCGCTTCATGTACTTTTCAACATATATTCAAGTTATTTCCAACTGTTTTCTACCTAAGAGTCCCATTTGCATTCGGATCTGATTAATTTAATGAACCTGTTTTTATTAAAATGAACTTGGATCGAGAAAATGGTTTAAAATGCCCTGAACTCCCTTCGTTTTGGACATACAAGATCATGAACTAAAAGTCCTTGTTTACATGGCAAGAAAAAGAACTTAATGTAGACTTAACCCATTTGCGACAATCCTTTGATAACAAGAAGTTTAAGTAACTTGGGGCGCAAGTAATCAACTTAAATCACATATGTTCTATATATGTTATACTGAGATAGCAGTGGCACACCAAGATCCATGTTAGTTTTGATTATGAGCCTCAATGCCTACACCTAAGGCCTCACAAAGACACATTTCAAAACTAACTACTAACCTCTCTTGCAGCACACCAAGTAAGAGCAAGCCTGACAACACACCAATTGCCAACACCCTCGGAGAGCTGTGCGAGGGAAAATCCTTGCCTCGAACAGGGCGATGGACTTTTAATTGTCAAATTTGTTTTTTGTATTAAAAATTTGTTTTTTTTTTTTTTTTTGGTTTTGCTGAATTGTCAAACTTGTTTCTTTTTTGAGAGAACTAATGGTCAAACTTTTAAATGTCAAACTAAATAAAAATGTGCTCTTGATGTTGCAGTCTATTTTTTTTTTTTTCTAATAATGAATGTATTTCATGATGTTATGTGAATAAAGAACAAAATGCTTTACTCGTTAACAACAAATTAACAAAGACAGAAATATGAAAAAATAACTAAAAGTTAACTGAAACAAACAAACAAACATCTTCAACTTGTTTATAAAGGGTACATTGTGGATCGGAATTGGGTTATTAATTCCTACAATCCAACCCTTCTTTGGGTTATTAATTCCTCATCTTTGCGTTTCCGCATTGAAAAAGCTATTTAGGAACGGTGCTCGTTTGAAGGCGGTCCCAAAGTAATATAACGAGGGAAAAAGATCTTTGCCGGATCCTTTTTATGAGAATCTTAGAGATTCTGTGATCGTGACTGTTCATCGTACATCGTGTGGTCATAAATCATTTCAAAATTTAAAATTTAAAATTAAATATAAATAGTACATAACGAAAACTAACCGCACGATGTACGATGAATGGTCACGCCAGATTCTTTTCCTATAACAAGAGCCCTTTATAATTGTTCCTTTGGACCTACCGTGGGCTATTTCCTATGTTGAGAGATCGACACGTGACATGGAGTTGATGTTTAGACCAAACTTGCCTCTTAGAATTTTGTGCCAAAGAGCTCTCAATCCTAGCACTTGGTTGAAGTAGTCTGAAAGTAGTTTAAACTGAGCGCTCTCTTCTTTTAGTGGTCAGGTTTTGACAACTGGTTACAATCACCCCTGATGCGGAGCTGTGTTGAAAACTTTTGGGCTGATTTTGTGGGCTTGGTAACTTGGCCCTTTGTTCTTGTGGGTGTTTGTGGACTTCCCCAAGAGGCGCAGAGGATGATGGCTATATATTATTTTAATAAGACAACAAAGGGTCATGCGTTAACATACATAAAGAGTGAAATTGAAAAACCGTTACCCGACCCGATGGGGAATCCGTTACCCAACGGGTTTGGTTACGGGGAAAACAAACGGGTTTGGTTATAGGGATGGCACATCCGAACCCAATCAGTCCCGTTGCCATCCCTACTCTTGCACAAGTCGGCACCAATCGATTGAATTGAAGAATATGAATGGTCAAAAATTAACAAGGATGTGTAAAAGGTAAAAATAGATGTGTGAATAGCACTTTCTTATGAGAAAGAGAAAGAAAAAAAAAAGTAAAAAAGGGAAGAAAAAAAAAACATTAATTTGCTGTTTGTTTTTAGAGGCCCACACGGGTGGGTTGCTACTTATGATTATTGAGCCCATACATATTGTTTTTGAGAAGGGTTGTTTTTGTTGGGTGCGTATACATAACTTTTCTTGCCATGTTCGGCTAATAAAGCTTGTCTTTCTATGTTTGCCTAAAGGGGTTTGTCTTGGTCGTGTCCACCTAGCGGAGTTTGTCTTGTCGTGTCCATCTAATGGAGTTTGCATCCACATCTGCTTGTTGGCGAACTCATGACGTGTACCGCCATTAGTTTGACAGGGGTGTGTTAGAATTTATTAGGTTTATTTAGGAAATTAATTAGAGACTTGATTTAATTTTATATTAGGGGGTTTTTGGTATTTATGCATTAGGATTTCTTAGGTTTATGTTGCTATAAATACAGCTTGTAATTTAGTTTGAGAGAATAAGACAGTCACGATGTAGTCTTACTGATTTTGTAGCCGTTTTGGCATTCTTGTTTATTTAATAATATTCTTACTTTCGTACTTTGTGTTCGTCTGCTTGTTTGTTCATTCGTATGTGAACTCTGATTTTCAACTAGATTAAACTAAAATGCTCTTAATTTTAAATTTGTCAAGATTTTCACAAGGCTCAACTTTATCCCATATATTTAGGGGTGTGCTATCCACACACCTCATTTTACTTCTCACACCCCTTGATAATTTCTGTCCGTTGATCTTCTTCAATTCATCCGATCCGACGGCCGAAAATTAAAAAGGTGTGAAAAGTAAAATGGGGTGTGTGGATATCACACCCCTATATTTATTAGCTGTTGATGAGTTTCTTTCCTTAAGTCTACTCGAACTCAATTAGACATTACGTCCGCTCAATGTCATGGAAAGTCACCAATTTCTCTTGTTGTATTATACACACTTTTTGTCTTCACGATGGTATTGGCTTCTCACTTTCGGTTATCTTGGTTTTATTTGTTTCACTTTTCTTCTAAAGAAAAGACTTCAATTAAAAAAGGGGTAAAAAGTGTTGGAAAGGGGTAAAAAATGTTGGAAAATTTCCCAACTAGGGCTACTTTTGACATCAAATTTGTGCCCTCACACTAAAGAAACCATCGCATATAACTAATCATTTTTTTATTTAACAATATATTTACAGTAAAGAGTAAAAAAGAACAAATTGATTAGACCGACTTCAAGGTGAAGGTTTATATGAAGCTTGGGTTGCGATTGCTGAGGATGGTGTTACGAGCAACAATCAACCTCTAAAAGTATTTTGGGATCGTTTCATCGAATTGTACCAACTCAAATATCCATTGCTTACCACCGAGCAATAACCAAAGTTTGGTATTGAATCTCAATGAAGACCATTCACCTAGGTTCGGTTTTGAAATTTTTTGTTTGAATTTAAATTTGGGTAAATCGCTAAAATGGTCCCTGAGATTTGCATAACTCATCACTTTGGTCCCTGAGATTCCAAATCGATAAAAGTGGTCCCTGAGATTGTTCACCATCCATCATTTTGGTCCTTCCGTTAAAAACTCCGTTAAGTGTCCCGGAGCTCTTGGCCGGAAGTTTGGGCAATTTTCAAAGCTTCGTAAGTCAATCGTTTCTTAACCAAATTCGACTCATAATATATCAAAATGAAGATAGGAAAGTGTAGAATAAGATTATACCTATTTAGAAGCCCAATGGTTGCCGAAGATTTCCGGAAAATAGCCTCAAAGTTGACTGGTCCGAGTGAAAACTTGAAAACTCGCCAGAAACTGGGTAAACTTTAAATGTTCATAACTTCTTCAATACTCAACGAAATCAAGTGATTTAAAAACAAAAATCATACTTCTGAACGAGATGAAGAGAATGGTACCTTTGTTTATGGCTAACTCACCATTGTTTGGCCGGAAAACGGCTCGAAAGTGGCTATCTTGGTCTCGAGTTAGCCACTTTCGAGCAGTTTTCTGGCCAAACCACGGCGCTTTAGCCATCTAAAAAGGTACCATTCTCTTCCTCTCGTCGAGAAGTATGATTTTTGTTTTTGAATCACTTGATTTCGTTGAGTATTGAAGAAGTTATGAACGTTTAAAGTTTACCCAGTTTCCGGCTAGTTTTCAAGTTTTCACTCGGATCAATCAACTTTGAGGCTATTTTCCGGCAATCTCCGGCAACCATTGGGCTTCGAAATAGGTATAATCTTTTTATATACTTTCCTATCTTCATTTTGATATATTATGGGTCGAATTTGGTTAAGAAACGATTGAGTTACGAAGCTTTGAAAATTGCCCAAACTTCCGGCCAAGAGCTCCTGGACACTTAACGGAGTTTTTAACGGAAGAACCAAAATGATGGATGGTGGACAATCTCAGGGACCACTTTTATCGATTTGGAATCTCAGGGACCAAAGTGATGAGTTATGCAAATCTCAGGGACCATTTTGACGATTTACCCTTTAAATTTTATTAGGTTAAAACATTTGTAAAATTAAATTAAGGTAACATAACTCAAAAAAAAATATTTACCTATAAAAAAAGTTAAAACCATTTCACAACAATTAAGACATTTTAGGTCTTGAAATTTAAGTCTGGAGGGTTGGTTGACAATCACTATTCACAGGTTAAGTTCAATCTTGCAGTGGACCTAAATATTGGGTTGGAGTTAGCACTAAACTGTAGTAATCATACTATTAAGTAGCTACAATTAATAGCACATTAGTTGTACATGAGGGTATTATCTTGCCTCTTAGAGCAATTCCACCCATGGAGCCCTCCCCCCTGGCAATCCACTATTGAACAGTAACTGCCTTTAATGAATAGTAACTACCCTTAATGAACAGTAATTACCATTTGCATCTCCACCCTTGGAGCCCTCCCCCCCGGCAATAGACAATAAAATATTAGTTTTTTTTGTTTGTTCAAATAATACAAAATAAAATTGTTTGTAATTTCGGATAAGATTTTTTAAATCGTTCTCGTTGCGCCACGTGTCATTTTATAAAAAAAACAATTATTTAGCAATGGATTTCGATAAGATTTTTATCCAATGTCATCGTGCCACGTGTCGTTATCTTTTGAGAATCTTTGACGATAGATTTCGATCAAATTTTAACTCGTTCAAAATTGCGCCACGTGTCATTATCTGAAAAGATAATTATTGGAGATCGATTTCGATAAGATTTTTATCCAATACGATCGTGCCACGTGTCATTATCTTTTTAGAATCTTTGAGGATAGATTTCGATCAGATTTTTAACGAATGACGGTGTGTTTATGTAATTCCATTTGGTGAGTTTTTTTGTTTTATTTGGTGTGTTTTATAATCTCATTACCCGTAAGGGAATTATGAGTAACTTCAACCCAGCTAGTGCACAACACAACATCTTCAAGAAGCGACCAATTCGTACCTGCATCAGTAGTCATTTTGTGGAAAAAAATTGGATTGAAACTTTGAGAGAAAGATAGGAATTTGATTGAAAGTAGTTGAGAAAATATGAAATTGTGGTGTAAGGTAGATGGAGAAGAAGTGGTATTTATAGAAAAGTAAAAACAATTTTTTACAATTTTTTTTCAGATTTTTTACAATTTTTTCGGATTTTTTACAATTTTTTTTTAAATTTTATTCAAATAATTAATCTCTGCCGTTGGATTTTAAAAATTTTGAATTCCAACACTCCAGATTGTGCCACGTGTCACAACGGTAACTTTTCTTAATTTTAAAACTATTTTTTCTTTTCTTTTTTTAATTTATAAAGCAGATTAATATCAACCGTTGATCTCAGATCGAACGGTTGATATAAAATCAGCTTTTTTTTTTATTACCGTTGCAAATCGGACGACTCGTATTAAAGAGCCGTTGGGATCGAACGGACCGTGGGAAGCCACGTGGCTTCCCAACGGTCACTGGGTTTTTTGAGGCGCGCGGGCCCGTGCCCTGAAATCCAGTCGGGCGACGCGCCCCCACTCGCGAGTGAGGGGCACGCGCCTGACACAAAAAAAAGAAAAAAAAAAGGTCGGACCCAGGCCTTGCGTCAGCCTAACGTCACAGGCCTCGGGCAGCAGGCCTGTCAATTTTCCACGGGCCTGCAACTCAGGCTCCCACCCTCACTCGGGCCCTCCAACGCTGGACCTCCTCCCACCGGTCCTCGGGCCCTTTCCTGGAGCCTGCCCCCCGAGCAACCACCATGGGTGGAGTTGCTCTTATGGTGAGAGTAGTTTTTAGTTTGAATGGGATATCTTTTTTCTTTCAAGATCATGTGTGAAGATAAGATTGTTTTATAGGCTGCACGTAAGTATTGTCGACTTGTTGGCTTTAATCGTCTTAGTCAAACACCTAATATTATGCTTATCTTTGCCTCAGTTCATGATTGAGACATCAAAATCTAAAACAAGGGAAACCCATATAGGTTGCTTTCCTTGGCGATTTTTAATGATACACTGGTATGGCATGTATTGGTATTAAACGACTACACTGATAATGTCAAAATTTAGCCATATAAATACATAATACATATCATTACATCGATGCATTGTAGAATTTTTACTTGCATTGTGGTTAAAAAGTAAATGAGTATTGTGGTAAATTTCTTAGTCTTGAGTAAAATATAGATTATAAATTAAAAGTAGGAGTGTGATAAATGAGTATTGTGGTAAATTTCTTAGTCTTGAGTAAAATATACATTATAAATTAAAAATAGGAGTGTGATAAAAAAAAGTTAAAATAACTCGAGCGTATCCCCTCAACCACAAGGTCAGAGGTCCAACCCCTACTTCTAGCATTATATTGTTTTACATTCGCCAGGAATATTAGTTTTTGGCTTCTGATGTACTTCTTCTCGTTTGATTGTCTCTTCTCCTTTGATTGTCTAGTGCAATTCAAAAGCAGCGTAACATCTACCGTTCATCTGTTATACCACAAAAGATCCGCAGTTTTACATGAGTAAAATGACATATTGGACCCTTGAAATCCTAATATATTCATCTTCCCAATTACTTTAGTTTGCTCCAACATCTTATTCAATGTGGTGTCTATTTACAAACATGCAATAAAGACGAAGTAAAAAAAAAAACCCAAGAACGGGCTTTTAATTTGTCTTTACGTGCAGAGATTGAAATATATTAGAGTTCTAAATACGATTATGCATCTCTATGACAGCTTGCGCATACAATCCTTATGAATTGAAGCCACATACTCCAAATGATATCGTATCATAGGAAACAAAACCACATTACATACAACATGCATGAGTTGACACCATATTTGCGTCTTAAATCTTCTAACAGAAGATGACACACATTTACACAAGTCCATTCCACTAAGTTAGGCTGGAGTTTATACCAAACCTCTGTTGGAAAATAGTTATTTATTTAGTGTTTAGATTTGGGCTTAACCCATTAGAATTAGGTTTTTATTTCCTTACTTATTAGGGACTAGGGTTAGTTTATTATAAATTAAGAACTTTGTTATTCAGGGATAATAAGTCAGTCAAGATGTAGTCTCTTTGGTTCATGTAACCTTCTTGGCAATTCCATTTAATAAAGTTTTATATTCAATTTGTTTTTTTGTTTGTTTGTTGCGTACTCTGATATTCAACTCTCATTATTGCATGAATGTTTCTTTTGGTCGAAAACAAAATAAATGTAAGGATGCCAACATGGCGGATTGCGTCAAACGTAGAAGCTCTCAAAAATTGACGAACCAAAATAGATTTTTGTTGCTTATTAATGAATTGAGAAAATTGTAGTTATGGTCCCTTAACTTTAACTCAATTGGAGCAATGATCATTCAACTAAAAATCCATTACCATTAGTCCCTCAACTCATCAAAACGTGCAGCTATGGTCCCCCAACTAAAAATACATTACGATTGGTCCCTCAACTTTAATCAACTGGAGAAATGGTCATTTAACTTTAACCCAATTGTAGCAATAGTCCTTCCAACATAACTCGTTTTGACAAAAATTTTGACGTAGTTGATGAAAATGACCATAATTACACACTTTGATGAGTTGAGGGACCCTAATTATATAAATGGTTATTCCAACATAATTTATTTTGACAAAATTTTGATGAAATTGATGAAAATGACTATAGCTACACATTTTGATAAGTTGAGGGACCAATGGTAATGGATTTTTAGTTGAGGGACCATTGCTCCAATTTGATTAAAGTTGAGAGACCATTGCTACAATTTACTCTAATGAATTATAAGATTTTATGAACAAAGAGCAAAATGCCTTACTAGTTAACAAACAAACAAACAAAATAAATAAATAAATAACTAAAATTTAACTGAAACAAACAAATAAACATCTTCGACTTGTTTATAAGTTGATGCAGACGATGAATCATGTTATCAATCTTCTTCTTCCACCTCTAAAGAGGTTTATGGGTGCTGGACTGCAGGCTTGCATAGAGAGGCTGCATGTTTGATCATGTTGTTTTCAACCATGGAGAAATGGTGCTAGTTTGAATTGTCTTTGGGATGCTGCTTCCGAAAGACTGCTGGATTCTATCCTTTTCTAAAATTAACTGCATTCTAAATCATAAGAAAATCAATCAACTTTGTACTTTTTTTTATTTACAAATTGGGTCTGAAATGCCTTGTAAATAAAATAGCAATGCCAGGAAGTTGCAACTTAATCGGTAAAGGAGAAGGCTGGTTTACCTTTGAAAATTTCTTTTGAGAGAAAAGAAAACTTGAATAAGAAGGCATCAAGGGAAACCGGTACATTGTTGTAAGATCCCGTATTTTAAAAGTAAATATTTGTTATTATTATTATATACCACGTGCCTAGCTCCTATCAGTACTAGCCTTAATTATCTTAGGAGAGAGAAATGGGTGATTAGTAAGCACTCTAGTGTGCTGATTTTACAAGGCTATTTACCTGAACGTGTCATCCTTTGCACACATGCAATTGACACCTTGCATAACTAGTGACTAAGATCTTGATACTACAATAGGTGTCGCAAGAAAAGTATTACCTTCATACACACGTAGGAGTTTACGGATAGGACTTCATATATTTTATTGTATATTTTCCTTGGACCTCAAGTCTTGGAGCCATTCTATTTCACTATAAATAGGAGCCTTGCTCCATTGTTTTTGGAGCATAAAAAGAAGGAAACATGCAGAGCATGCATTACGTCACTACTACAAAAGGGCCCTATAGTGTCAGTTGTTGCGTCGGTTTAATATAATATAGTGGCGCACAAGAGAGTTGCGACACCCACTGAATATGACGTCGGATTTAGAAAGTCTGCGTCGCTTTTAAACCGACGTAAACATTTAATGTCGCTTATAACCGACACACATTTTAATAATTTTAAATACTGGCGTCGCTTTAAATAAAACAGTGTCGCTTTTAAGCGACATAAAGTATGGGTGTCGCATATAGAAGCGACACTAATTGATTTTTTTTATATATTTTAAATCCTACGTCGGTTCTGAGCGACATATATTTTATTTTTTTTAATATTTTGAAACTCAGTGTCGGTTGTAAGCGACAGATTGATGGTCTTTATATACCCTCCCCCGTGTTTTCTTCTTTTTCTCTTGCATTTTTCTCATTCTCACGGTTTACAAAACTTCTGATGTTCTCTCTCTCACCTTCCGAGTTCTTCCAAGTTCATTCTTCACAAAGGTAAGTTTTTCTTGCTTGTAGTATTTTTATTTTCTCCTCTTATGTTTAATGTTTTGATACAATTTATTGTTGTAGGGAATTTATTTGAGCTGGTTGAGTATATAAAGAATTGATCGACGAAGGAATTCTTCTATAATTGACGTACTAGAGGATAGTGATGCTATTGATGATTATGCCATACTGAATTTGGATGATCGAATTCTTGATAATGAAAATTTTCATACAAGGGTTGGCGTGGAAGAGACTCCTTTTCTTGAATCATTAGCGTTGCCTACCGAGTTCGTTAATCATGCCAATGTCGACGATGAGCTAACAGATGATGACGGAGAATAAATATGTTAATTATTTTATGTATTAATTATACTATCTTTCATTTCGTATGTTATGATATCTTATTATCAAAACTATATTTCTGTTTTTTTTTTATTAAGTATTATATATAAGTTAAACCTTTTTTTTAATATTGGGTTATAAATTTTTTTTTTTTTAGCTTGTTTCCTGTCGCTTTTAACCGACGTCGGTTTAATTAAAATATTTTGGGCGGCACTTTTCCCGGTTTTTTTCATTCAGTTGGCGTCGGTTTTAACCGACCCAATGAAGCTTATTTCGACACAGTGTCATGTTAGCGTCGGTTTGAACCGACGCAACCTAAGATTATTTCGACGCAGACTGTCATGTTACGTCGGTTGAATCCGACGCAATGTTAGCCTATTTCGACGCAATGTCAGTCTATTTCGACGCAAGATAAAAACTTGTTGCGAATTATATGTATTAATGCGAAGAAAGGATGTTTACTTTTTCTTATTTACAGTTCACGAAATTTTTTGAGCTGTTAATTACACTATTTTTCTTTGTATTTAACAATTTTATACTTCTAAAAACTATAATATTTATATATATATATATATTAAATTCTTTTATTTAACAATTTTATACCCCTAAAAAACGATCGATCTTCAATTTGAAATATTTACACTAGTGGATATCACAAAATATTGTGTTATACTTAATGAAAGTATGAATAAACTCTTTAAGTGTTAGTGAATGTATCGTTTTGATGGAATACGAATTCTACGAAACTAATTTCAACGATCGAACCGTCAAACATGTTTGTATATAATTCGAGATCGCATACACCAAAAATTGCAAAAAAAAAACTTTCTGAGACAAAGTAACGGGAAAAACTTATTCGACGGTTATTAACGAAAAATCACGATTTAACGGTTATTTTAACTCCGATTTTGATGATTTTTTATATGTACACTCCTTCACCCTATATGAATACGGTGAATGATTGCGATCTTCAATTTGAAATATTTACACTAGTGGATATCACAAAATCTTGTGTTATACTTAATGAAAGTATGAATAAACATTTTAAGTGTTAGTGAATGTATCGTTTGATGGAATACGAATTCTACGAAACTAATTTCAACGATCGAACCGTCAAACATGTTTGTATATAATTCGAGATCGCATACGCCAAAAATTGCAAAAAAAAAAACTTTCTGAGACAAAGTAACGGGAAAAACTTATTCGACGGTTATTAACGAAAAATCACGATTTAACGGTTATTTTAACTCTGATTTTGATGATTTTTTATATGTACACTCCTTCACCCTATATGAATACGGTGAATGATTGCGATCTTCAATTTGAAATATTTACACTAGTGGATATCACAAAATCTTGTGTTATACTTAATGAAAGTATGAATAAACACTTTAAGTGTTAGTGAATGTATCGTTTGATGGAATACGAATTCTACGAAACTAATTTCAACGATCGAACCGTCAAACATGTTTGTATATAATTCGAGATCGCATACGCCAAAAATTGCAAAAAAAAAACTTTCTGAGATAAAGTAACGGGAAAAACTTATTCGACGGTTATTAACGAAAAATCACGATTTAACGGTTATTTTAACTCCAATTTTGATGATTTTTTATATGTACACTACTTCACCCTATATGAATACGGTGAATGATTGCGATCTTCAATTTGAAATATTTACACTAGTGGATATCACAAAATCTTGTGTTATACTTAATGAAAGTATGATAAACACTTTAAGTGTTAGTGAATGTATCGTTTGATGGAATACGAATTCTACGAAACTAATTTCAACGATCGAACCGTCAAACATGTTTGTGTATAATTCGAGATCGCATACGCCAAAAATTGCAAAAAAAAACTTTCTGAGACAAAGTAACGGGAAAAACTTATTCGACGGTTATTAACGAAAAATCACAATTTAACGGTTATTTTAACTCCGATTTTGATGATTTTTTATATGTACACTCCTTCACCCTATATGAATACGGTGAATGATTGCGATCTTCAATTTGAAATATTTACACTAGTGGATATCACAAAATCTTGTGTTATACTTAATGAAAGTATGAATAAACACTTTAAGTGTTAGTGAATGTATCGTTTGATGGAATACGAATTCTAAGAAACTAATTTCAACGATCGAACCGTCAAACATGTTTGTATATCATTCGAGATCGCATACGCCAAAAATTGGAAAAAAACAACTTTCTGAGACAAAGTAACGGGAAAAACTTATTCGACGGTTATTAACGAAAAATCACGATTTAACGGTTATTTTAACTCTGATTTTGATGATTTTTTATATGTACACTCCTTCACCCTATATGAATACGGTGAATGATTGCGATCTTCAATTTGAAATATTTACACTAGTGGATATCACAAAATCTTGTGTTATACTTAATGAAAGTATGAATAAACACTTTAAGTGTTAGTGAATGTATCGTTTGATGGAATACGAATTCTACGAAACTAATTTCAACGATCGAACCGTCAAACATGTTTGTATATAATTCGAGATCGCATACGCCAAAAATTGCAAAAAAACAACTTTCTGAGACAAAGTAACGGGAAAAACTTATTCGACGGTTATTAACGAAAAATCACGATTTAACGGTTATTTTAACTCCGATTTTGATGATTTTTTATATGTACACTCCTTCACCCTATATGAATACGGTGAATGATTGCGATCTTCAATTTGAAATATTTACACTAGTGGATATCACAAAATCTTGTGTTATACTTAATGAAAGTATGAATAAACACTTTAAGTGTTAGTGAATGTATCGTTTGATGGAATACGAATTATACGAAACTAATTTCAACGATCGAACCGTCAAACATGTTTGTATATAATTCGAGATCGCATACGCCAAAAATTGTAAAAAAACAACTTTCTGAGACAAAGTAACGGGAAAAACTTATTCGACGGTTATTAACGAAAAATCACGATTTAACGGTTATTTTAACTTTGATTTTGATGATTTTTTATATGTACACTCCTTCACCCTATATGAATAGGGTGAATAAATGCGATCTTCAATTTGACATATTTACACTAGTGGATATCACAAAATCTTGTGTTATACCCAGATTAATACAAATTGGTACGTTATATTTAATTTTTGTGCATGTTATATTTCATAATTGTATGTTAATATGATGTTTATATGTTTTTATAATTTAATACAACAAATTATTTGCATAAGAAAAATTCATTTTAAACGAATAATGATAAGATAAGATAGGATGTTTATGGTGATTTTAGAATATTTATCATACTATTTTATGAACTAGGTGATCAATTATTTACAATAAAAATCAAAATTTTAATTATAAATTAACAGAACAATGTTTGATCAAAAGTTTCAAAATTATATATGTTTGATTAAAAAAATTCAAATATAAGGCATCTATATCAAAATGATCCTAAAATTATATTTCTGTTTTTATTAAGTATTATGTATAAGTTAAATTTTATATATTAAAATATTATATGAAATAACATAACTGCTTAATTTTTAATTTTGGGTTTAACTATTTTTTTTCTTTCTCCTGCTTTTCCATTTTTTTTTTAGTTAAACTCTTTTTTTTTTTTGTTGGGCGGGAATTTTCCCGGTTTTTTTTTGCACGGGGAAATGGATTGGAAGATTGGACGTGCGAATGAACCGAAACATCGAAATAATAAATCGTTGCGTCGAAATAATAAGTAGTGGCGTCGGTTTTAACCGACGCAACTACTTATTATTTCGAAGCAACCACTTATTATTTCGACGCAACGATTCATACGTCGGTTAAAACCGACGCAACCAGTTATTGTTTCCACGCAGGCATTTATTATTTCGATGCCTCGGTTCATTCGCACGTCCAATTCCGAGGAAACTGCAATTACTGTCTGTCAGACTAACGTCGGTTCAAACCGACGTAATTGTCCTCTATTTCGACGCTAGGTAAATCTGTCAGACTATAACGTCGGTTTGAAGCGACGCAATATTACCCTATTTCGACGCTAGTCAAAAGTGTGTCAGAGGTTGTGTCGCTTTGAAGCGACGTAATGGTTGCATATTTCGACGCTAAGTTTTTTGGCATATTTAAGCTTCTACGACCTATTTCCGTCTCTCTCATTTCACTCTCTCATTTCACTCCCTTCACTCCCTCATTTCCCTCCCTCTCCTTCTCCATCTTCTGTATTCTGCATTTCTTCCGTGATTCCTTTGGTTTTGCTATGGATAGTAGTAGTGATTCTCAACGTGATGAGGAACTTCATGTGGAAGAGGAGGAGGTCGAAGCTGGTTATTTTTCTATATTATTATTAGATTCGTTTTTTTTTTTTTGTTTAATCTTCTATTATTCTTATAAACTGAAAATTTACATCTGTTTCCAAATTTGTTGGTGTGTTTTAATTGTTGTTTTTGTATGAACAAGGAACATCTCAACAGAGGCGAGGACCCTCAGTTCCCAAATGGACGAAACAGCTTTGTTCGTTTGATATGTCCGGAAAATGCGTTAGTGATAACTCTAGTGCATTTTCAAAATATGTGGCATCGGAGGTTAGAGACCACAGAATTCTCCCATTGGCGAAGCATTGGCGTAAGATTAAGGATGTAGATAAGGAAGCTTTCTGGAATAGAATTAAGGTATAGGTAATTTTTTTTTTAAGCATTGTTATAATATTTGACTTGGTTGATTTTTTTTTTCTTTATGGATGTAGGGAAATATTGTTTTTGAAGATGCTGATATACCAAGATTGCCTTTGATCCGCTTTATGACGCTTAAGGTTGCTGAGCATGCACATAAGGAGTTTAGAAATATTTTGGCACTATTTTTTTTTAAATTATTTTCATTAATGTTTATTTTGGCCTTGAAATTTATTAATATAATTATATAAATTTTTTCTGTTACAATGAATTGAAGAAGAATGCGGTTTGTCTGGTTTTTTTATTATTATTAACAAAGGTGGTGTCGGTTAAGACCGTTATTCGTTTGCATATTTTATTTATTTAATTGTTATTTGACGTCGGTTTATGGGATATTAAATTGATTTAATATTATTTCAGTGTCGTTTAAAAGTGACAGTAGGATTTATATTTTACAATTAAATTGCTAATGAACGTCGCCTTGAAGCGACGTAACGTGTAAGTATGCGTCGCTTTAAACCGACGTTAATTTTTGTGTCGCTTTAAAGCGACGCTGTTTAGTGTCGGTTTAAGCCACCAAACCGACGCTAAAGCCCTTTCGTGACGGTAGCAATAGTGTCGCTTTGAAAATGCGACATTACATTGTTTTATGTCGCATTTTTGCTAAAATTGCGACAGAAATCGGATTTCTCGTCGGTTTTTGCTCCGACGGTGATAGCATATATTGTAGTAGTGCGTAGAGATTGGTGTGTGTGTGTATATATATATATACACATACATACATACTTGTATATATATATATATGTGTGTGTGTGTGTGTGTTGTGTGTATATATTTATATATACGTTAGAGTGAGAGTTTAGAAAGAAAAGAAAAAGGGAAAGCTAGTTTGAGGTGTGGGGAGATGTTAGTTGGGTTGTCTTGCCAAAGCTTGGATTATCGAGGTGAGTGGTTTGTGTAATGTGTTTAAAAATTCTTGTTTTTGATAAATGAAAACCACAAACTATTGTGGGATTTATTCTATTTACAAATCTCGATCTATTTCAAGTCAAGCATGTTAGAGTTTGTGAAGTACTTTCAGAGTTATATATCTGGTCAGTGCATTGTTTGAGATTATTCATGGAGCATGAGAACTTTAGTGTTGCATTAATCCGAGGGATAAATGTAAACTGCACATTGGGACATTAGGGTAGATGGCCATTAGGGGTCACGTGGTGAGTTACAAATTACAATTTATGAAGGATATAATGGACATGTGAAGGGACTATGTGATATGGAATTATGTGGCTAAAGCTTTGATATTATTATTGTATTTTCTAGTGTGTGTAAAAAGGCATTGCTTGACTGACATATTACATATTCTACTCACTGGGCGACGGTGGTTGTTGCTCACCCCTCACCTATTATTTTACAGATGTTATTTGGCAAGACAGGTGTTAGAAGAGCTGAGGTTATGATTGGGGATAAGTTTAAGGATTTTAATTTATTATTTTTTGTACACCCTGCAAGGATTTTGGAGTTATTTTAATAAGAGGAGTTTATTTTTCCAACCTGTGTCAATTTCCTTTTATTTATTTTTACTTTTAACTCGCGTTTCGGATTCCGGTTCGAGTTTTTATTACCGACTCCGGATCCGGGGCATGACAATTGTTAACGCTTAAATATAGGAGGTCAACAAAGGACTAGTACGACAACCCTTTGTCAGTGTCGATGTGCTAGTGGTGCAAAAACAACAAATTTAAGTAGTTCACCTCGAAAATCCAACCTCTTCTTTGGGTTATTCCTCCTCTTTATATAGACCTTGCCTCAGTCCAAAGAGTCTTGGGCTTTTAAGTCTCGGACCGCAAGCTATCCCTCCTATGAGGGGCTAACATGTGGAGCGGAGTTAACATCCAACTATGTCTACTCTTTGGGTTAGGGATGGGTCCAAAAAATCAAAAATCGAAAAAAACCAAACCAAAACCGAAAAAAACCGAACCGAAAAAAAACCGAAACCAAAGTAAAGAAACCGAACCGAACTGAAATCTTTTGGTTCGGTTTCGGATTTGGTGGTTTGAAAACCGAATGAAACTGAACCGAACTGATTTAAATATATATTAATTTTATTTGTTTATTTAAGTTAGGTTTTTATTTTCTATACCCAATTCAAGTCAATCATCAACTTAATTTTAGACCCAAATATGTTCTATCTCAGCTTGGCTTTTTGGACTAGGTCTCCAGCTAGAATCATCCTTTAAACCAACAACCAATGTCATGATTTTTTTTTTTGTCAACAGCCAGCCATCCCATTGTTTTCCAGAGTTTCTGCAATTGTGGCAATAGGCATTTGCAAAGTAGAGAGCTCCACCTTGTGCTATTGCATACACCTCTGCAAATCAATAAAGCGCCATACAAGCATATATATACACATATATTCGTATCTCCCCCAGCCGCTGCTTGTGAATATTTAGATTTTTAAAAATAATTTTCAGATTTAAGGCGGTCGTAAAGTAGTCATATCGAATACTCCCTATAATTGTTCCCTGTGACTTACCGTGGGCTATCTTCTATGTTGATGATCCGCACATGGCACGGAGTTTATGTTTGGACTAGACTTGCCTCTTAGAATTTGGGTCGGAAAGCTGTTAGGCCTGACACTTGATTGAAGCAGACGGAAAGTACTTGAGCCAGCCAAGTGCCCTCTTCTTTGGAGGCAGCCCTCCCACTTCCCGTGCCTTCTTGTTTTGTGTGGTCACGGTTAAACTACGTCAACATTTTATACTATTTTTTTTATAGAGATAATAAGACAAAAAGGAATAGTAATATAAAATGTTGACGTGGCTTAACCATGACCACACAAACAGGAGGGCACGGGAAGTTGGAGGCAAAGAATCTGCCTCCCTCTTCTTTTGATCAGTGGTAAGGTTTTGACAATTCAATGACTTGGGCACTCTGGTTACGACCATTCATGATGCAGCGCTCGGTGTTGAAAACTCATAGGCTGATTTTGTGGGCTTAGTAGCTTGCCCCTTTGTTCATGTGAGTGTTCGTGAACTTCCTCAAAGAGGCGCAGATGATCATAGCTATACATTATTTTGATAGGGCAACAAAAGACCCATGTTAACATACAAAAAGAGTGAAATTGAAACGTCTGCCTTGCACAAGTCGGCACCAATCTAAAACTAGATACATTTAGAACTAATTTGATGTCCAAAATTAGCTAGAGTATCAACTGTAAAGTTTGCTTCCCTAATGGCTGCACTACAGTAGGAAATTACTAGAATTATGAAACCTTTTTTTTTTTTTTTAAATCAAGCTTTGTAAGCAACTTTGGGCAATTTTTGAACTGTTGATGTATGTGACTCAGAATGCATGAACTATCTAATTTCATGATTGACATTTATAAAACTTATGAGAATATTAAATTAAAAGGTTTTGTTGCAAATATTTGTCTATGTGGTTGTCCGTATTCATAACCAATTGTGTGGTTAATCTCTTATATATTAATCGTTGATGTAAATTAGAGACACATGAGCTTCTCTTCCAAGTTACTCTTTCCCTATATAAAGGGGTCGAACGATAATAAAAGTAGACTATCACATTTCTCCTCCTAATCTCTATATTCTCTCTTGTTTCATAATTTATTTTAAACACGTTCTTACTTTTTAAGTTCGTCAAGATTTTTACAAGACCCAACTTAATCCCATATTTATTGGCAGTTGATCAGTTTCTTTCCTAAGTCTACTCGAATTCAATTAGACTATACGTCCACTCAATGTTCTTGTTGTATTATGCACATTTGTTTTTTTTTTTTCCTTTCTTCATGATGATATTGGCTTCTCACTTTCGGTTATCTTGGTTTTATTTGGTTCACTTTTCTTCCAAAGAAAAGATTTCCATTAAAAAGGGAGTTAAAAAAAAGTGTTGGAAAATTTCCCAGTGCCCTAGTGCTACCTTTGACATCATACGACTTAACAGCAAATTCGTCTTATGCTCCCTCTTAGTACAAAGTGTTATTATTTCATTAGGCATTAAATTTGTGTGCTCACACCAAAGAAACCCTCGCATATATTTAATTTTTCTTTTGTTTGACAACAGTGCATAAACCCAAAAGAAAAAAGAAAGATTACAAAAGAATATCACAAGGCAATGAGACCCTAATTATATCTATAACTAGCAACCGACGACAAGGAGGATGAGGGGCATACAATTATTATAAAACGATATATTTACATTAAAAAGCAGAGTGGGGGACGAAAATAACTTGATCACTAACTTGTCATTTACAAAATTTCAATATAAGACCATTTACTTACAAGTGAAGAAAAATATATAGTACTAAATAGCTATATTTCATATCATATTAATTGCACATGAGGGTGTTAATACCACATTTATGGCGAGATTATTCAAGTATGTTTTTTTTAACAAACAATATTATCTACATTAAGAGGTGAGGATGTGGGCTAAGCCTTATGGGCCTAACCATAATAATGTAGTTCAAAACCGCATTTGGGGAGAATCAAACTTAAGACCTTTCACTTACAAGTAAAGAGAAATATCACTAAATGTAGTTTTTAATTTGTGTGGGATGCAACTTTTCTCTTTCAAGATCATGTGTGAAGATATGATTGTTTTATAGGGTGTGCATAAATATTGTCGACTTGTTGGCTTTAATCGTCTTAGGCAAACACCTAACATTATGCTTATCTTTACCTCATGTGTATAAATTATCAATGACAACCTCCACATCAACATAATTTTAGAGTAACCTCTGCAATTTTAATTCATGAATGAGACATCAAAATTTGAAACAAGACAAACCCGTATGCCAATGTTAGGTGTGCTTGCCTTGCCTTGGAGATTTTTAACGACACACTGGTACGGAATGTGCCAGTATTTAAATGACTAACTGAGAAAGTTAAAATTTTCATTGGCGTTGTGAGTTAAGAAGTAAATGAGTATTGTGGTAAATTACTTAATCTTGAGTAAAATTTTCATTTGCGTTGTGAGTTAAGAAGTAAATGAGTATTGTGGTAAATTACTTAATCTTGGATAAAATATCGAA